>CM052443.1:28351842-28386403 GCA_028533085.1 Varecia variegata
GTGACTATTTGTGACTGGCGTTTTTCTGTAAATTCCTGCAGGAGGGCCGGGATACTGCACAGGGGTGGCATCGGCAGGGTTTGTGGCTGTTCACCTCAGCCTCAGCCACCTGTCAGCCACGAAGTGCCACTGGGGAGCCCTGATTAGCACCTTGCCAGCCCCTGCACCAAGCACGTAATTCTCTACGTGCTTGGAGGGAGGGCTGGGGGAGAACACTGCAGACCCCTCCTGTCTCATTCTACAGCACATCCCATTCCAAGAGCCCTTGGAGGGTGGCGGGAATGTGGCAGAGACAGCGGGAGTCAGTCTGTCCAGGCTGAGTTATGGTCCAGCTCTGGTCAGCTCAGGTTGTGCATGGGGTGAAGGGGGAACTTAATAATCGGATAATGCCCTGCTGCATTCTGGTCATTCCAACAGTCCAAATCCCTTTCTGATCCATTTCTCTGCCATTCCAGTTGAGCTCCCTGAAGACTTCCCGGCCCTGAGCCTCCTCCTGGCCAACCCTACTCCCCTATTGCTTCCATTCCCTACTGACCTGGGCCTCTCCACCCTCCTCGGCCACTTGAGCACCATACAAGAGCCACCACACTCTGGCCTCCCTTCCGGTCCTTTATCATCTCGACAACATCCCCTCCTTCCTCAACACCTCAGCCACTGACATCCACAGCCTAACCCCGTGAGCCACCTTCAAAAGCTTCTCGGGAGCCTGCTGCTCTGTCACCGAGGTTCCTGGTCACTGCAGAATCCCAGCTCCAGCACTTCTGTCCACAGAGCATGCTCTGCAGGGCCAGCGTCTCACCTTCTTCCTTGTCTGGCTTAGCCCCACTTGGAAAAGCCCCGAGGTGGCACCTTGCACAGGTGCCCTTGACCACCTTGCACCCTTTCTCTCTACTGGAGGCAAAATCCTAGCATGCGTTAACCAGAACCATCAGCCCGGCAAACCTGATCTGGGACAGGACAAGGACTTCCCAGCCATGAGGACCCTTTCAGAAATCTCAGATGAGCCTTAGCCCTGCCAGGCAGGCTCACCATGATCCTTGGACAAGTTCACATCCTCTTCTCACTCTCCTCAAATCCTCTACTCCCACCCCGACCCCCAAGCTCCGCAGAGATCCACTGCTCCTGGGAAAAGGTAGAAGCAAAAGCCCTTCACTCCCAGGGGTGGGGCAGGAACTCTCTCATGCTCAGGATCCTGCACCAGAATAAAGCCCACAGCTGCTGCCATCCCTCCAAGCCACCCCATTAAACTCTTAACTCCAGCAACTGCCGGGCTGGCCTTTATGTGAAGCAAATGGGCTTCATGGAGATGTGATCAGGAAGTGTTGGTCATTTCCCCTGCAGTGAGCTCACTTGCCCCATAGGAAAACACTCGGGCAGCTCTTAGATCTTTCTAGTTATTTATGAGTAACAACAGGTGCTCTAGTCACTGTAAGTCCAGTAATTAAAATGCTGCATCCAGCATAATACTTTTAATAATAAACTTGAAATGTCCTGTTTGGGCTGGGTAGCCACCTGCAGGGGAAAAGTCCTTGCTCATTCCTCTCCTTCTCCTCCAAGCTCTTGCATTATTTTAGCCCCACCCTTTGCTGTGGGTTTTGGCTGCACCCAGGGTGGAGGTGAGGAGGGTGGGGCGGCAGCGTTCTCATATAACTTGGCATTTTGTGATGATCTGGCATCAGCCCTCTCTTTGAAGCATGTTCTCTCCTCCCTGGGGTACTTTTGTGGGTTTTTTGGAGACTGCCTAGTGTCTAGGGCTCTCTTTCCAGTTGGTCACTCAAGACACCTTCCTCAGCCCTTCTGGGACGGAGGGAGCCTGAGAACTTCCTCTGCTGTGGGTTTTGTGCTTTAGGCAGCCTTCTCAGGTGGGATATAAAACGCCCCAGGCCAGCTTTCTCGCTGGAGTGGCCCAAGCTTGGTCCTTGGAAAACAGTCCCTCATTCCCTTTGCCCCTGTAGACTGCTGCCTCTCTGCTGTCTCCCTCCATAGCGCTGAAATTCACCGCTTCATGGCCGCTGCTGTTCTAAAGCGGAAAGGCAGCAGACAGCCAGGAAACAGGCATGTCCTACAGGTGAACAGGCAACCCGATCCCTGTGACGTATCAGTGATGGTTCAGCCCTTCCCTCAGGCCCAGAAAGGCTGCCCCATGGCGGGCTATACAAGACCATGCTCCACAATAGAAGTGAGTCCACATGTGTACACCAAGTGGTTTGTCACCGCAAATGGTACGTACATCTGGCCCATAGTATAATCATATCTAGAAGCCCGAATGTGAGCAGAGGTGGCAATGATGCCTCTGATTTGGCCTGTGTACTCCACTTGTCTGGGACTGACTCCCCAGATGGTGAAGCCCTTCTGCACCCAGCAATCAGGGTACAGTCTAAGAACAGAAACCCCTTCCTCTTTCAAGCAGAAAGGGATTTAGGGCAAAGAATGTTCACCAAGGTATTGTAATGGCTGGGGGTAGGGCTTGGGCTTGCCAGAGGAGGAATTCCCCAGGGTGCCAGGGGCTGGTGCTGTGGAGGGGCCAGCGTGGCCAGTGCCAAAGCAGAGTGGCCTTTGCTCCTCCCACTGGCAGAGCCACCCTGAGGCCAGGTCCAGGAGTGTGGGAAGTGTCAGCCACACGCTTCTCGCCCCACAACGCAAAGCAGGCATGGAGGGTGGGGGGGGGGGCCAGCACTGACAGGAAACTCACTGAAGCAGATTCCTGGGAACAGCGTCTCTTCTATTCAGGAGTCTTGCTCTTATTCTTTTCAGAATTGGGTGGATTGAGTTATAAAAAATGAGTGGCATGTGGGGCAAGTCACATGTGACAAACTCTGGGGAAAGAGCTTGCAGGAGCCTGTTGGAGACCATTGAGACACCCTTGGCCATCTCTCTTGAGTTTCACAGATGAGGAAATAATAGTAGTAATAATAATAATATTAGCTACATCTTTAGTGCATGTGAAATAGTTCCTAGACACATAGGAAGCTCTGCCTTGTTTATTTATTACCTCATTTATTTCTTAGGACAATCTTAAGAGGTGATTACTACCATTGCCTTCCTTTTACAGATGAGGAAACTGAGATGCGAGGTAAACTGACGTGCCTCCGGTGCCCTGGCCAGGAAAGGACAGTCCAGGAGGAGAGCCGTGGAGATGACCCCTGGTCTGGTGTGATTTTCATTACGCTGCACAGCAGACAAGCTCAATGGGAAACGCTCTCCTAGACCCAGGCTGAGGGTCTGAAAGGGTGTTCATAGACTGCTTTCCACTTTTCAAGTTGAGCAGAGCCATGACTTTTAAAATACTTGTGGCATTGGACTGAAATGCCAAAGCCAGAGTATGAAGACCAGGCCACAGAAGGAAAAATGGAGGCTGTGAAAATAGTTTCAGCTTGATCCACAAGAGCCTCACGGTCCCGAGAGTCGTCGGTTCACTCCCAGGCCCCAGGAGAGGCGAGCTGACCAGGGACAGACGTGAGGCCACAGGGGAAAACAGGGCGGCGACCCTGGTGCCGGGAGAGGAGTGGGCTCAGGAGAGGGAAGGAGGCCTAGAGACCAAGGAGGCTCCAGAGAAGAAACAGGCTAGAGGCAGGAAGGACGTCAGCAGGAAGGCAGCCTGCGCGTGATGCTCGAGAACAAGCCCTCAGATAACGGGAAGAGGCCCGAAAGCAAACACCGGCCTCTGAGAGGAAAAGGAAAATGGCGTCTGGAGAAGCCACAGTAGTGTGTGTGTGTGTGTGTGAGTGACAAAGCCAGGGGCTATGAAGGAGCACAGCAGGCTGCGGGGAGCCAAGGGGGGAGAACAGAAAGTGCTAGGTGAATTCGAAAGGGTGTTCAAGGACTTAGGAAGAGAGAAGAGACCTCAGAACCTGCCCGGTGTTTGGAGGCAGAGTCTTGGGTAGGAAACCTTCTCCTCCTCCGCGCCCCCTGCCTGCCAGGTCTAGTCCTGCACTGCCACAGCCGCTGGGCCCTCCATGCGCCCAGAATTGGCCTCCCCTGTGCAGCCCTTCCCAGCACCCCTGACGCTGCTGCTGGGTGCACACCCCCTCGGCTCCCCGCTCCCCATCCCAGCCTGTCTGCAGGAACACCCCCAACTCACTATCTGTGGGACACCTGGGGCTCTTAGCATGTCCCCCAAATATATTGTTTTTGATCTCTGTGATGCCACTAGATTGTGAGTACTTTGAATCGTGTCTTACTCATCAAGGTATCCCTGTCAGGGTGGGGAACCTGCGACCTTCTCATTTCAAGATTGTTCTTTTTTAAGCACCAAAGGAGGCAAGAAAAGCTTCATGTTTCTCTGCTTAAGCCCTTTGAATAAAAGGATTTGTTCTGTAAAATTTGGATTCAGTCAAAAGGCGGAAGTCAAGGATCCAGAAGGCCACATATGGCCCCAGGGCCGCAGGTTCCCTGCTCTTCCAGAGTGCAAGTAGGCGATAAGCTGTGGGTGACAGCCCAAGGCTAGCACTAGCAAGCGAGTTGAAGTCTCAGTCCCCTTGCGCCCTCTTGTGGAGAAGAGACCAAAGACTACTATCTTACTCTTTCCCTACCTCACCCTCTTCCTCTAAATACAGTTATAATGCAATATAATGCTATGTCTTTATAATATCATGATTTTGTAAATATTTTTCACAGATGAACCAGGCAGGATTGTATAATTTTATTTCCTTTTCTTGTAACATCCTTCTGCGTTTTTGCTCCAGGACAACCATTACATTGTTTCATTGTTTTGCTTAGTTTTCTAGGTACTTATCAAAATGAATGCCTAAAATCTCTGCTGAAGCTGTAAGGTCCCCTCGATATTGTCAAACAAATCTGGATTCTCCAAAAACTCTAGTTTAAGAAAATTACTGGAGCTATTCTCAGTGTCTACTGCCGAAACTGAGACAATTTACCCTTTCATTTGTTGCACAGCTGTCATCCTGGGATTCCACACTTGCTTGCCTTTTCGGCCTTTCAATGAATAGAAATTCTGATTTTTAATAAGTCAAATCTATCATTTTTTTCCTTGTTTTTTTTTTTTTTTTGAGACAGAGTCTCACTCTGCTGCCCGGGCTAGAGTGCCATGGCGTCAGCCTTGCTCACAGCAACCTCAAACTCCTGGGCTCAAGTGGTCCTCCTGCCTCAGCCTCCCAAGTAGCTGGGACTACAGGCATGCGCCACCATGCCCAGTTCATTTTTTCTATATATATTTTTAGTTGTCCATATAATTTCTTTCCATTTTTAGTAGAGATGGGGTCTCGCTCCTGCTCAGGCTGGTCTCGAACTCCTGAACTCAAACGATCCACCCGCCTCAGCCTCCCAGAGTGCTAGGATTACAGGGGTGAGCCACCGCACCTGGCATTTTTTTCCTTTTGATTAGAGATTTTAGCATCCTATTTCTAAAATATTAATAGCTTCCTATCCCAATATCATGAAGACGGTTTCCTATGTTATATTCCAAAATATTTATTGGTTTGCTTTTCACAATTAGGGTTACAATTCACTTGGAAATGATTTTGTGCACAGTGTGAGGTAGGGGTCAAATTTTATTTTCCTTTTTCTATTTAGATACTTAATTGATCCAGCATCATTTATTGAAAAAAAACATCTTTCTCCCAATATTCTGCAGAGTTACTTGGGTCACACATCAAGTATCCATGTATGTATGAATGAATCTATTCCTGGGACCTCTAATCTCTTCCATAGATCTGTTTATTTTCCTTACATTGTTTTAGTTACTGCAACTTTTTAATAAATCTTGATACCCAATAGAGCAAGTCTTACCACCTCACATTCTCCTTCAAGAGTATCTCGGCTCTTCTTAACTCTTGTTATTTCTATACAAATGTTAGTATCAGTTTTTCAATTGCCATTGAAAGTGCTTCAATTTTTATTTCAATTGCATTAAATCTACACATTAATTTGGGAAGAATTATCATTTTTGCAATAACAGATCATCTAATCCGTGAACATGGAATATTACTTCATTTACTTAGATTTTCTTTAATGTCTCTCAATAACATTTTAAAACTTTTCTCAGTAATTTTCTCTACAAATTTTATGTTATAAGCCTGGTTATATTTTTTAAATTGTGGTAAAATGTATGTAACAAAATTTACCATCTTAACCAATTTTAAGTGTACAGTTCAGTAGTGTTGAATACATTCACATTATTGTGAAAACAATCTTCAGTACTCTTAATCCTGCAAAACTGAAAATTTATACACATTAAACAACTACCCATTGCCACCTCCCTCCAGCCCCTAGCAATCACCATTGCACTTTCTGTCTCTATGAATTGACACTTACCTTAGGTAAGTGAAGTAATTCAGTATTTGTCTATGACTTGATTTTTTTACTTGACATAATATTTTCAGGTTCATTCATGTTGTAACGTGTCAGAATTTTCTTTCTTTTTAAGGTGAATAATATTCCATTGTGTGTTTACACCACATTTTGTTTATCCATTCATTCATTGATGGATATTTGGGTTGCTTCCACCTTTTGGCTATTGTGAATAATGCTGCTATAAACGTCGGTATTCAGGTATTTCTTCAAGACCCTGCTTCAATTATTTTGGGTATATACCCAGAAGTGGAACTCCTGGATCATATGGTAGTTCTATTTTTAATTTTTTGAGGAAGCACCATACTGCTTTCCATAGCAGTTGCACCATTTTACTTTTCTACCAATAGTACAGAAAGGTTCCAATTTCTCTACATTCTTGTCAACACGTGATTTTCTGGTTGTTTTGTTTTGCTTTGTTTTGTTTTTTGATGGTAGCCATTGTAATGAGTGGGAGGTGGTATCCCGTGGTTTTGATTTATGTCTCCCCAGTGATTAATGGCGTTGAGCATCTTTTCATGTGTTTCTTGGCTATTTCTATACCTTCCTTGGAGAAATGTCTATTTAAGACCTTTGCTCATTTTTAATTGGGTTATTTGTTGTTGTTGTTGCATGGTAGAAGTTATTTTTATATATTCTGGATATTAAACCCTTATCTGAAATGATTTGCAAATATATTCTCCGCTTCTATAGGCTGCCTTCTCATTCTGTTGATTGCGTCCTTTGATGCACAGAAGTTTTAAATTTTGATACAGTCTAATTTGTCTATTTTTACTTTTGTTGCCTGTGCTTTTGGTGCCACATTAAATCATTGCCAAACTCAATGAACCTTTTCCCCTATGCTTTCTTTTAAGAGTTTTGTAGTTTTACTATTACATTTAGATCTTTGCTCCATTTTGAGTTAATTTTTGTATATTATGTAAGAGTCCAACTTCATTCTTTTGTCTATGGATATCCAATTTTCCCAGCACCATTTATTGGAAAGACTGTCCTTTCTTCATTGAATGGTCTCAGCATCCTTGTTAAAAATTGTTTGACCATATGTGGGATGGTTTATTTCTGAGCTCTCTATTCTGTTCCCTTGGTCTACAGGACTGTCATTTTGCCCAGTACTATACTGTTTTGATTACCATGCCTTTGGGATAAGTTTTGAAATCAGGAAGTGTGAGACCTCCAACTTTGTTCTTTCAAGATTGTTTTGGCTATTTGGGGTCCCTTGAGATTCCTTCAATGATATTTCATAACTTGTTGCTTAGAAATCATATTTATCTTTTGTTATATGTCCTAGGTATTTAATTTTTAAAGACTGTTTAAAGGATTTTAATTTTTTTTACTTTCTAACACTTTGTTGCTGAAATGTAGAAATACAGTTGCTTGTTGTATATTGAACTTGTTAATGCTTTTAATTTAATAGATTATCTACAAATATAACTATGTCATAAAAAATAATGAGTGTTATATCTTCCTTTCCAATTCTTAGCTTTTAATTTCTTTTCCTTGACTTAGTCTCTGCCAGGACCTCCAAGACCATGTTATGCATATTCAATCCATAATTGTGTCCAGATAAGCTGTGATATTCCACTTGAATTAACTAGTTTTAGATGTTCACAATTAGGCTAACTGAACTACAAAATTTGGGGATGTAGCTGGTCTTGAATAAAAAAATACTTCAGCATGGCAACACTTTCATCAACCAGATTTTAAAAATGTTTGAAACTTTGAAGAACAACTTTGTAAATTATCTTAAATGTCCCACAATGGTATTAAACTTTTTGTAAAGAAATCTCACAAACTTTTGTTGCATTTGTTCAATATTAACTAGAAACCTTTAACCAACATATTCAACAAATGAGTATCAAAACTTTTGGTTTTGCTTTCAGCAAATTGCAATTATTTAAAATGAAATATGCTAACAGGAAATTTATCTCTGGAAAAGCAAGAAAGAAAGTAAACAAATTAGACAATGAGGATGCAAATGGGACAAAAGATTTAATTTTGGAATTCTCTAATTGCATTCTGAAATATTGCAAATTCTGGGAAGCATCTCTGGGTGGATTTCCTAATTTTTAATTGAATAAATTTATACTCAATACTGGAATGGAAAGAAACTGAAAAGCCTTGTGATTTTACAGCACTTAAGTTTGGTGTAACATTCAAAAAAATAAATAAAGGTAACTCATTTGATGACTTCTATTTTGAAAAGGTATTTGTCAAAAATGAATGCAAAAAAAAGTATCTATGAAAATATTTGGGCCAAAACATTTGCACATTTTAAACTACAAAGTTAGAATTGAGACTATCTTCTAATTAGTAGAATTTACTTTATGCTTGCTAGGTACCCTATTGCCTTTAAAGAGAGTGTTTTCTCAAAAATATACAGTGTACAGAGAAGATACAAAGGAAGATGTCAACAGTTTGGAAATTATCAGCTCCTGTGGTAGACTTTGCAATGTGCTACTCACATTCCCCTTTCAGGATGACTTGTGGCCGCAGGGCTTTTGACAGACACTGAGTCTGCCTTCAGGGTCTGCCTCAGTCAAGGTCCTGCTCTTCCTGTGGTGGCCCATACTCAACACCTGGTGGAGTATAAAGATACGGACATTGTGGTGCAACACAGGACAACTCTGACCGGCTGTTTTAATACCAGAGTTCCCCCTAGGGTTGGCTAAGACTGTCACTAGATTGCATCACACCCAGCTTTGCCCTCCACTCTCTCACTCTTCCTTCATCTTCCTCTCACATGCACTGGTCCCAAAGACATTCCTTAACAAACAGACTGCTCAGTCAACTCCATCTGCATCTGTTTCTAGAAGAACCGAACCTCACCCAACTATAAAATGCAGCTTTGAAGAAGATTGCAGGCAGTTTTATATAAAGATGTTAAAAATTATATGATCATATTGCAAAAATATATTTGTCAGAAAAGTTCAGTGACTTCTTTGCTATACGTGCTATTTCTACTTTTTTAGAAAGAATTTTTGAGAATAGTTTTTGAATACAATTATTTTATAGGTCCACTGGTATAGTAAAATCAATCTGTCAATTAATACATTTTATAGTGGCCCCTGCTCCTGAAGCCACTTGGGATAGAGCCTGTAATCTCCAGGGTGCTCTGAAGCACAAAAGGAATGAGTCCTGGAGAGGCGTCCAGGCCTTGCTCAATGGGTGACAGACACTTCCTGTCTGCAGAGAGGATTCAGTGGGACAGTGTGAATAAAGCACTTGTCACAGTAATATTAAGTGCTTATGAAATGTGAGCTATTTTATTGCTAGTATTAGTAAATTGATTTCCCAGAGGAGAAAGGAGCATCTAGTACTTATACTTCTTGGCTGTCTTCTGTGGAAAAGAAAATTTGGAAATTTACAACAATCTGTGTTCGTCTCCAGACTTCATTATCTCAGAGGAAAGAATGTCTCTCTTCCTACATTACTATATAAAATTCCAAGAAAGGACTCTCTATTCAGGTCACACGCCCACCCCTGTCACTATAGGGCAGTTCCCTTCCGCAGGGAAAATATCTTGAGTTAACTGTAATTGGAGCCACATTTTGATGCTATTGGAAGTTCAATTTCCTTATTCCAAGTTCCTTCTAGTGCTCTACATTCTTCTAAACAAACCATTCTTCTAAAATAAATGTGACTATATGCACGATACTTTTACAGCAGCCTTGTAAATTATTTGGGAAACATAATTATGTTTCCATTTATAAAATTATCTTAATGTATTGTCCTCATTAGGAGACATCTATGTCCCAAGGAAGGTTTGCAATTTGCCATTCCTGAATAATTTCTGAACAGGGAAACTAAAGGTAATAACTTTTTTTGTTTCACTTCATAGCCTTGAAGACTGTTGAATTTAGAAAAAGTATGGGTTTTTTTTTCCACTTTGCTCAGTCTTCTGTGTACCTATTACTAATTCAGCCACAAACTTTCATCCAGAAGTATAAATCTCTCCGTATTGAAATTTAACAAAGCAAACACACCTGGTACTCTGTCTATAGCATTTTTTTTTCTTGGAGGCATATTCCTCGAGTTCTCCATCTCTCTGCTTCTGAGCTCTGAAACTGTCCCCTGGGATCTTCCTTCATCCCCTACCTGGGAATTTTCTTTATCGCCTCCCTATGTTGAATCATCATCTGTGTCTTCTTACTTGGTTTACCTCTCTTTTAGGTAGACCTCCAAAAGCCTGCTGAGATAGGATGCATGGAAGATAACTTTTACAATTTTACTAGGCATGTCTACAAATGTCTTTATTCTCACATACAATAATGGTTTGGCATGGTATAAGCTGGAGATTAATTTCCTTCAAGATTTTGTTGGTGTCGATCATCATCTTCTAGACTGAGAAGTCTAATACTGTCCTGTTTTTCAATTTTTAGTATTTGGCCTATTAGACCCTGAAAGCCTCTAGAATCTTCTATTTGTTCTGTATTTTGAGGAATTTCAGAATGGTATAGGTCTTCATCCCTTCTGTTGAGCACATGAAGGGCTGGCCTTTTTAATCTAGGAATTTTTGTCTTTCAGTTCTGGGACATTTTATTGAGAAAAAAAAATTAATAGTATCCCTCTTCATTTTCACTATCCTTGTTTTCTGTAATGCTTAATATTTGGATGTATCTCTTGAGCCAGTTCTCTGATTTTCATGTCTTATTTGTGCTCTCTGAAGAATTTCATTAAGTTGTTTTTCCAACCCTTTAATAGAATTTTCTATATCTGTTGCAGTTTTAATTGTCAAGAGATCTCTTTTATTTTCTGGACTTCTTCATTAGAGTATCCATGAAACCAGAACAGGAAACAAGGTCCTCCTTTATTTTCTGAGGACATGGATTATGGGTTTTTTAAAAGTTGCCTTCTGCTTCTTGTATTTCCTGTCTCCCCTAAATTCCCTTATTTCTGTCTCATTTGTTTCCTTATTTGGGTCTCTGTCTTTCACATTGGTGGCTTTCCTCAAATGCCTAGTGACATCCTTCACTGAAGAGCAGATTGGAGGCTCGCTCTGTGGAGGAGGAGGTGTTGACTGGTGGGACTCCCAGTAGGGTCACCTGCTTGGCCATACTGTTGGATGACCCCTGTCCATCAGGATGGCATGTCTTTCCTCCTGCCCTGGTCAGTGTCACACAGTTGTAAGAATTAAATAAGATGACAAGTAAAAGGCATTATCACAGTGCCTGATATTTAGCAACAACCCAGTAAACATACACATATTATATCTATTTTTTAACTTCATCTGATCATTTTTTAATCCTCCTGACTTATTGCCCCTCGGATATCACCCCTGGACCTTAATAATCCTGTTTTAGTCCTGCAGTTCTCTGAATACGCTTCCCTACAACTAAGCATAAGGTATGAAGTGCTTGTGTGTATGTTGTTGTTGTTTTCATCCATTTCTTCTCCACTGTCTACTTAGGGGAATAGGTGATCTTTCTATTTCGTATTTCAGATAAAGCTATCTGTATGAAGAGAAAAGAATATTATTCTAAGTCGGAAGTCTCTGCAGAAAAAGGACCACATGAGGCTGTTTCTGAGAGTCATAGGGAAGACATTCTCTGTTTGAAACACTTTCGAAGGCAAGTTAGAAAGAAATTGGTAAAATCCAGCTCATAGAAAACAATATAAATGTGATTAATGTGATGCAATCTTTAGTCAAATCTCAGTCTTTATTTTATACCAGAGAATCCATACAGCAGAGAAACCACGTGAATGAGCATGGACAGGGCGGAAAGTGTGCAAAGCTCCCGAATCAGTGACTCCACAGGGGACAGAAACGACAGATGAAGGAAGGTGGCACGTCTAGTCAGAGCTCAGCGATGGGAGAATGCACATGGGGAGAAGCTCTACGAACGTGATGCCTGTGGGAAGGCCTTTAGTCAGAGCGAAACATTGATTCCATATCGAAGAATGCACACAGGAGAGAAGCCCTGTCAATGCCATCCAGGCCATGAAGGCTTTAGATGGCTGTCACTTCTTACTAGTCATCAGGTAACCCATACTGGGAAGAAGCCTTGTGAAAGTGGTAGGTGTGAGAAATTTTATACTCAAAACTCACACCTCCTCAGACATTTTAAAAAGACATAATATTCCACCCATATCTTAAATATGTGAAAGCACTCACCAAAGCCTAATATTATTTATTAGAAGAGAACACTTAATGGGAAACTACCTCACTGGTATAATTTGCAGAGGGCTCCATTTTCTCTTTGACCATCAGAAGAGCTAAAGTGAAGAAAAAATGGGGAAAATTTTACCTAATAAATGACTTTGAAAAAAATTAGAATGGTGATGTATAGCCTGTTAAAGGCATCGAAAATGCAGTCTTCTTTTTTAATAGGAGCAATACAAAAGCAATTCAAAAGGGTATCTTAGCTTTTTCCACCCGCTCCCCCCCCCACCCCCCTGCTAAGCTAGCACCGCCATCCTCTCCCTTCAGCTGCCATCATGATTATCTACCTGGACCTCATCAGCCACGATGAGATGTTTTCCGATGTTTACAAGATCGGAGAGATCGCAGACGGCCTGTGCCTGGAGGTGGACAGGAAGATGGTCAGTAGGACAGAGGGTAACATCGATGACTCGCTCATTAGTGGAAATGCTTCCGCTGAAGGCCCTGAGGGAGAAGGTACCAAAAGCACAGTAATCACTGGTGTTGATATCGTCATGAACCATCATTTGCAGGAAAGCAGCTTCACAAAAGAAGCCTACAAGAAATACATCAAAGATGACATGAAGTCAATCAAAGGCGAACTTGAAGAACAGAGACCAGAAAGAGTAAAACCTTTTATGACAGGGGCTGCAGAACAAATCAAACACATCCTTGCTAATTTCAAAAACTACCAGTTCTTTGTTGGTAAAATATGAATCCAGATGGCATGGTTGCTCTACTGGACTATCGTGAGCATGGTGTGACCCCATATATGATTTTCTTTAAAGATGGTTTAGAAATGGAAAAATGTTAACAAATTTGGCAATTACTTTGGATCTATCACCTGTCATCATAACTGGCTGATGCTAGTCACCCACACAACACCAGGACTTAAGACAAATGGGACTGATGTCATCTTGAACTCTTCATTTATTTTCACCATGATTTATTTGGAGTGGAGGCATTGTTTTTAAGGAAGAAACATGTCATGTAGGTTGTCTAAAAATAAAATGCATTCAAATCCAACAAAAAAAGATATCTTAACCAATTGTACCATAAAATTCACATGTTATAAGACTAGTGTTAGGCTCATTATGTACAAAAATACTAATTAAATAAATCAACAAATCAGTAGTTTTTTTAGCACATCGCTGTTTTATCTCCAGGTTTCCATGACTAATGGTGACTCTTTTTATCTTGTGTTTCAACAACTCCATGAGTGAAATGTATTATAAAAGAAACACAATGGCACAACATCTCTAAATTCAGCCACAAAGACAGGGGTTCCAAGGTAGTTTTCAGGTTCATGTTTATCCTCAAAACTCCAAGGATATGGTATCATTTTCAGAGTGTTTAGTAAGTGTTTTTGCTAAGAATCTCAGGCAGGCTTTACCTCAGAAACATGTGCCAAGTGGACAATTAAAAACCTCCCACATCTGTGCAATAATTAAAATAAGTTTCAATTGGTACAAATACACCACTAAATACCAAAGAAGCCACATTAAAGATGGGGGGAGAAGCTACACTTACTAGTAGTACAGTCCTGCCACTAGCACTGCAGCTTGCCTGGGATTTGCACTGGCTCTCCATTTAGCTATCATGGGAAACAGATATTGCCTTGGTTTCTTCGTAGGTAGATATGAACCAGCTCCTAGATTCAATCAAAGCCTTTCTACTCAAAGTATTACCATCACCTGGGAGGTGTTAGAAATGCAGAAAAACCATAACCTGTATTTTAATAAGATCACATAGTGATTCATACACACATTCAAGTTTGAGAAGCAGTGATCTGGGTTGTGCATGGACTCTTTGAGAATTGAATGGAAGATGAAGGCCAGAAGTAAGTTTCAAACTCAAACACCTGTAGGCTATGCAGGTGATATAAATGGAAAGGGCAGGCGGGGATTTGGGCCAACTGGGGCAAGAATGCTCTGTGTAAAGCAGGTAGATTGTATAATACTTCCCCCTAAATGTTTGCCCTAAGGGAATTCAGGACCAGTGTTCCCAGATTTTTCAGTTTTCCAAGTGAAGTGAGTAGTGCAGATTTTTTTTTTTTAAATGTACGGAATCAAAATTGACAAGTTGGGAACTAATTCAATTTTAAAACAATGAGCCAAATAAAACACATCAACAGACTAGACTGGTCAAGGTTAGTAGCTTGTGTCCTCTGTTAGTCCTTTCCCCAGAAAAGTGCACATATGCACCTAGGAATACTTTACATATTTCAGGGTGTATACAGTGGTGTCCACTAGAGCTCTCTGTGGTGATGGAAATGTTCTATACTTCTTTTTTTTTTTTCTACCTGTTAGTCTAGATAAAGAAATGTTCTATATTTGTCCTGTCCAATATGGTAGCCATTAGCCACATGAGGCTATAGAGCACTTGAAATGTGGCAAGTGTGACTGAGGAACTGAATTTCTCATTTATTTAATTCTAGTTAATTTAAATTTAAACTTCACTAGCCACATGTGTCTAGTGGTTGGTTACCATATTGGGCACATAGAGAGCCCACAGACCAAGGGTTAAAACTGCTCTCAAATGTTTGTCTTCTCAAAGCTTTCCCTTTAAGACAGTTCCTTATTTAGCTAATATGGAGGTTCTCAACCTTGGTTGCTGTAGTGAGTTAAAAAATGGCACCCAAAGACATTGGGTCCTAATTCCTGGAACCTGTAAATTTTACCTCATTTGGAAAGATGCTTTGCAGATGTAATTAAGGATCTTGAGATAGGGATATTATTCTGGATTATCCAGGTGGGCCCTAAAGGCAACCACATGTATCCTTATAAGAAGGAGGTAGAGGGAGATTTGAAAATGCTGGTTTCAAAGATTGGAGTGATGTAGCCAGAAGCGAAGGAATGCCGGCAGCCACCACATGCTGGAAGAAGAAAGGAATGAATCCTCCTCTAGAGCCTCCAGAGGGAGTACTGCCGTGCCCTGCCGACGCTTTGATTTAAGCTCAGTGAAACCAATTTCTGACTTCTGCCTCCCAGAACTGTGAAGGAATAAATTTCTGTTGTTTGAAGCCATCAAATTTATGATAATTTGTTACAGTACCATAGGAAACTAACACAGTTGCCCATTGGAATCACTTGGAATCTACAAGTGATATTATAATTATATATATATATATATATATATATGTATATATGTTTTCATCCATAGTTCCTGGCTCATGACTCCCATAACCCTTGTTACAGTCTTTTGTAATTATGTTGGGGTGCTTTAGGCCTCAGAAGCAGGCCTTAGGGAACAGGATCTTGCTCTCTGACCTTCTCCTGTCCTCCTTTCACCTGCCCATGGCAGGACTCTGATTGTGGGTCATAAGACCCTCATTCCAGAGGGAGTCCTGCCTGCCCCATACCCTGGAGGAAGGAATGCTGCACAGAGACGCCAGGAAGAATCTGAACAGACAGAACTTACTGGGTTGGGATCATACCCTTTTTGTCCAATTACATTTTGACACAATTGCCCATGCTTCAGTCATGGATGACCGATGAAGTCTTCATGACAGGCCCAAAGGACAGGGTTCGGATAGCTTCTGGATAGCTGACCACGTGGAGGTTCCTGAAGGGCGGCATGCCCAGGGAGGGCATGGAAGCTCTGTGCCTCTTCCCCCATACCTCACCCTATGCATCTCTTCATCTGTATCCTTTGTAATATCCTTTATAACAAACTGGTAAACATAAGTGTTTCCTTGAGTTCTGTGAGCTGCTGTAGCAAATTAATCAAACCCAAGGAGGGAGTCTTGGGAACCTCAACTTGAAGCCAGTTGGTCAGATGTTCCAGAGACCCTGACTTGGGACTGGTGTTGGGGGATGGGCAGTCTTGGGGACCGAGCCATCACCCTGTGGAATCTGATACTACTACCAGGTAGACAGTGTCAGAATTGTATTAGAGGACACCCCAGTGGTGTCCACTGTCTGGTGTGTGGGGGGGGCAAACTCCCACACATTTGGTCACAGAAGTCTTCTTCTGTATTGATGACTGTTGCAGTGTGGAATTTAGAAAGAAACACAGTTTGAGTTTTCTCAAAGTATCAGAATATCTCATTTAATCTTCCTCAAATGAGATGACTATTATAACCTGTATTTTATAATGAGGAATCAGGGATTAGAGAATTTTAGGAACCTAACCCACAGCTACCTTGTGGCAGAGTCAAGAAGTGAACTGGGGTCTGTCTGTTGACTTCTGGACCACACTGATGTAGTGAACAAGGGAGAGGAAAATGTCCAAGATGACTTCTAAGTCTTGTGCCTGGAACATGGAACTAACAGCAGTTTCACTATCAAAGCAAGAAATTTGGGGAGCATGGACAATTGATGGTGAAAGAGGGAGAAGATGAACTCAGTTTGGGATGCTTCCTTGATTGTTTTCCCAACTTGATACTTCATTCATATCCTCCACCAAGGGACAGACCTGGTTCCTTCACCCAAACTCCCACATCTGTTCAGTGTGTACCCACACTTGGACTCCTACACACACACTACATTCACCACTTGCTTAGAAACCATAGTTCCATCACAGGCAAATTGTCTTTTATTTCTAAACCTAAATTTCTTGACTTCCTAACTCTTTATCCTTATAGAAACATGGTAGCTTGCCTCTAACACACCTGCTTCATGCACCTCTGGACAAGGGAAAAAATGGGTATGTGCACAGACAGATACAGGTCCACTCTGCCCCTTAAAGCTTCTACCCAGGTGGAAAGCAAATGTGTTGGGATGAAGGAATGTCATGGTGAAGAAGAGTAGAAGGTCGAGGAATGAATGTCTCTATAATGTTGCTAAAGAGAGACTGTCCTCTTTACTGTGTTTAGAAGTGGTTTATGAAATTCATTGAGAGCTTAATATACCTATATAGGGAAAGCATTCAGATATTAGAGCATGTTTGATATTTATTTTCACATGGCCTCACAAAATGTTCAGTTACGTGCAGGGTTATTGATTACAGCATGTCACTCAACCTCAAACTCAGTCTATCCAGAACTCCTCTCAAATGTCCACATAAGCCACCATCAAACCGGCTCATACTCTGTTTTTTTTTTTTTTTAACTTCCCTGAATGACACACTATCCACCCAATCATCTGTCAGTCTTCTATCTAAGCAAGCACCAGTCTCCCCAAATCTCCTGAAACTGCCCCCATCCTCACCCTCTCTGCACTAGTTTAGGCCTGCATCAGCTGCAGCCTGCATCCTTGCAAGAGCTTCTGAGCTGGTCACTTTGCCCCAAGTTTTGTCTCCCCTCAAATCCATCCTTCATGTTGTCATCAGAGGGCTCTATTTGAATTGCAGATGTGATTGTGCCACTTATTCAAGCCCCTGCTTAAATCCTTAGTTCACAGCCCTTTCCCTGGCATCCCACCGTCCTCTAATCTGGCAAATCTAAACATCCTACACTGGTCCCTCAATCTCCAATGCATCAACACTCAGCTTTGCCCATCGACTCTAATCCCAGTCTCTCCAGCCTTCTCCCCAACACCTCCCTTCCTTTGTGCTTTAATAAGATCCTATGGACAGCTCCATCAGAACATTTGCCACGTCATCTAAAGAGTCAGATTATACACCATTCTCTTTAGTCTACATTAGCCCCTAATGGGCAAGAATCTGTATCTTACATTTGGATTCCCAGTGTTTACCATGCAACTGGTATATAGTTGGTGCTCACTCTACTGGGACCCATTCCTGCTAATTTCTTTCCACTCTACCCCCCCCAAACATTAAAAAAAATAAAAACAAACAAAAACTTGTTCTTGCTCTATCTACCTGACTGTGAACTGTTTCTAATCAAACTTTTAAATTTGTTCCTTTTTTTTTTTTTAACTCTGACCTCTGATATCTGGCTATTTGGTGGCCCGTACCCTTGAATTCATCCCTGACCCAAATCCCACAGTTTCTCACTGTTCCTTCTCTTCCTGGCAGCTTTTGACTATTGTCCATATTCTACTGAAACCACCTTCTCTGACTTCACACCACCACCAAACATTGCCCTTTGTTTCAGATTCTTCAATGCCATGAGTCATTTAACCCTGTGGTCCCCAGCCACCGGGCTGCGGACTGATGTCAGTTTGTGTCCTGTTAGGGACTGGGCCACAGAGCTCTGCCGCCCCATTCCCCCCAACACCTACTCCCTCACCCCCACCTCCGTTGGTTAAAAAATTGTCTTCCATGAAACTTAGAAATGGCCCCTTGATACAGCAGGAGGTGAGCAGTGGGCAGGGAAGCTTCATCTGTATTTACAGCCACTCCCCATTATTTACCACCTGAGCTCTGCCTCTACCCCCATCCCTGGTGCCAAAAAGGTCAGGGAGTGCTGAAACCTACCCACAATCACCATAAACACATTCCCTTCTGCACTTTGGGGCTGTATTGCTATTTGTGTTGGCAGTTGCCTCAGCAGAGAATCTTATCCTATGAAAGCCCCCTTGGGTGAATCAGGAATTTCTTTAATTTTAGTATCATTGCACGTTAATTAGGATGCAAGTTTCTCACTAATCGCCTAGGTCATAGGCTGAGTAAATCAACCATTTCTGTCTCCACTTCAGACTCCAGTACTAACATATCTTTTTTTGGAGGGGGGCATACCGAAAGGGTTTTTTTTTTAATTGCTGTTTAGTAATTAGCAAGTGATTTTCAAGGATCTCTGTCCTCTCCCTGCTTCATTCCCCACTTCCCTCTACAAGTATAATACATTTTCCAGGAGTCCTTAGGGAAAGTGGGTAAAGGAAGAAGCCACTCTGTGAGGCTGTGGTACCTTTATTTTTCAATTGCATTTAAAGATTATCTGAGAAAATATCCGAGGAAATGTAACCACAGGACCAGCCCAAACCAGCCCTACTCTGTTGGTAACAGAATGTCAAGTTATCTTATAGGTATAAGAGAGCCAAAACTGCAAGTCATGTATCCTAGACATGGCACAATAGAAAAAGATTTGACCTCTAACAACACTCAGAACCAACATTTCCTCTTGGCAGAACCAAGGGACATGATGGGAAACTGAATGGTGGAAACCTCTCAAAAGCAAGGTGTCTGTTGGCTGGGAAAATACAGTGCTAAAATCCACCTCAACTTACCTTACAGTAAATGGTCAAATTCAAAGCCCTCCAATCAGACCCTGCCAAGCCAACATTCCAAGTACTTTCCCTTGTCCCCCCCCACCACTTAAAACTTGACCCAGACCCCAAATAGGGGAGATACATTTGAGCCGCACCTCCTGTCTCCTTGCTAGTTGGCCTCACAATAAAGCCTTTCTTTTCTCAAAAGCAGGTGCCATAGTATTGGCTTCTATGTGCATCAGTGAGCTCACTGCACGGTAACAGAAATATATATGTAACTATCCATGACAAAATATGCATGTGGGCAGGTTCTTACCTTAGGGCCATTATGTCTCCTGTGAAAACATGGGGGTTGCGGTGTCAAATCTGTCCCTTAAAATGTCAATAATTGGAGTATAACCACTTTGGAAGGGAAGCTTAACATGACTAGCTCCATCTTGCTTCTGACCTCCTGCAGTAATATCCTTTAGGTTAAAAGCTTCTGCTGAGCTCTGCAGTAGGCTAGAAGATAGGTGACAACCATGCTAACTCCAGGGGAGATAAGAAAGGTATACACACAAGTAACAATGCTATGTTAACGATTTTTAGGAGCATCCTGACCTTCGGCCTCCAAAGTTAACTGACCAAGAGCAAAGAAGTTTCACAACCTGCTCAGGCCCTCGCTGATGCCCAGATGTCTGCAGTCCTAGGTTACCCCTCGCAATCCAACATGCCCCGCCCCCCGCCCGGCCAGGTTCCCTTCCCTTGAGAGGAAAATAAGCCTAAAGTTCACACTAACTTAAGATGGTTCTTTGGGACATTAGTCCGCCATCGTCTCAGTGTGCTGCTCTCGGAATAAAAGTTGCTTTCCTTTGTCCACCACCTCGCCTCTGGACTTACTGTCTTGAGGGCGAGTGGTAGGAGCTTTAACGCGGTTACAATGGTTATTAGGTGAAAGTTGTGTTCAGCAGTTGAAAGCACAACGGGCTCCCCTGCCTGTGACCTTGGGCAAGTCACCGGGCCTTTTGGTTTATTTTCTGTAAAATGGGAAAGACCTTAGGTACCGAAAGAGTAAATGAAATAACGCAGTGCTTTGAGAAGCACCAAAGCTACTTTGCTGAGCAGAGCAGCACCCGTCAGGGCCATCCCCAGCCCCTTGGCTCCCTCTGCGGGCAGCAAGACTCGTCCCCATGGCAACCGCTCCCGCGTTCCGGGCCCGCCGCGACCCCGCAGCCGGGACCGGAAGCAGTTGAGAGGGGGCGCGTCTCGCGTTTCTCCTCGGCAGCGCCGGGTAGGGCCTTCGCCGTCCGGAGGTGAGAGCCGAGGCCTCGTCAGGCAGCCTAGGCCGCGGGCACTATTGGTCGTCACCCGGCGGGGGCTTGGGAGGCGTGGACCTCGGCGCCACCCCTCCCTCCGCGCGCCCGCGCAGCCCCTCTCCACACCCCTCTCCGTGTCCCCATCCCGCTGTCCCCTCCTCTCGCCGCTACCTCGCCCCGGACCTGCCCTCCTCTCACCGCCCTCGGCTCACCGCTTCCCCTTGCCCTTCCCCCCACGGCGCCCGCCAGTCCCCCCGAACCCACGCGCGCCCGCCGCCTCGCCGAGGCTGTTCCCAGCTGGGAAGGGACACCGCGCCAGCGGTTTAGCAGAGAGAGTCGTTTCTCTCCCGAAAGACCCCTCGATCCGGGGCTCAGGGCAAAGCCTCCCCTCCAGGGACCCTGTTCGTTCTAGGTCATCGTGCGCTCTTGGGGGTTTGGTTCCCTCATCTCAGTTTAGAACTGAGAGCAACTTTGGAGACAGCACAGATTCTGCGCCTGGTGCTGAAGTTGCGGTGCCTTCAGGCAGCGACTGTGTCCTGGTACTTCAGAAGGCTGCTTTAGCCTTCGGGTCCTTCACATATCCCTTAGGATCGCAGACTGCTCGGAACTCAACCTCAACCCTTCCTGCCTCTCAGGTCTCATACTCCAAACTCTGTTCCAGTCCAGCT
Source organism: Varecia variegata (assembly GCA_028533085.1). Classification (NCBI taxonomy): domain Eukaryota; kingdom Metazoa; phylum Chordata; class Mammalia; order Primates; family Lemuridae; genus Varecia; species Varecia variegata. The sequence continues at coordinate 28,373,306 of CM052443.1, forward strand.
TCATCTGGGTGTGCCACTCTTGGCCACCGCTTCCTCCTCTGTGCTGGGACTCTGTGCAGGGACCAGTCCTGCCTCCAGCCTCTTGACCACACAGCACTGTGGATAAATGTGGACAGCCTGGATTCACACCCCAGCCCTGGCCCTCTGGCTTTGCTGTGACAGATTCCTCACCTACAACATGGGGATAAAAATAACTTAGGGCTTTTATGAAGATTTCAGTGAGTTTATATTTATTAAGATGTTTAGAACAGTGCTTGGCATATAGTAAATTCTGTATGTGGCTGCTATTATTTGCATCATAGCTCATCACTGTATAAAGTTGTATCATTTATAATTTAACATAAGCTTTATGAAAGCACAGGCTTTATTCAAGTCACTGCTATATCTACAATGCCTACAACAGTGCTGGGTGGAGTGAGAAAATAAAATCAAACGGCAGGTTACATAGCAAGGAAAAATAAGATTTTTTAACTTAGTTATCATTTGCTGAACTTGTACAACCACTATCATACTGCCCAATTTTAAAAATTTGATTAGTTACTGGTGATACACATACTAAAATGGTACTAAGAAAGTGTCTTCCCCACCCCTTTCCTGCTAACAAGCTAATAATACTTGGAGAAATTGTTGCCTTTACAAATCACTATGTTGGTGGTAGCATTGTGAATTGATACAGTCTCTTTTGCAATTTATTTGCTAATAGATAACAAGACAGCATTTGCCACTCTCCTTTGACTCCCAATAAGCAGAGGCCTTGGGACATGCTTGAAGGAAATAATTTGAAAGGAAAAAAACAGTATATTCATGAAGATGTGCCTCCCAGCATTATTGGTAATAGTGAAAATTAGAAACCACCTAAATATTCTATAGTAAGGAGATAGTTAAATAATATAGATGTTATGGATGGAAATTAGAAGCAATTATGAAAAATAGGAATACATTGAGATGGAGGAATATGTGATTGCTTTTTTCTTCTGACTGGTTCCTTTAATGTCAAAATAATGTTTTAACAATTAGTAAACGTTGAAAAAATCCTCACAGAAGTACTGTCATGAGATTATTTCTTTGATCTCTTTGCAGCAGACTACATAAAACTAATTGGCTCTTTGAACCTGCTCCTCAGTCATAGCTGTTTGAAAATCAGGCTTCCCTTATTTTCGTTCTCTGGGAGCTCCTGGGCAATCCTGGCTGATCTCTTATTGTAATATTTAGTAGCCTCGTGGGCATGGTTTTCAGAATAAATTGGGAATTAGTCATGCATATGAATTAAGGAGTCTTAGCTCTTTGGTTCTCTTAAAGAAAGAGGTATTTTTTTGAAAGCGTGGTTTATGTTTATATTAAGGCCGTTATTTCCTGTACTGTCCTATGTTTCTAATCTTAGTTGTTTTGTTCTCAGAAGCATTTGTTCTTTGTCTTGTTTCCACTTGTTTCTTTAATCATATTTAAGGAGTGTTCATAAGGAGAGCTCCACCTCCTTGAGGATTTAAGCCTAGCAGTACTGGGCTATTGCCAGTCAAAATGTCTGCAAAATTGAGAGAGTCATCAACACTCCTAACGCAAACTTCAGAGGAGCCTGATGGGATTCTGATAGTGAAGATAGAAGAGGAAGAACAGGCCTGTGATCTGGACTCTAGCCCCCACTGGAGCAGCTGCTGCAACCCAGAGACCTTCCGCCAGCAGTTCAGGCAGTTTGGCTACCAGGATTCACCTGGGCCCCGAGAAGCTCTGAGCCGGCTCCGGGAACTTTGTCATCTCTGGCTAAGGCCAGAGGTGCACACCAAGGAGCAGATTCTAGAACTGCTGGTGCTGGAGCAGTTCCTGGCCATCCTTCCAGAAGAGCTGCAGGCCTGGGTGCAGAAGCATTGTCCAAAGAGTGGAGAGGAAGCTGTGACTGTGCTGGAGGATGTGGAGAGAGAGCTCGATGGGCCTGAACAGGTAAGAAGGGCACCTGTGGGGATGAACGAGCAGGCTGAGCAGGAGCATGCGCACATCACTGGGGGTAAGGCTATCAGGTTGTATTCCCATTCAGCACAACTGATGTGTAGGCTAGTGAATATACTTGTGGGTGTCCCAGAAAGTAGAAGGTGGCTCTACTTTATTCCTTCCTTTTTCTGTGTCCAGGATACATTCTACATAGTTTTTTCTCTGTTAATTTGTCCTCAACTCCTAACCTGATTCCCTTCTTCAGCCTCAATTATACCTAACTATTTCAGGTCTTCGTTTTTGAACGAAGAACGGATGTGATTGCAGAGGAGCTTGCAGCTTGGGAAATGACCCAGGAGTTACCAAGTAGCCAGCTCAAGCCTGTGAAGAAGCAGCTGCAGTGGGCATCAGGGGAACTGCACTCCTTAAGACCAACTGGTGAGGGGACAGAATTCAGTTCATGGCGGGAGGCGAAGGGGGCCTTAGCCCACCGCACACATCTAGGCCATCTTATGCAAGAGGTCTCAAATCTCGCTTCTCATCTCCTCCTCACTGTGGGAACTTCCACTGTTACTTGGCTTACCAAATGAACATGCTCAGGATTTTGTTCTTATTTCTTTTTCATAGATTCTTATAAAATCTTAAGATTTTAAATCCTTGACATCATCTCCATAAGGGTTTTCAAACCTTTTGAAAACAGCATGACCGTTTTCTCAAATGAGATTGTACATGGAGTTCCAATACACAAAACAGATGGAAACGTAGCTACTCTATCTGAAGCAGGAGCAAGCAGTCCCAGCCCACAAAGCCTCCAACTCAGCCTCATCCCTACCTCCTTTACCTTTGGGCAGCCCCTGAGGCCCTTCAGTGAGAATCCAAGGTACAGAGTCTAGAAACCACTGATCCGCATCATCATTTCTTGTGTAGCTGTTTGCTCAGTTACTGGTGGGATCTAGTAGTGAAGTTGCCCATGTTGCTCCTAAGATGACTGCTACCTCACAGTGCTTTGAATACATCTCTCTACTCCCTCACATCCTCAACCGGCCTCTGTTGCTCTTTGCATCGTTTTCCACAAAAGTGCTCCAAAATGGCTGGCAGAGCAATCTGGTCTTACACTGTAGATGCTAAAAAAAATAAGTGCTGTGGAAAAAAACAAAGCAGAATAAGGGGGATAGATGTGGTGGTGATAGGGTCTTATATATAGAAAGGGTGGTAGGAAGGCCTCTCTGACGAAGTGACATTTGAGCAGAGACCCTCCTAGATGATCATTCTACATAAAATGGGAGCCAGAGATTAAGAGGCAAATCCCACTTGGGAGGATCTCTTCCTCTCCCCACTAATACTGCTTTTTTATTCTAGGGGTGGCTGATATTTAAGCAAGGTTAAAGTTTTTCCAAGGGAATTTTGGTAAAAGGGAGGTTGAGGAAAGATTGCTCACCCTTACTTGGTACTGGCCAAGTAAGGGTGAGCTCCCAAAAGGCTTGTACTGAGCACTTAAACACTTCCAGTCTAGCAATTGTCTTGGCTTACCTAGGAGAAAAGTGAAAGCCTTTTCACACCCTGTCAGGAGAGGAAGGGAAACCATCCCAGCCTCAGCAGGTTGTCATGGTGGTGACTACAGAAGTGATCAGCCTCAAATCCAGGTCCTGAGTTCCTAGTGTTGGCAAGAACCACATTCTACCTGTGAATGTCCTCACAGAGGCCTTTCCTACATTTTTTTTAAGATGCATAGAAATCTGAAACAGAAAACAAAGGGCCCAGAATCTTGTAATACAAGGCAGAGAGAATCAGAATCATGTGATAGAATAATAGAACTATTTGTTAAGACCACAACATGATTTCTGTGGTACTGAGTTGTGTCTTATCAAAGCTTCTGAAGATGACTTTGGTCTCTGCTTTGAAGCACTAACTGTTGCCAGAATTTTGATAGTAATGACTGAACATCGAGGTCACTGGACTATGAGCTATCAAAAATGAATTTGAGACAAAATCCTTACCATTTGTAAAGTGATTTCTACTTAAACCAGTAATAACAAATAAATGAATATGCCATATGCTATGATTTGAATATTCGTCCCCTCTGAACCTCATGTTGAAACTTAATCCCCAATGTGGCAGTATTGAGAGGTGAGACTTTTAAGAGGTGATTGGGTCATGAGGGCTCTGCCCTTGTGAATGGATTAGTTCATTCATGGATTAATGGGCTAATGATTAATGAGTTATCATGGGAATGAAACGTATGGGCTTTATAAGAAGAGGAAGAAAGACACGAACTAGCATGTTAGCATGCTCAGCCCTCTCACCATGAAATGCCCCGTGCTGCCTCAGGACTCTTCAGAGAGTCCCCAATAGCAAGAAGGCTCTCACCGGATGCAGCCCCTCAACCTTGGACTTCTCAGCCTCCATAACTATGAGAAATAAATCTCTTCTTTTATAAATTACTTTCAGGTGTTATAAGCAACAAAAAATGGGATACCATATTTATGACTGAATACAAGAAATTTTAAATTCATTTTGAATAACTATATCTGCACCAAAGGGTTACATGTCATCAGCCCCATTCTGGGTTCCTTTTAGTCTCATTTATGTAATTACTTCAGGTAAAGGTACCCCTAGCAGTCACTGTCAGCCCCAGCCAAATCATGTCCTCAGTCATGTTCAAAACTGCTGTACTTTGCTTTTACAGACTCATTTTAAACTGCCATCTTTCAGCAGCTTCAATTAAAATGCCACCATGAGGATTACTGAACTCATTCCTTCAGTTAATGGCTCCAAATTAAATTGGCATATTCGCATCTGAGTTAGCAATTCTGGAGCTTCAGGCACCCTGAATCAGAAGGCCCTCTGCACTGAGCCAGATTTGTGGGCATCTGAGTGGCTGCAGCCCATAAGCAGCCAGGGACATTTTTCATAGACATTAAATGTAATACAAAATAACAAACTTAGCCACTCAACCGGTACGATACAATACATAAAGGGGTATAGGTTTTTCATGACGGGTGCTCTGTGCTACCCTTGATCTTTTGAGGTGCCAGTTTTCCTGGTCTATATTCCTTCCTTTATTTGCCTAACTTGTATTTCCTGACTTTGGTTTCTATATTCCTTTTTGAACCCTTGGCTTTCCTCAATTATTGATTCATTTATCATTATTAAGTTTTTGTTTTGTTGATACTCTGGTGCTAAATCTTATTTATTACTCCCACTGCCACATTTGATTCTTCTTCCAATTGCTCGTCTACCTCTCCAGTCATTCCTCATCTCTTAGGCTCTTTCTTCCAGACTTTTCTCAGTGTCTGACATATCTTTTTACGCCTACTTACCATCCTACCTTTTCCATAGAGCTTTGCATCGTTAGAGTTGACTGCCTCCTCAGTATGTAAACTTTTCTGTTTGCCTTATGATCTCCACCTTCCACATGGTGATGTTGTTTTACAAACGAGCTGGCTAATAATTAATCCATATATATTTGATTTGGAACATTCCATTTCCCCTTCTGAGCAGAGAACTGATAACATTTGCTTTTCTGTTTATTATTTCAGAGGAAGACACCAAAAATATAAATGTAAAATCAGCTTCGAGGCAAAAGACTTCTTCAGGCATAGAACTGCATTACGATGTCTCTAGCACCCTTCATATGAATGCCTCCCAGAGTTCTACATATAGAGGAACCTGTGAACAAGATGGCAGGTTTGAAAGAAGAAAGGGCAACCCCTCTAGAAAAAAACAACACAAGTGTGATGAATGTGGAAGAATCTTTAGTCAGAGCTCAGCCCTTATTTTACATCGGAGAATCCACAGTGGAGAGAAACCTTATGCATGTGACGAGTGTGCAAAGGCCTTTAGCCGAAGTGCAATTCTGATTCAGCATCGAAGAATCCACACAGGAGAAAAACCCTACAAGTGTCACGAATGTGGCAAAGCCTTTAGTCAGAGCTCAAATCTTTTTAGACACAGGAAAAGACACATTAGAGAAAAAGTCCCATCAGTATCATGAGGGAATCAAAACATTTACACAGAGCTTTCTTAGCACGAAAGAAGACAGAAGGGGAAAACACTTCTTTAGTATAAATCTGTGGTTTTAGTGGTCACTAGTCTCCATTCGAGAGAGTCATAAAAGCCATAGGAGAGAATGTAGAATATCTCATGTCAGCATTATTTGCTTTTCTGCTTATCAGTGCAATGTCATTCAGATGTTTGAGATTCCAAAGTTTAATTCAGATTTCTATCCCTAAGCAGCCTTTGAAAAGACATTCTCAGACATGTTCTACTATTTTCAGTATTAATACAAATAATGAATTAGTATATTTCTTTTCAGACAAGTATTTTTTTCCCTGTTAAGAAGGAATGTGTGAGTTACTCAGTGTAAAAATAAATATTCTCCATTTTATAACTTGAGCACTACTAGAATTCTAATGGCCAAAGGTTAAGGTATTAAAAAAAAATTCCTGGCCAGGTGTGGTGGGTGGCTCATGCCTGTAATCCTCTGGGAGGCCATGGAGGGAGGATCCTGTAATCCTCTGGGAGCACTCTGGGAGGCCATGGAGGGAGGATCGCTTGAGGTCACGAGTTCAAGATCAGCCTGAGCAAGAGTGAGACCCCGTTTCTACTAAAAATAGAAAAAAATTAGCTGGGTGTGGTGGCGCACGCCTGTAGGCCCAGCTACTCGCCTGTAGGCCTAGCTACTTGGGAGGCTGAGGAAGGAGGATTGCCGGAGCCCAGGAGTTTGAGGTTGCAGTGAGCTATGACCCCACTCTACTCTAGCCAAGACGACAAAGCGACACTGTGTCTCAAAAAAAAAAAATTTCTATTTTGTCTTCTATTACCAGATTGCAAATATGAGGATAGGATTGAGGAGGCCCAAAAGAATATGCACCTCAAGACCTAGTCTGAACTGTTCAGGGTCATTGTTAGTAAATAAAGGGACTTAATCTCTTATGAAAGCTCCTAAGAGCCTATACACTATTGATGATACTAAGTAATTTCCAGCATTGGAAAAAATAATCTTTACAATGTAATTTGGAAATAACTCAATGGAAACATTAAAATGACTTTCTACACATCTTCAAGGAGTTACCTAAACATAAGGAATGTTTTAATAATAAACAGGGCTGTTCTATGGGTGCTTATATAAGGTTGATGCTCATCTTAATATAAAGAAAAAAGGGCAATGAGAAACAAAATTGTCCAAACAAGACTGATGTAACATAAATGCTGGCAAGTGCAGTGTGTAATGGAGATGTGTACCACAGCTTACCTGGAAAAGGAATCCCGTAACAGCTGATGACTCTCCTAAAGTGTCCCCTTTTCTGGCACAAATCAGCTGTGAATTTGTTTCAGGCATCACAAGACAGCCTTTTCAGGGTCTTCTGCATTCTTAGAAGAATTTCTAGATGTGCTGTCATGAAATGAGACCCTGGATTCTTATGCTCTTATACAAATGAAGAAATCACTAAAGTTCAGTTTAAGGACTCCACTGCAGTCCCTTATAAATAATTGTTGAACCTAACCATTACAACTTATACGTTTTAAGATAACATTTTTATCATATCTTATTTGGCCTATCAACTATGGGATATGAGTAGCTAGAAGTTATACTCGTATTTAATCCAGTCATATTCCCTGCTTAAAAATAAAATTACTGGCTTGTACGTTATTAAAATTATTCTAACTATACAAACAACATAATGTTCTCTTTTCCAGAAATTCTTGATAAAACTCTGTAATATATTAAAAGAATACACGTATTGTGTTTCTCATGGTGCTACAGTTATCCAATATGGAGGCAAACATCGGAAGTGAGTCCTTGGAAGAAGGGAAGAGGCTCATAGTCAACTTCTTTGTCCTAAAATGTAAACATTTCATTCTCAGAAAATCCAACTGTATCTAGTGCTTAGAGTAACTCCAAAAAGTGGAATTACTTTTCTCTATTAGTATACTGGTAAGTATAAGATTAGTAGGGGGAGAGGTGAATGCAAATTTTATTACAGAATTTTCTGATAGCAATTATGCTTTGTAGCTCTGGTGAATAGAAATATATATTGGATTTTGTGTATTTTCAGTTATTAAATGTAGGAGTCTTTTTATTTGGGGCTCATTCTCTTTGTCTTTAAAGAGAAAGATAAGCCATCTATTAAATCAGTGAATGCCTCAGAGATAGATCTATTGTGAATTACTGCCTAATTATGAAAAGTTTCTTAGGTTCTGTGTGAATTAGATGGCAGAATCTTGTATTCTGAGGGAAGCCATTTGTCTTCATTTGGTGCTGCTGTAAACTTTGTAAGATTGCATTCTCTTTATTGTGAATAATTTGAACTTCTCCACCAGAAAGTGGTGTGAATCATATCATCTAAGTACATGATAAATCTTTAAAGGGTGTTGCTTTGAACTTAGAGTTATTTTGCACTTACATAGGCATCCTAAGGAGAAGATGGTACTAGTTTATCTAAAAGGATAATTACTATGACTTGGGCTAACCTTGATAAAAATTAGCATGATATTAGCACCCTCATTAGATTGATTAATTTTCAGGGATAGATAATGAAAAATTTTTGGAAGCATGGAGTGGTGATAGTTGAACCACATTGTCAATATTCTTAATACCACTGAATTGTACACTTAAACATGGTTAAAATAGTAAATTTTATGTTACACATATTTTACAATGAAAAATAAAAGCATTGGAAGAAACAAAAATGAAGTTACTTTTATATAGTTCCTGACCTAAGAAAGCTTATGATTCTGGCAAAGAAAAAAGAAGGATAAAAAAAAGCCCTGTGGAATGAATGTTGTTCAGAGACAGAAGATCTGGAAGATAAAATCCAGACACTGCTTAGTGAAAGGACTGACTGAATGTGAGCCCAAACAATGTTCTCTTTGCCACTAACATTCAGGACAGGTGATGAGGAGAATACCCAAGGAGCCCAAGAGGGTTCAAATGGACTACATGAGCTATGAATCCCAGATGGGTAGCGGTAAATAATATTAAAATTAGTTGTAATTTCCATCTTGGACTCAAAGTATTTTCTTATATAAAGCTATATGTTAATGACTTTATTGATTCCTGAAATTGTACCCAATGGATGTGCTTTATTTTCGGGGTGTCTTAATCTTAGCTGGGTTCGAATTTAGCTGAAATTAATTGGCTTGTCTTCAACTGAAGGGTCATTTTTATTCAAAGGCTACTATAACATTGAGAGACAGCTTACATAAGGTTTAAAACTCTAGTGTCAGAGCCAATAATCAGCCACACAGACATTTACAATCTTTTCCTATGTAGCTTTGCTGGCTCCAGTCTATCCATTGCAGAAGGAGTTGTCGGGATTCCAGGTAGAATGTCCCCAGCTGGATATGTTAGTGGGCTGCATCAGAACTGGATTAGTCCATTAAACTTTGCTTTTTTATTGATTGGCCATTAGCAATCTTGCCACCTAGGTAGTTTTACAGTTTGACTTCTCAATATTTATTCTACTCAAATGATTAGTCTAAGCCAATCATGCCAATACTATTCCACCTGCAAGTGCTTTAGATTTAGGAATGAGTATATCACCCAATCCAGGCCAATGAGACATGAGGGGAAGCCTACTACATGGCTTCTGGGAAAAGTTTGCTTTCTTCTAAAAAAGAGACATACAGATGACATTGTTCTATCCCCAGATGTTCCTGTGACTAGTTATGATGCCAGGAAATGCTGCATCAGCTGAAAGGTGAAGCTGAAACACGTGGAAGGAGTAGCTATGAAAACTGCAGGGAAGCAGGACTGAAGCCTTGATGTACCATTCTTTTAAATAACTATGTTAGAAGAGAAGAGAAGTCTAAACTAAATTCTGTACTTATCTACTTTAAGACACTAGGGGAAAAAAACAAAAGAGCAGTTTAAAACCAAAGTAAGTAGAAGGAAGAGAAATGATAATAAGAACAGGGGCTTTGACTTCAGGGAGGCTAGATTAAGCACATTCTACCCAGTCGCTCCCACTGAAGGCAACTACAAAGCTGGACAAAACGCATGCAGCAGCTCTCTGAGGAGTCTTCAAAGTAAATGATGGCAAGCACATTGGGGGAGAACAGAATTTGAAGTTCCACTAAACTAGCATTGAATTTACCCTTTAATCTACTTGTTATCTACTTTTACCCTGTTACTTACTGGTCTAGACTCAAAAGCAGCCTTGAAACCCAGAAGTGCACGTGGAGAGTAAATAGACAAGACAAGTATTCTGTTTCTGGCCCAAGGAATAGGAAAAGGGGCCTCTAAGGATCAGGAAGAATGGGGGAAATCCCATATACAGTATTTTCCCTTTAATTTCCCTTTAAACCCAGCCTTAAGACGATACTACAGCAGTGGCAGCGGCAGCAAGGGCAGTAGTAGAGGAGCACTTTGTTCTGAACAGAGTCGCTTTGGTCCCAGAAGCATGGGGCAAATCGCTATTGCTTGTATTACATTCTCTCTGTGTCCTCCACTACTTGGACCAGGCAGAATGCAGGCAGAAGTAAACAGCGGAGTCAGGAAACTAAAACCCCAGCTTTCTAGCTGAAAGACTGATAAGGAAGGCCCCAGGGAGCCAGAAAGAGGATGGAGATCAAGCGTGATCCCCTAAAGTGTGTGAACGCCTCCTCTGGCCTTTAAACTGCGCATGCGTGAATCCGATCGCACACGCTCGCAGACTATGAGATTCGAGCTACAGGGTAGACAGACTACCGGCTAGGCCCCAGATTGGCCACTGGGTGGCACACACAAAGGACAGACCAAAATTGCACTGGAAATCTTTGAAAACTGACTGACACTGGAACTGTAGCCCGCACAATCAGATCAGAACCTGTGGCCTGACTCTAACTAGGGCAGTTGCCTGTTACAACAAACAAAAACATCAACATTCTCCTTAGGATTTAAATAATACCCGGAATCTGATAAGATAATATAGAAAATGTGCAGGCTACAATGCAAAATTACTAGGCATAGGAAGAACCAGGAATATATCAATTTGCAAGAAAAAAGAAAATCAAATGATGCCAATGCCTGGATGACACAGATGTTAGAATTAACAGAAAAAGACTTTAAAGCAGGTTTTATAACAATGTTTAGGAAGTAAGGGTGAATGAATGTTAAGATAGACACCAGGAAAGAAACTGAAGATATAAAGAAGAAACAAATGGGAATTTTTGAACTGAAAAATACAACAATCAAAATGAAATATTCACTGGATGGGCTCAATGGAAGAATGAAGATGACAGAGGAAATAGTAAGTGATAGATCAATAGAAATTATCCAATCTAAATAACACAGAGAATAAAAGGTTGAAAAGCAAAAAAGAACAGACAAGAAAAGAAAACTATAATCCAAGGCTAGGTACGGTAGCTCACACCTGTAATCCTCGCACTTTGGCAGGCTAAGGTGCGAGGATTGCTTGAGGCCAGGAGTTGAGAGCAGAACCCATCTCTACAAAAAATAGAAAAATTAGCGGGGCATGGTGGTGCACACCTGTAGTCCTAGCTACTGGGGAGGCTGAGGCAAGAGGATTGGTTGAGCCCAGGAGTTTGAGGTTGCAGTGAGCTATGATGACACCACTGCACTCTAGCCCAGGCAACAGAGGAGACCCTGTTTCAAAAAAAAGCAAGAAAAGAAAGAGAAGGAAAGAAACTACAATCCAGCTACAATCTAATATCCTTCATGAACATAGGCACAAAAATCCTCAACAAAATATTAGCAAATTTAATCTGGCAATATACAAAAAGGTTAAAACATCAGAACCAAGTGGGGTTTATCCAAGAACTACAAGGTTGACTCAGTATTCAAAAATCAATCAAAGTAACTACCATATTAATAGTGTCAAGAGGTAAAATCATGTGGTCATATCAATTAATGCAGGAAAAGTGTTTGGCAAAATTCAACATCCACTTATGATAAGAATAGAAGAAAATGTCTTCAAACTGGTAAAGGGCATCTACTAAAAACCTAGAGTTAATATCATACTTAATTATAAAAGACTGAATAATACTTTTCCCCCTAATATTGAGAACAAAGAAAAAAATGTTCACTCTTCACTCTTATTCAGCACTGTATTGGAAGTCATAGCCAGTGCAGTAAGGCAAGAAAAAGATATAAAAGTTATATGGATTGTTTATTTAAAAAATAAACTTTTTCTCAGGTGAGAAATTATTTGGCAAGAAAATAAAAGATAAAAAATAAGCGTTTCCGATTTGCAGATAACATGTTTATCTACCCAGAAACCCCATTGAATCTATAAAAAAGCTCCTAGTGATAATATTATATAACGGAGTTTAGCAAGGTTGCAGAATACAAAGTTGTCTTAGTTACTTTCAGCGGCTACAACAAAAATACCACAGACTGGGTGGCTTAAACAACAGAAATTTATTATTCACAGTTCTGAAGGCTGGGAAGTTCAAGATCAAAGTGCCAGAAGATTTCGTTCCTGGTGAGGGCCCTCTTCCTGGCTTGCAGAGGGACATTCCCTTGCTATATCCTCACATGGCAGAAAGAGAGACCATCTTTGTTATGTCTCTTCTCATACAAGCACTAATCCCATTCATGAGGGCTCTGTCCTCATGACCAAATTACCTCCTAAAAGGATCCACTTCCAAATACCACTACATTGGGGATTAGGGCTTCAATGTATGAATTTGGGGAAGGGGACACAGACATTCAGTTTCTAGCAAAATTCAATACACAAAAATCAATTATATGTATATATACTGACAATGAACACTGGAAATTAAAATTTTTAAAAATACTATTTAAAATATTCCAAATACCAGTAAGTATTCAAGAATAAATTGAATGAACATGGGCAGAATCTGCATACTGGAATCTACAAAATGATGATGAAGAAAATCAAAGAAGATCAAAATAAATGGAGAGATGTGGAGCGTTCATGGATTGGAAGATTCAATACAATTAACATACTGATTTTCCCTAAATTGTACAGTGGATTTAATGCAATTCAAATAGAAATTCCAGAAGAATGTTTTTGTAGATATAGACAAGCTAATCCTAAAAGTTATATGGAATGCTGGCCGGGCGCGGTGGCTCACGCCTGTAATCCTAGCACTCTGGGAGGCCAAGGCGGGCAGATTGCTTGAGGTCAGGAGTTCGAGACCAGCCTGAGCAAAAGCGAGACCCAGTCTCTACTAAAAATAGAAAGAAATTATCTGGCCAACTAAAAA
>CM052443.1:28386903-28436704 GCA_028533085.1 Varecia variegata
TGATTTTTTTATAAATATGTAAAGGCAATTCAATGGAGACAAAGTAAACTATTCATTAAATAAAACAATTGGACATCTATATACAAAAAAACCCTCAACCTATAATTCATGCCTTATACTAAAATTAATGCAAACTAAGTCATATATAATATAAAATGTAGAACTATGAAACTTTTAGAATAAAACAGAAGAGAGAGTCTTCATAGTCTGGTATTAAGTATTAGCTATGACACCAAAAGCACTAAAGAAAAAAGTGGATAAATTGGAGTTTATCAAAATTAACAAGTTTTGCTCTGCGAAACACATTATTAAGAGATGAAAATATAAGCTTTGGATGCAAAGAAATATTTACAAATCACAAATTAGGCACAAGACTTGTATCCAGAATATATATATATATATGTGTATATATATATATATATATGTATATATATATATATCTTCCAAAACTCAAAAATAAGAAAAAAAAATTTCAAATGATGGGTGGGGGGGCCTGAACAGACTTCACAAAAGAGGACTTATGGATAGCAAAAAGGCTCATGAAAAGTTGTCCAACATCATTACCTTTTAGGGAAATGTAAATTAAAACTATGATGAGATGTGCCCATACACACATTAGAATAGGTAAACAATAACAAAACAACAACAAAAAAAGACAATACCAAGTGCTGCTGAGGATGTGGAGCATCTGGAACACTCATGCATTACTGGTGGTGCAAAAAGTGCACCCACTCTAGAAAACAGGTTGGCAGTTTCCTCTAAGTTAAGCATGTGCTTCCTCTATGACCAATTCCACTTCTAGAGAAATAAAACCTTATGTTCATATAAAAACCCATCCATGAATATTTATAGTAGCTCTGTTTATAATCACCCAAATCCAGAAACAGCTCAAAAGTCCTTCAGTGGTTGAATGGGTAAACAAACTATGATACATACAGGTAGAATACTACTCAGCAATACTCAGCAAAAAAAAAAAAGGGAATGGACTATTGATACATGTAACAACTTAGATGAATCTCAAAAGCATTATGATGAATGAAAGAAACCAGTCTTAAGATATTACATATGTTATGATTCCATTCTTATTACATTCTGGACAAGTCAAAACTATTGTGATGGATGACAAATCAGCGGTTGTCACAATTACGGATGTGGGAAATGTGTGAGTTTACCATGACAGAGTTTTGTGGAGTGATGGAACTATTCGGTATTATGATTTTGGTGGTAGTTTCCTAAATCTATACAGGTGTGAAAACTCACAGAACTATGCCCCTGACAAAGCGCCAATTTTACTGCATGTTAATGTCTGAAAAGAACAGAACTCCATAAATAGATAACACAAAATAGAACAAATAAAGCCAAAAGTTGATTCTTAGAAAAATTAATAAAATTGATAAAACTTCAGCACAACTTGAAGTTTTGACTAAGAAAAAAGAAACTAGAAATTACCGATTTCAGGAATGAAAGAGGAGACATCACTACAGACATTAAAAAGATATTAAGAAAATATGAACAACTTTATGCCAATACATTTGACAATTTAAATGAATAAGATAAATTTCTGGAAAGATACAAACTACTTCCCCTTACATCTCATTGACCAGAATTGAATCACATAGCCATTCCTAGCTGCTAGGAAGGCGAAGTGTGTATTTGGCAAAGGGAAGCAGAATGGTCATGGATAGCTTAGCTCAATTAAAATTTATTGCTTACAGCTGGGCACATTGTCCCCTCCAATCCCCTCCATCCAAAAAAATCAGGAGTGTATTAGAAGTAAGGGGAAGGGCTTTATGTAGGATACTAACAAAGCTTGCCACAGTTAGGTTTTTAGTCACTTGCAATCAAAAGACTCCTGGTGTACTTACTAGCTAAAGTGGCATCTTCAACCAGTGTACTTAAAGTGCCCAGAGGGAGATACTTTTGAGCTGAAGCAAAGGACTAAGACCTCCAAAATAAATGTTAGAGAAAAGCCTAGAAAAGATCAGTCTTGGATGGAATCTGATAACACCAAATCTGAAGGTCTGTGCTTTCCCTCTTCTCACTCTCTTCTTCCATCTCAGGGTACCTCCCTTCCCTCTCAGCACCCTACCTCACTTAAGTGCCCTTGCTGGTATTCTGTCCTTCTCTACTGTAGCACTTCCACACCACCTTGTGAATACTTGCTTTCTTGTCTGTCTCCTTAACACGATGGTAATGTTAAAAGAAGGAATCATGACTTCATTTTATTCATCTTTAGATCTGTGGCACCCAAGCAGTATTTGTCTGGTTGTTTTTTCTGTTTGTTTTACCATTAACTATGAATCAGATGTTTGGTATCAAGGCAAGACATGGTTGAAAGATTTGGCTGGTAAAGAAATGAGCCCTTTTTGGATTTAGACAGATTATTACTTACACAGACAGTGAGAGCAAAAGCAAGTGTCAGCTTCTGATGAGCTTTTGTCTCACACAACAAAATGATGACATCAAAACCAAAGGGGCCAGATGACTGCAACACCAGTTGTGGAACACCTTGCTGCTGAGGGGCTAACACCATGCTACAGCTAATCCTTGTTATATAGCCAGCAGCTCTACTCTAGGGGGGTGAGGCAGAAAGTCTCATCAGAACCCAGGAAGGAATGAGAAACTGCCTCATGACAGCCTCCTTGGAAGACAGGAAGCTGAGTGGGAAATGGCCTTTGTAGTAGCTGCTTGCAAGCCTCCCATGCTCTTATGTTCCAGAAGGACCACAAGGTGTTCTTTCAAAACTCAGATCAGCTGCAGTTCAAGCCTTGCCTATGTGGCCTATGTGGATACATGCCAGGTTGTCAGGCACTGGTCCGGGGCTGCTCCCTCCATTCAGACTGCCCAGAGGAACACGATATTCTATCTTGACTAGATCTTTAAGATGTCAACAAGAACCACCATTCAGGAAAAATTCCACATAGTGGGGCTCAGCAGGATGGTGTTTCAAAGTGGGTTTTATTAGTCCCTGCCCTCAAAAGAGTAACTTAGTGAGGAAAATCTCATTATGGTTTCCATTTACCATCTCTGAAAGAATTAGGAATAATAGAACAGGCAATTACGCCAAAGGGTTTTGTAAAATTTTGCAACTAAAAATGTTGTAAAAACTTCCCAAGTTTTTGTTTGATGTTTATCATTTTTGTTTTCCAACACTAACTAGACGTAAACACTCTTAAAGTAAAACAAACAAAAAAAATGCCTTGAGCTAGCCTTTAAAAGAGGGAAAGGATGGGAAGAGCAGCCAAGCGGGTTGGGGGCAGTAGCCAACTAGGAGAATGAAAAGGCTGGATTTCTGAAGCCTCCTACAATGAAGAGACAAACGTGGGGGGTGGGGATCCTGGGAAGGAGGCAGTTATGGGAAGGGGAGCTCTGGCCACAGTGAAAAGTGTTGCTATACCACCAGCTACTCACTCACTTGTGTCATTCACAAATCCTGGGCAGAGGCTGGGGGCACTTTGCAGAGGGCACTTTCCTGAATGAGGCAAAAAGCCTCAGCCTGAGGATCTTGAAATGCTTCTAGAAGGCTGGATCTACACTTCTAACAAGACCTTAAACAACAGAGCTCTTTTGTGTGTCTGATGCCTGACATGTGACCTAGCAGAGGCAGCAATGTGATCAGCCCACAATTCATTCATTTGTTCAACAAATATTTATTGAGTTCCCTGTGTACCAGGCAGTCAGCATCCTGGGAGTGGGTGGGGTTACTGTGGTCAACAAGACAGAGAAGATCCTTGCCCTTATGACACTTACAGACAAACCAAAAATCATGGAAGTAGATAAATGAGATCACTTCTGATAGGGCTATGAAGGGTGGGGAGGCTTCCAGGAGGAAAGGCTGTCAGTGAGATTGAGGATCCTGGGCCACAATGAGCCTAAGAGCTGAGGTCAGATGGGGAGACAGGCAACAGACCACAGGAGACCTTGCAGGTCAATGTAGAGAGTTTTTACGCCATACTTAAGGTAATGGGCATCTATTGGAGGCTTTTAAATTGGGGGATGAAGTGGTCCAATTTATGTTTTTAAATGATCACCTCAGCAGCTGTTTTACGGTTTAAAATGCCCAGCTTGACGTTTTAAGATGATCATGCATTCTGCAAATTCACGGTGACGTCACTGCCAAAGCTCTTAACCTGTCTCATCTAGTTTCCCTGACAGATCATAATAGCTCTGTAGCATAACCGGTGGGAGCCAAAGGTTGGAGTCATGTCTTGGTTTCAAATCTTGCTTTCCACTTAGAAGTTGTGAGCTCTTGGCAAGTTATTTACTGTACTTGGGACTCAATTATCTCAGCTGTGAAATGGGGATAATAAAACTTCCTACATTATAGGGTTATTGTGAAAAATAAACGACATGTAAAGCATGACGATGGTGCCTGGCACAATGTGGTACGCCTTCATAAATATTCCCTATTATTACTTCTTTCAGAAGATTATTGTGAGGATCACACAAGCTAACGCGAAAAGGGCTTGTGCGACTGCAAGGACTCTCTTAATAGCAGAGTCTTCTCTTTCTCTTTTCTTTGAAACGAACAGAGAACTCTGGGCCGTTAGAGGAGAGGCGCGAGGCCAACCACAGCCTCAATGCGGTCATTGTCGTCGGGCCGCCCCTCCCCCGCCCAGAGCGCATCTCCATGGTAACGCGGGCTTTACTTCTCCCCGCCTCTTCGGACCCGCAGACCGGAAGCAGTCCGCGCCGGGGGCTTCTGGGAAACGGCTTGCGAGCGGCATTTCTGCGTCTGCCGTGGACAGCGAAGCTGTTGCGGTTCCTGAGCCGGAGGTTTGCACCGGAGTAGAGGGAACGGTATGAGGGGGAGGGAGACGCTGAGCTAGGGTCTGCGGACCTCTCAGCGAGAACTGGTGGGGAAGCCTGGCGGGGACCTTCCTTAGCTTCCTGGGCGGCGCGGGGCACAGGCCGCGGTCTCCGCGCCCAGCAGTTGGAGGGCGGGGAGGGGTAGGCGGGAGGCCTGCTGGGCTGTTAGGCATCCATGGAGAGCCCTCCCTCCCCTGTGTCCTCCGCGACCCTCACCTTCCCCCTCCCCCATCGGCCGGTTTTGTTCTATTTCGAGGCCTTGGCGTCTCGCGGAGGTTTCTGGGAGTAGTTTCAGGCGGAGGTGGGGACAGGGCGGACCTTGCGCGGGGGCTGCTGGGAATTGTAGTTCTGCAGGCCGTGGACGGAAGTGCTGGGGCTCCGACGCAGTTGTCGCAGGGTGGCCTTTGGTGGTCTGAAATCTGCTGCCGTGAGTGCCGGAAAGAGGGCCACGGAGGACGTCGGGCTAGGGTCGGGGTACATAGCGGGTCTCTGCAGCAGTGAGGTGGGGATCGTCTGAGACGAGGTACCCCTGCCAAGCACTGTCGGGACCATGGGCTTGCCCTCCTGACACTCTCCTCCATGTCCCACGAGCGGTGTGCGGTCTACATAAATTTCTTTTATGTAGAAATGCTTGAGTCATTGATAAGATAGGGTCCTGGAATAGGAAAGAATGAATCTGTTAGCTAGACCCTGTATATAAGGCCACCTCACTCCGGAGTATTTAATTAAACCTGTATGTATTACCGTCTGATGAGGTCTTTTATGATTTCTAGTCTTGGTCGGGTTACAGTAAGTTTTAAGTTGTAATTGTTCAGATTCTGGGCCCTGAATAAAGACATAGATTAGCTGCGTGGTTCATTCCTAATATGTGTTGTAAACAATGGCACGGGCATGACAGTGCAGATACTAAGGAAAGGATCAGAAATAGCACAAAGTTTCCCTGAAGGTAGAACTTGTGAGTCATCCAGTGTAAGGACAAGATACTGGGCTACTGCAAGAAGGTGGTTATGAGAGTGCTTTTTCTTAATAAAATTTGCTAGAATTAATGCTTATTATTATACATGTATTTATGGCGTGGTGGATGACTGATATTTGCATATTATGCAAAATAATATATTTTTCAATATTATGTAATCTGTTTTTTCATATATTACACTATTTTTTTTCAATATCATGTGATCTATTACTGAGGAAAATAACATTTGTTTTCACATATATTTTAAGTCTGAGGAGTTCTTAGACATCTTTAAAATGTCTTTTAACTTTTTAAAAAACATTTTGTAAAGAAAATTACTTTTAAGCAGATAATAAAAAAAACAGCTTTTAATCTTGAGTTGACCTAAGTGTGTCAGGGAACACAAGTCCTGAATTGCAAACAGTGTGTTCCAGGGTCAAGCACATTTAGAAAACACTGAATTGGACTGGTTCTTAATTGAATTCATTTGATTATTGAGCTAGAGTTTGTTGACTTAGTAGGTCATATATTGGCAAGTTTTTTCTGTAAAGGGCCAGAGAGTAAATATGGTCATGCATGACTTAAAGACAGTGATACTTTCTGAGAAATGTGTTAGGTAATTTCATTGTTGTGTGAACATCGTAGAATGTACTTCAAACCTAAGATAATATAGCCTAGTAAACACTTGGGCTGTATTGTATAGCCTGCTGCTCCTACGCTACAAACCTGTACAACATGTTACTGTACTGAAGACTGTAGGCAATTTTAATACAGTGATATTTGCATATCTAAACATAGAAAAGGTACAGTAAAATATGGTGTAAAAGATAAAAAAGAAAAACAGGTACACCTGCATAGCGCACTTAACCATGAATGGAGCTTGCAGAACTGGAAGTTGCTTTGGTGAGTGAGTGAGTGGTAAGGCCTGCTGTACACTCATGTAGACTTTATAAACACTGTATACTTAGGCTGCACTAATTTTAAAAAGTTTTTTCTTTCATCAATAATAAATTTAGTTTAGCATACTATAACTTTTATTTACAAACTTTTAAACTTTTGAAACTTTGACTCTTTTATAACACTTAGCTTAAAACACATTGTATAGCTGTACAGAAATATTTTCTTTCTTTATATCCTTATTCTATAAGCTTTTTTCTATTTAAAAATTTTTTTTTTTTTTTTTTACTTTTTAAACTTTTCCCTTAAAAACTAAATCACAAACACACATTAGGTTAGGCCTGCACAGGGTCGGGATTGTCAGTATCACTGTCTTCTACTTCCACATCTTGTCCCACTGGAAGATCTTCAGGGGCAATAACATGCATGTTGCTGTCATCTATGATAACAATGCTTTCTTCTGGAATACCTGCTGAAGGACCTCCCTGAGACTATTTTACAGCTAACTTTTTTTTTGTAAGTAAAAGGAGTACACTCTAAAGACTAAAAGTATAGCATAGTAAATATATAAACCAGTAACATAGTCATTTATTACTATTATCAAATATTTTGTACCATACATAATTGTATGTGCTAGGCTTTTATATGACTGGTAGCACAGTATGTTTTTTTATACCAGCATCACCACAAACATATAATGCTTTACAGCAGCTACAGTGTCACCAGGCAAAAGGAATGTTTTGGCTCCATTTTAATCTTATGGGACCATGTCGTACATATATGTGGTCCATTATTGACTTAAATATCATTACGTAGTGCATGACTGTATGAGGTTTTTCAGGCCATATAATCTGTTGAAACTACCTACCTCTGCCAACTCTGCCATTGTAGCATGAACCATGAATAAATGAAATTACTTATGGACACATAAATTATATCATTTGCTCATGTCATGAAATATTCTTTTGGGTTTTTTTAACCATTTAAAATTGTGAAAACTATTCTTAGCACAAGCATTGTACAAAAATAGGCAGCAGACTAGATTGGGCCGTGAGCTACAGTTTGCCAACTCCTGGTATAGATTACTGATTGGAATTTTTAACCCAGAAAAAGAATAGATATCTTTTACTTCCTGTGTCAGCATAAGTCTAAATTCTTAGGCTATTTGGTTGTTTATATATTTTTTTGCTTGTGCCTCAGGGTTGCCTGTGAAGAAAACGGGGTATTTCCCTAAGGCATATATTCTGCCTTGATTGTCTTTTCTTGAAGTATTATAAATCAGGATGTCTGCACAGTCAGTGGAAGAAGATTCAATACTTATCATCCCAAATCCAGATGAAGAGGAAAAAATTCTGAGAGTGAAGTTGGAGGAGGATCCTGATGGCGAAGAGGGATCAAGTATCCCCTGGAACCATCTCCCTGACCCAGAAGTTTTTCGTCAACGATTCAGGCAGTTTGGATACCAGGATTCACCTGGGCCCCGTGAAGCTGTAAGCCAGCTCCGAGAACTTTGTCGTCTATGGCTCAGGCCAGAGACACACACAAAAGAACAAATCTTAGAGTTGGTAGTGCTAGAGCAGTTTGTTGCCATCCTACCCAAGGAGCTACAGACTTGGGTTCGCGATCATCATCCAGAGAACGGAGAGGAGGCAGTGACGGTGCTGGAGGATTTAGAGAGTGAACTTGATGACCCTGGACAGCCGGTGAGCCTGCTTGTGTCACTTTCCTGGGTCAAAACCACTGGCATGGCAGTTGGCAAAGCTGCTGAATTAATTGCATTTAACTAAGTTAGAATTATGTTTATGCCTTCTCTCCATTCCCCTACTGCTCTCATGATCTGTGCTTCTTTGCCGTCCAAGCCTTTGCAGTGTATGTTTTATGTGGCTTCTTTTGTGTATTTTTAGTTCTGATTCTCATCAAAATTTCTTCTCTGAACCACATCTTACTGTTTGCAGGTTTCTCTCCGTCGACGAAAACGGGAAGTGCTAGTAGAGGAGATAGTATCTCAAGAAGAAGCTCAGGGAGTACCAAGTTCTGAGCTTGATGCTGTGGAGAACCAGCTCAAGTGGGCATCCTGGGAGCTCCATTCCCTAAGGCACTGTGGTGAGGACCAGAACTCTTTGTGGGCTAGAGGGTGAAACGGGAATGTGTCCAAAATGCTCCCTGTTCTTGTGGGGGTGTCACTCAACCTGATTCGTTAGACATGGAAACACTATAGATCTTGATTATTTTCTGATAACAATTGATTTGCTGACTTCAGATCTTTTATTCCTAGCCATTGACATCTTCAGCCTTTTTTTCCTTTAACTTGTTTTCCGAAGACTCCACGTCCAGACTAGCATTTGCTTTACTTTGAGCCAGCACTCACCTATAGACCAGATCCCTCTATTTTGCATGCAGTTTTGCTTGTCATTTGTTTTATATCCTTTTACTTTTCAGTCTCTTGTCTAATTCTGTACTGACGTGTATACTTTGATACCACCCAGTATATTCCTAAAACTGCTGGGTTTCTTTTTCATATTTATATGAATTAAAATGAAATTTTGTTCACGTCTGTTTTGGGAATCATTGGTTGAGAGAGTTGGATATAATGCTGATGTACCACAGAATGAGGTCTCAGCAGGTTTTCTTCCCATCTGATGGGATAGTGCTATACAATTAGAACTTCTGGGGTGGGGCTGAAGTCTGCTGAGAATCTGCAGTTTTACATGTTATATGGCACATTCTTCTGTGCAGTAAAGTTTGAGAACCACTGTCTTTGGAGGTGGCATTTTCTTGGGTAGAAAACTTTTGCTCTTCCTGATTTGGGAATAACTTTTCACATATTTTTAAATAGCCTCATGTCAGCAGTCTAGTGTCTTCCACACTTGGGAAATTCCATTTTTTTCTGTGTGTTTTATCTCCACTTAATCTTCACACTAACTTCTCTGTTCTTTGTCTCCAGGCCTCACTAACCCCCTCTAATCTTTCAGTCTCTCTCTCTCTTAGCTTTATCTTCTGATTTTATCCTTTTGTTAATCATCCACTGTTTTTCTCTTTTCTGAGGGCTGTTGTTCACCCTGTATGAACCTTACCTTTCCTCCTTAAGGCGCGAAGTTTCAGGAAAGTCTTAAAAGAGACTTGCTTTTACCTCTGCCTGCAGGTGGATGATGGTACCTCATGTTGGTAATTTAGGCTTTTCTTTCACTGGACACAACTCACTGAAGCTTGGAAATAGCCATTTTTCTAAGTACCATGACAAATACCAAACAGGGAAAGCTTCTTTTATTGGAAAACTTTTATTTATCAAGGGCATATTGAATTTTTAATTATCATGTCTTGGGTTAACGCCGAATGCCCCCAGCTTATCTTCAGCCCCTTCTCATCAGGACTGTCATGTTCTGCTTTTAGTCTAATCTTGGCTGTGACCTGCCTTGTCTTGCTCATTTCAGAAATAGCCACTTTCTGACAGATTTATTTTTATTTACTCTCTTGTATTTTGATGTGATTTCTGCCTTTCTTAAAGCAAAAGAACATTATAATGATTTCCAAATGGCCAATTTAATTTTATTTTTCTTATTACAAAATTACAGACCTAGGCACATCACTTTGCCTGTCTCGCTACCATCTTAGAATCTACGATCTTTCTGCTCTTTTTTTCCTGACTACCATTTATAACCCACTTGCCCATGTTTTATCCAGATAAAACCTGTTATGTCTTTGTTGTTACGATGCTGTTACCTCATAAGCTTCATAATCAGTCATTTCATTTTTTTTCTCTTTTGAGAGTAGGCAACTTTAACACCAGTTTTTAGAGTGCTGTTTATAGATTTGTGCAAGCTATTTACTTTTAGTTCATTTTTTTAAAAAATTTTTCTTCAGATTCCTTTTTCCCTGAATAGGTAATGGAGTGATATTTGCATTTTTTGTTTATTTCAGATGATGATGCTAGGACTGAAAATGGAGCGCTAGCTCCAAAGCAGGAGACTCCTTCGGCAGTGGAATCTCATGAAGCTCCTGGCATACTCAATATAGGTGTTCCTCAAATTTTTAAATATGGAGAAGGCTGTTTCCCCAAGGGCAGGTTTGAAAGAAAGAGAAATCCCTCACGAAAGAAACAACATATATGTGATGAATGTGGAAAACACTTCAGTCAGGGCTCAGCCCTTATTCTTCATCAAAGAATTCATAGTGGGGAGAAACCTTATGGATGTGTTGAGTGTGGGAAAGCATTCAGCCGAAGTTCCATCCTTGTGCAACACCAGAGAGTCCATACTGGAGAAAAACCTTACAAATGTCTTGAATGTGGGAAAGCCTTTAGCCAGAATTCTGGGCTTATAAATCATCAGAGAATCCATACTGGGGAGAAACCTTATGAATGCGTTCAGTGTGGGAAATCCTATAGTCAAAGCTCCAATCTTTTTAGACATCAGAGAAGACACAATGCAGAAAAACTTCTGAATGTTGTGAAAGTTTAAGAAATTGAAAAAAAATCAGCACTCAGGTCTTTTCTTCAGAAATGAAGACAAAATTTAAAACATGAAATGATACAGAATAGTTTTTTCCCTACTGACTGTCAGAAAATCTGGGAAATGTAAAAATTCTTCACTTACCATTATTATTTTATCTTGAAAGAAATGGTATCGTACCTGCCTAGAAACTGAAATTTTAAACTTAATTCAGGTGTTAATGCCTAAATTTTCTGTGTAATGTTTATATTCTCTATTACTTTTCCAAATAATGAGCTACCTGATTCTTTATCCCTTTCTTAAAAGTTTCCCTTTTTTAGGCAAATTATTTCTGTGTTGATCATTGAAATGCTCTTTATAAGGATACATTCCCTTCTACATTAAAAGGCAACATAGGAATTATAAAGTCTGAAAACCACTTTAAACAATTTTAAAACCATCTTTTAAAAATTTGCCCTTCTGTTCCTTTTACTGAATTTGAATATGCATTTGAGAAAATAGAAGATAAAGGATGGCTAAAAGCCTCAAAGTAAAATGAGCCATAGATCTCAGATAAGTGATGCTAATAAAACATCAAAAAGTGAATGGGACACCTAGATGGGGAAAGTTATGTAAACACTTTGATTTAAGAATTGAAGTATGTCAAGAATTTTATTTAAATACAGTCATCAGCCTGCAGGAAAACTCAAAAACCACTCATCCTATCTGTAATTTGGAGGCATCTTAACTAATGAAAATAATGTTCTCCCATATATCATTAAAAAGTAGACAGTCTGAACGGTAAACAATTGTAAAACTATGAAGGTGGAAATTATAACACTAGGGAAGAATTTGTAGTGAATGGCAGTGTTGGAAGGGCAAATGTAAACATAAGGGTAATGATCTGTCTTGGCTTTTAGAAAAAGACTTGAAGATCTAATTCATTATTTTGCCTTTATCTTTGTTAAGGACAGAAAATTCCATGACAGGTATGCAACAAGTATCAGGTTTGCTATTTTTTATTCCTTTGGTACAAAAGGGTTGAATACCAGGCTAAAAAAGCAGCCATGCATTTATTATTAAACATTTTCTACCGATAAGGCACTGTGCTAGGTACTGTAATCCTACCATAAATAGGTAGGTATTTCTTCCACTGTAAATCATAGGGGGTTTAGTACAAAGCTGTTTCACATGAGTTAGCCTCTTTCTCTTGTCTGAGCATTCCCTGGGGAGGTCACCTCTGAGATTCCCAGAGCCATAGTTCTCTACCAGGGTGTTATATGGGGGGGCGGTGGGAGGGACTCAGCTCAAAAGAGCTGGCTCTCCAGCATTTTGCAGAGGTGAATCCAAGATACTCTATATCAGAGCTTGGAGGTTTGTGAATCTTTTAAAAAAAACTAATCAATCTCTAGTAGCATTGAGGTTGTACCTACATGTTAAGTTGAATGGACTATTCTATTTAAAAAATTACAACTAGACCTTTAACTAGTTTATTAACTATCAGAATTGATTGAACTATTTTTTTTAATTTTTAGTCTTAACACATTTTTAAAAATGTATTAAAGTAATACATTGTAGTAGTAGGATTATATACTCCTTGGCTGAGAATCCCAAGTACTGTGGTTCTACTGTTTAGTGGAAAACTCTGGAAGGTAAAATATAGAATATGAGAAAAGGCTTTTTTATAATGGGCATCGTTGTGTGGAAAATGACCCATGTGAATACAAATATTTCATAGTTCAGAGATTTTGGTTATATCTGGTGCTTGGATCAAGTTGAAAAATGGAAGGTGAGATTTGCATGAGCCTATTAGAAAGCATAGTAATAAATGCAAGTCCAGCTGGTTGAGAAGTGAGGAAGAATGGAAATTGTTTATAGGTTTTCTGATAACAATTAATTATAAGAAATGTGCTTTATAGATTAAGATTTATTGAAGTATAAATATGTAGTAATGATATAATGTATTTTAAGTTATACAAGAAAACATAGGGACTTTTGTTTGGGTCTTTTTCTCATTATGGCTGAGAGGAAGCAAGTCATTGTCCAATAAAGCTATAAATTCCTCTGCTCTAAGATAAAATGATCTTGAGTTGATTTATTTATTTATAACTGGCTTCTTTCCAAGTAGGTTTTGAGGTGGCATATTTGGAAAACTGCTGGGATGACAAAATTCTTTTATCAGAGTAGGTAAGAAGGGAGCAACCTCTCAGTGGCTGAAATGTCACATTTTTAAGATCTTACAACTTTCCTATATACAAGGAAGCTTCCTTGTGGTAGATTTTTCATAAATGCCAAAGATATTTGGTAATATGACAGCATAGAAAAAGTAGTGTTAGAGTTGGCAAATATGTTTTTGTCTTGCCAGCTCTAATACATGTGCATTGTTTGGAAGGGATTCTGACTGAGGCTAAGGCAAGGCTCTGTGGAGAAAAGGGACAAGATGGCGGTACACAGGAAAAGGACATGGTGATGTGTGCTCAGTTAGGCTTAGTCCCCACTAGACAAATTGATTTTAATAACTAGTGATTTATGATTTCATCCAGACATTCATTTATACCCATGCAGATAAAGCAGTTGGGGGAGTGCCCAGCCTCTGTTGAAGTGGTGATGTGGCAGTTACCACACAGTGGTGCATCGCCAGGATACCAAATGAGCAGATGTATTAGGGCATGCAGTCTACTGATACTCGCCCACTAGCCACTGAGCATTTGTGTATTGCTGTTAAATTTTCTTCTGGTTTTCTTGGAGATTAAGCTCTCCACATTCACACCTAGTTGACACTTGGATCATTTAGCAGTATGTCTCACATTTATGTAAATTGAGGGGAGGGATACATGAATTGAAATAATCTGCACGTCAGGCATTGGATTAGACACCGTACCTATCTCAGTTACATTTGTAGACTAGGAAAGCAAGATTCAGAGATCCTGTGACTTGCATGTGGCCAATTAGAGCTAAAACTCAAATCTAGTTCTGTGGATTCCAGTGATACATTCACTCTGCCATGAGTGATGGCTGTTAAGCCTTGGTTAATAAATTTTATGCTTTTATCTTTATGGTTAACAAATGTGGATGCTATTAAACATGCTGGTTTGAATTTTTTACAGTACAGAAATGTAAAATGAAAAAGGACATTTCCTTTTACAGTATTACCCAGAAGTGATAATAGTTTGGTTTGTTGTTCTTACAGATATAGGCATATATATATTTAATCAAAAATGTGTTAATAGCTGACACTTGTTGCTGTGTAGAGGCACTATTTGAAGTGCTTTATCATGGATTAACTCTTAATCCTTAGCAACCATAAGAGGTAGGACATACCCTCATTTCACATGTACTACATTGAGACTTGCCTCCCCTCCCTCCCACTGATACAGACATTCTGTTTTCATAACTACATACTTTCATAAATACATTTCCATTGCATGAATATACTGTAATTTAACCCCATATCGATGGATAATTAGGTTCATTATAGATAAAAGTATAGTAAAACATCCTGTACATGTGTTTTGCTACCTGTGGGTATTTCTGTAGGCTAAATAGCTAGACATGGATTTTTGGGGTCAGAGAGTGCACATTTGACATTTTGAGAAATACCAGAAAGATTGTACCAATTTACAACTCCATCAATAGTAAAAGCGCCTATTTGATTACACTTCTGCCAACCCTGAATTCTTAAAATTGTCAATTTGATAGGCAATATTTGTTTTATCTTTTGTTTCTTTGAGTATTAGGAGGAACATCTTTTCGTGTTTGTTGGTCATTTGCATTTCCTGTTATGAATTGCTTTTGTCCATCTTTTTTTTTTTAATTATGAACGGATAAATGACTACTCATACAAAACTTAAATGATACACAAGTGTAAGAGCAAGGAGAGACCCTTTTCTCCAGTGCTTCGAATCACATTCCACTTCTTGCTGGTTAGCATACCTCCTTCTAGTCCCTTTTCCATACATTTCCATATGAATATACCCTTTAAAACACTATTTTTACATAAATAGGATCATATATATGTATTGTTCTGTAGCTCACTGTTTTTTGGGGGGGTCTCAAAAACAGATACTGAGGTGTTTAAATTTCTTTAACGGTTGAATAGGATTAAATACTATGAAGATACCATTATTTAACTATTCCCTTATTTTTTTCCTCTTGCTATTACATTGCCAAAGTAAGCATCTTATTCAGATGTCTTTGTGCATGTGTGTGAATTTCTGTAGGCTGGAGTCCCATAAGGTGGATTGTTGGGTCAAAGGGTTTGCTTTCTGATAGACCCACCTTAACCTTCCCAAAGGCCTTCATAACTTTGTATTTTCACCAATTGTATGAAAAGCACTTGTTTCCCCATATAGCCTTACCTACTTTTGATAGCTTTTATCTGTTGGGCTAAAAAGAAAAAGGAATCCTTTCTTATTTTGCATTTCCCTGATTATCAAAAATTGTGAGGTTGGGGTTATTTTCATGTTTATTGGCTATTTATAGTTTTACCATTGTTTGTATCCTTTACCTGCTTTTCTTCTGGGTTATTGTGGATATCTTGGTTTTGTTTGTTCAGCATCTCTTTCCCCATCTTCTGGTAACAGAACCCTTATTTATTGTGGGGAACCCATTCCCTGTGGCTTAGGTGAGCCATGACCAGGTCTGGCCTCCTGAGTCCCGGCGCTCCCTAGTCACAGCAATTAAAGAATGGGCATATAATTTAAGCCAGGCTAAGGAGAGCCCTCAACAGAACTGCTGGAGCTACTGGAAAGAAGGCTTTATGGAGATCCTAGGAACCAAGGACCGTGTAAGCCTGAATTTGTAACCATGTGGAGAGAGTCTGTGTGAGGAGAAACTTGGAGGCTAGCAGAAATGGAAAGAGAACTAAGTTCTGATGTCATTTTTCTGGAGGCCCTAGATCCAGCTGTGCCTAAAGCCTGCCCTACCTCCGAACTTAAAAGTTTTGTGAGCCAATAAAGTCCCTTTCTTGTTTAAGATAATTGAATTGGGTTTCTGTCCTGATTAATATAGGTTATTTGTATTTTCTTATTGATTTGTAGAAAACCTTTGTAATTTTAAATTTTAGACTTATACTTTATGCACTATATAAGTTAATAAAATTAGCATGGCCTTCCATGATTTGGCCTCTGTCAACTTCTGCCATTTACTTCACTCTTCCTGTACCACACAGCACATACATAATACCTTACATTCCAACAATAACTGATTTTGGTGTTGAGAATGCCTGTGGATGAAGAGCTTTTAACACAATCGCCTCTTTGACAGTTCTCTTTTCATCCTTCCTCCAGATTGATTAACCTGGGACTTTGAAACTGGGGATTACACTGCTGAGTCTTTGCTGTAACCACCTCCTACCATTGCTCTTGGAGCATTCCCCTTAAGGATCCCCTGTATGCAACCCTTGGAGCCCCTCCCAATGACCTCTATTCCCCTACCATGGTTCTCTGGGTCTTTGTTTTATTCTCAGGCCTGTGGACTTGAAGTTACTCAGACCCAAGATCTGAGTGGCTTCACCTTGTGGGCTCTTTTCCAGGGCAGGAAATGGAGCAATGCTTAATGTCACCTGGCACTTCTGATTAATCACATCACCCAGGATGTAGTTTCCAAAGAGATGTCCTTCAAGATTGAGGCAAACACTGTGCAAGTTTCTATTCATCAACACATTAAGTGCCTACTCTGGGTCAGGCACTGTTCTGAGGTTTACATCTATACCTTGTGTGTGTGTGGAAACTACACATGCCAGTGGAAAACCAGTAGTAAATGAAAAACAGGGTTTTTTAAAAAAGTGTATATTGTATGTTATATGATGGTGAGTGGTTAGTACGGAAATCAGGTAAAGAATACAGAAGGTATTGCAATTTAGATAGGTTGGCCAGGGAAGGTTTCACTGACAAAATGATATTTGAGAAAAACATGAATGAGTGTAAGGAAGCAAGCCATGAAACCAGAGGAAGAATGTTCCAGGCATGGAAGCAGCAATTTACAGAGAACTTAATGTAGGAGCAATGCTTAATTTGTTCAAGAAAACAAGGAGGCCATTGTGGCTGGAACAGTAAACATGGAGAAAAGTGGTAGGGGAGGCCAGGGAAATAAATGGGGTGAAGGTGGCAGGGAGAGCCACATCATGGAGGACCTGGTTAGTCATTGGTAGAACTATGACTTTTCCTTTGAATGTGATGGGGGACCATTGGAGGTTTTGGGCAAAGGAGAGACATGACAAGGTACTGAGAATAGATTTGAAGAAAATCTCCATCTAGTTTCTTTAAATTTTTAAAATATGTCTTTACATATTATGAAGGTAATGTAATAAAAGGAAAGATTTAGAAACAAGTCACCCATGTATCCACAATCCTAATAACATCCCATTAATATTCGGATGTTCTCTATATACCTCTCCCCATATATACCTATTACACCATTATTTACAACAGAAATATATACTTAGAAAACAAAATACAATGTGCATCCATATATTCATTTGCTTATCTTATCCTTCTTTCCTCTTATCTTTAGATCAACTATCTGTGCATCTGTCTAAGGCTAACCTCTCCATTGGATCCAAGCTGTTTTCTCACACCTACTCAAAGACATACTCCAATAATTCTCACCTCTCATATTATCAATTTTTCTCTCCTGGATTTTTCTAATTAACATGCAAATAGGCTGTTTTTGTCACAAACACAAAAACCTTCAGGCCAAGATGGAGCACAGGGACTGATCTAGCCTGCCGGAACAAATACCTGACGAAATATATCAGACATAGGCAAAGGATGGAAAAGACAGGATCCCCAAGAGGCAGAAAACAAGTGAGGTAAACTTGGATTGCCTCAATTTACTACCTAGAGAGAGTTTCCAGCTTACAGCTGAGGAGAGGGAACTCAGGCAGGGCCTGGTAGTCTCCTTAAGCTGAGAAGATAGAGCAAAAAGTTTTGGGAGACCAAGGTGGCTAGCTTTTGCGGGACAGAGTATCAGAGAGGGGATAACTGCACAGAAAGAGAACACTGGAGATCAGCAGAGAGGCCCTCTCAAGTATTCGGTTGATTACTTATGAGCACATGTGTGTAAGGAAACTACCTGAGGCTGAGGAAAGAATGGTCTAAAACAATTAGTGGGAAAAATCACTGGAACTCACAAAAGGGCCAGGAATGGTAGAGTAGAAAACCTCATAATTCACAGAGCAGTGGTTCTCAAACAAGGGCAATTTTGCCCCCCAGAAGACATTTGGAAATGTCTAGAGACATTTTTTGCTTGTCACAACAAGGGGAGGTGGGCACTACTGGCATCTAGTGGGTAGATGCTACTAGATATACTACAATGCACAACAATGAATTAGCCAGCTCCAAATGGCAATAGTGCTGCAGTTGAGAACTCTTAACTTTGGTTTAGAGTACTAGGAAGGGTCTTGCCTCCTTAGTGGAGAAAAAATATTTAAAAATATATTAAACTAGAAATCAATAACAGAAATATAGCAGAAAAACCTCAAAATACTTGGAGATTAAACAACACATTTCTAAATAACACATGGGTCAAAGAAGAAATCTCAAGAGTAGTTAAAATATATTTTGAACTAAATGGAAATGAAAACAAA
Organism: Varecia variegata; assembly: GCA_028533085.1. Classification (NCBI taxonomy): domain Eukaryota; kingdom Metazoa; phylum Chordata; class Mammalia; order Primates; family Lemuridae; genus Varecia; species Varecia variegata. The sequence continues at coordinate 28,405,580 of CM052443.1, forward strand.
ACTTATCAAAATTTGTGGAATGCAGCAAAAGCAGTGCTTAGAAGGGAATTTATAGCATTGAATGAATATTAGAAATAGAGATCTAAAATCGATCATCTAAGCTTCCATCTTAGGAAACTATAAAAAGAAGAGCAAGTTAAATCCAAAGTAAGCAGAAGAAAAGAAATAATAAAAATTAGAGTAAAATCAGTGAAATGGAAACCAGGAAATTAGTAGAGAAAAATCAATAAAACCAAAACCCAAAAGGTTCTTTGAAATGATCAATAAAATCAATAAGCCTTTCTAGCCAGGCTAACTAGGAAAAAAAGGGTATAAATCACTAATATCAGAAATGAAAGAGGGGTCATCACTACAGATCCCACAAATATTAAAAGGATAATAAAGGGATACTATGAACTCTTTTTCCACTAATTTGATAACCTAAATGAAATGGATCAATTCCTTGAAAGACACAATCTGCCAATACACAAGAAGAAACAGACAATCTGAACAGGCAATAGACAATCTGAATATCTGATTTTATATCTATTAAAGAAATCAAATTAATTAACCTTCCAAAACAGAAAGCATCAGACCCAAATGAGTTCACTGGTAAATTTTACCAAACAATTAAGAAAGAAATTATACCAATTCCCTGCAATCCCTTTCAGAAGACAGAAGAAGAGAGAATACTTCCTAACTCAATCTAAGAAGGCAGCATCCCCCTAATACCAAAACCAAAGACATTACAAGAAAAGAAAACTACAGACCAATATCTCTCATGAACAGAGATGTAAAAATCCTCAACAAGATATTAGCAAATTGATTCCAACAATGTATAAAAAGAATTAAATACAACCAAGTGGGATTTATCCCAGGTATGCAAGACTAGTTCAACCTTCAAAAATCGATTAATATAATCCATCTCATCAATAGGCTAAAGAAGAAATATCACATATCTGTATCAATAGATGCAAAAAAAAATTTGACAAAATCTAACACTCATTCGTGATGAAAACAAAAAAAGACTCTCAGTAATCTAGGAATAGAAGGGAACTTCCTCAACTTGGTAAATATCTATAAAAAACCTACAGCTAACAACAAACTTAATGGTGAGAAACTTGAAACTTTCTAAGATCAGGAACAAGGCAAGGATGTGCCCCCTCACCACTGCTTTTCAACATTGTACTGAAAGTCCTAGCTAATGCAATAAGACCAAAAATATAAAAGAAATAAAAAGTATATAGATTGGAGAGGAGGAAATAAAATTGTCTTTGTTTGCAGATGACATGATTGTCCATGTAGAAAATTCAAAAGAATGGACAAAAAATCTCCTGAAACTAATAAGCAATTATAGCAGGGTTGCAGGATACATGGTTATTTTCCTATATACCAACAATGAACAGGTGGAATTTGAAATTAAAGACACAATACTGCTTACATTAGCACCCTCAAAAATGAAATACTTAGGTATAAATCTAACAAAATATGTACAAGATCTATATGAGGAAAACTACAAAACTCTTATGAAAGAAATCAAAGAATTAAATAAATACAGAGATATTCTGTGATCTCGGGTAGGAAGACTCAATATCATCAAGATGTCAGTTCTTAATTTGATCTATAAATTCAATGCAATCCCAATCGAAATCCTAACAAATTATTTTGTAAATACTGACAAACTGATTCTAAAGTTTATATGGGGAGGCAAAAGACCCAGAATAGCTAATACAACATTGAAAGAGAAGAACAAACCTGGAGAACTGGCACTACCCAAATTCAAGACTTACAATAAAGCTACAGTAATCAAAATAGTGTAGTATTGGTGAAAGAACAGATAAATAGATTAATGGGACAGAATAGAAAGCCAGAAATAGACCCACATAAATATAGTTGACTTACCTTTGACAAAGGAACAAAGGTAATACAATGGATAAAAATGTAGTCTTTCAACAAACAATGCTGGAACAACTGGACACCCACATGCCAAAAAAAAAAAAATCTAGACACAGACCTTACCCCCTTCACAAAAATTAACTCAAAATGGATCATAAACCTCAATATAAAATGTAAAACTATAAAACTCCTTGAAGATAACATAGGAGAAAAATCTAGATGACCTAGGGTTTGGCAATGACTTTCTAGATACAACAGCAAACACATGATCCATGAAAGAAATAATAAGTTGGACTTATTAAAATTAAAAATTTCTGCTCTGTGAAAGACATTGTCAAGAGAATAAAAAAAGAAGCTGCAAACCGGGAGCAAATATTTGCAGAAGACATATCTGATAAAGGAATATTATTCAAAATATACAAAGAACTCTTAAAATTCAACAATAAGAAAAACAATCTGATTCAAAGACCTGGGTCAAAGACCTTAACAGACACCTCACCAAAGAAAATATATAAATGGCAAAGAAGCATTTGAAAAGATGCTCCACATCATATACCATCAGAGAAATGCAAATTAAAAGAATAAGAGACTACCTCACATCCATTAGAATGGCCAAAATCCAGATCACTGACAACACCAAATTCTGACAAGGAGCAACAGGAACTCTCATTCATTGCTGGTGGGAATGCAAAATGGTGCAGACCCTTTGGAAGACAATTTGGCGATTTCTTAAATAACTAAACATGTTGTTACCACAATCAAGCAATTGCATTCCTTGGTATTTACCCAAAGGAGATGAAAACTATGTCTACACAAAAACCTACACATGGATGTTATAGCAGCTTTATTCATAATTGCCAAAACTTGGAAGCAGCCAAAATGTCCTTGAGTAGGTGAATGAATAAGTAAACTGTGATTATTCAGTGCTAAAAAGAAATGGGCTATCAAACCATGAAAAGACATGGAGGAAACTTAAATGCATACTGTTAAGTGAAAAAAATACATTCTGAAAGAGTTACATACTGTGGATTCCAACTATATTACATTCTGGAAAAGGCAAAATTATGGAGACACCTAACAGATCAGTGGTTGCAGGAGTTTGGGGGAGAGGGAGGGATGAATAGGTGGAGCACAGAGAATTTTTAGGGCAGTGAAACTACTCTGTATAATAGTGTAATGGTAGATATATGTCATTATAAATTTGTCCAAACCCTTGGAGTTTACAACACCCAAAGTGAACCCTAGTGTAAACTCCGGACTTTGGGTGATAATGATGTGTCAATGTAGGTTCATCAATTATAACAGATAGACCACTCTGGTGGGGAATGTTGATAATGGGGGAAGCTATACATGTGTGAGCGTAGGGAGTGTATGAGAAATCTTTGTACATTCTGCTTAATTTTGATGTGAACTTAAAACTGATCTAAAAAATACAGGTATTAAAATCATCATCATCAACATCATCATCATCTATGTGATACTAAAATAGTAGTTAGAGAGAAATGTATAGCAATCAAACACTGATATGAGGGGGAAAAAAAGGTCTCAATTACCTGAGCTCCCACCTTAAGAAGATAGAATAAGAATAAATTAAACCCAAAATAAAGAGAAGAAAGGAAATAAAGATTAGATTGGAAATCAACAAAATAGAAAACAAGAGTGAAAATGAATTTCTATACTCTATTTAAACCAAAAGCTATCTTGTAAAAAAGATTAATAAAATTGATAAACTTCTAGTCAGACTGATAGGGAAAAAAGAAGAAACAAATTATATGAAGAATGAAGAGATGTCACATTACTATATGCTACACAAATTCTTCTCCACATAAAGAGTTCTAGCAAAGTTTGTTAACCTCTATGTTGCTAATTCCAATCCTCATTTTGGAGAATTATATTGCTTAGCAATCAGTAGTATTTTGCACAATTGACATATTTTTATTTGGCTTCCAGAACACTCTTGGTGTCCATCTACCTCATGGGACATTTCTTCTCGGTCTCAGTGCTGGTATTTCCTCATCTCTCTGGATTTCTTTCTATATGTTGGAATACCTGAGGTTCAGTGTTCAGATCTCTTTTCTTTCTGCCTATAGCCACTCCCTAGTTGATCTCATCTGGTCTTGTGCCTTTAAATACTATCTAAAACTCGAAAATCTATATCCCCAGCCTTGATCTCTTCTCTGAACTCCAGACTCATATAATCCTTTGCCTACCAGACATCTCCACTTTGATGCCTGCCTTAGTCTAGATTCCTGAGAAAACAGCGTAAGCCAAAACCTTATTGGGGTGCTGCAATTGCAGAAAAGGGTGACCGAGGGTAAATGGGAGATGAAGCAGGGAAGAAGAGAAAGCAAATTCCAGTAGGTGTTATTGAACTGTTTGCAGCTTCTAAAGGCACAGCCGTTTGTTTGGTCTCACTGAACATCTTCAAAGCACAAACAGTATGAACTACAGTACCGCATCTCACCTCACAAGAGGGAGAAGGCTTTTCTATAGACTCCTTTCTCCCTCTGGTGAAAGTTTCCACCACAAAACATCAACTCTTCTACACTTCCAGGTTGCACACCATTCAGCCTCTCCAGCAGGAACCGCTAACGATGTCAGGCTCTAAGACAACAGCACAGGATGAGTGGCAGGCCAGCAATAAGGTGGGACTCAGCAACCAACCGCAGGGGTGGATGGTGCCAGGCAATCTTAGAGGGTCACTAGTATCAGAGCAGAAAACCCTGAAAATAATGGGAGGCTTATAAACTGGCTTTGGCACAATGACTAACTAGGCATATTAAACCTAACATATCCCAAAGCAAATTTTCTCCCCAAATAGGTCCTGCTTTAGTATTTCTATTCTTAGAAAATGGCAATTTTGTCCTTCCAACTGCTTAAGCCAATAGCCGCTCTGCATCCCTACTTGCCTGCTTCATTGGTTCTCAACACAGCAGTCAGATCATATAAGTCAGACCATGTCACTCCTCTGCTCAAAATCTTCTCCTCTCTTACTCTAAATGTCAGGGGGCCGGGCGCGGTGGCTCACGCCTGTAATCCCAGCACTCTGGGAGGCCGAGGCAGGTGGATCGCTCGAGGTCAGGAGTTTGAGACCAGCCTGAGCAAGAGCGAGACCCCGTCTCTACTAAAAATAGAAAGAAATTATCTGGCCAACTAAAAATATATATAGAAAAAATTAGCCGGGCATGGTGGTGCATTTACCATTATAGATACATTTTTTAACACATTTTCTAATTTTTTAGATAAAATTATTATTATCCTTTGTATCTGTAATGACTGTAGGATCTGGGCTGATGGCCATTTTTGTATTCCTTACTTTGATAAATGGTAATTTCTTTCTTTTTTCTTTTTTTTGAGACAGAGTCTCACTCTGTTGCCCGGGCTAGAGTGAGTGCCGTGGCATCAGCCTAGCTCACAGCAACCTCAAACTCCTGGGCTTAAGCAATCCTACTGCCTCAGCCTCCCGAGTAGCTGGGACTACAGGCATGCGCCACCATGCCCGGCTAATTTTTTCTATATATATTTTTAGTTGGCCAGATAATTTCTTTCTATTTTTAGTAAAGATGGTGTCTCCCTCTTGCTCAGGCTGGTCTCGAACTCCTGAGCTCAAACAATCCACCCGCCTCGGCCCCCCAAGTTGCTAGGATTACAGGCGTGAGCCACCGCGCCCAGCCTCTTTTTTTCTTGATTAGTTTTGCTGGGGGATTATCAATTTTATTCTTTTCAAAAAATTAATTTTGGCTTTATTTTCTTTTTTTAAATGTTTGTTTTCTATTTTGTTAATTCATGCTCCTTAATATTTACTACTTTCTACTTTCATTAGATTTATTTGCTATTCTTTTTATAACTTCTTGGGATAGATACTAAGATCATTGCACTGTTTCTAGGAATTTGTCCATTTCATGCAGATTATCCAATTTGTTGGTGACAATAATTCCTTGTATTCTCTTATAATCCTTTTTTATATTTATAATATCAGGAGTAACATGCCCTCTTTCATATCTGATTTTAGTTATTCGTGGATTATACGTTTTTGAAGAGAATAGTACAGAGTTGAAGTGACCGTCTCTCATCACATCATTCCAAATGGTACATGATGTTCACATAACATCACTGGTTATACTAACTTTTAGGTAGTGCATCTCAGGTAGGTGAGAAGCCTGCCAGGGGACATTTGGTAGGGTCTAGAGACATTTTTGGTTGTCTTACCTGGTGGAGGGTTGCTACTGGTATCCAGTGGATAGAGGCTGGGGATGGCATTAAATACCCTATAAATCCAGACAGCTCCCTGCAGAAAGGAATTACCTGGCCCAAAATTTCAATAGTGCTGAGGTTGAGAAACCCTGAATTAAGATAGTTTTTGTCAGGTTTCTCTGCTGTTGTTACTGTTTTTCCCTATCCATACTCTATTCCTTGGAAGTGATTCAGCAGGTCCAGCCTCCTCTAGGGTTGTGGAGTTCAGATACAAACTCTACATCCTGAAAGGGAGAGAATCTAAATATATAATTTGGAATTTTTTCATAAGGATTTGTCTCTTCTCTTGTACTTATTTATCGGTATGGACTCATGTATATTTATTTGGCTTTGGGAACTCCTTCAGGTTGGCTCCTGTGTTCCTTTGACATACCCCTATTCTTTTGTTTTTTGAGTTCTTGCCTACTTTCTACACTACAAGATGCTCTAGGCTCATCTTATATTTTCCCTGCCATAGCCCTGAATCAATCATTTATCAAAGGAGGCTGGTTCCTTTTATTTGGAAAATGGTATTTAGAAACAAAGATCTGGGTATGCTCATTGATACTGGGGTATCAGTGCATCTAGGTCCTCTCAGAGAACAGAATGAGGTAATATTAATATATGTATATGAACCCACGCATAGACACATTTTCGGTAATTGTTTCTCTGTGTATCCATCGGTGTGTGTATAAATCATAACTTGGGTTCATACTGATGTCTCTGATTTTAATGGTTTTGGTAATTTTTTATTGAACATATTGTGCATGAAAAATTATAGTCTCTGGATGGTCATCCTCCAGAGAGGATTCACCCTTTTCTCTCTTCTAACTGGTAGCTAGATGGGGGGGCAGACAATTTAATTCACTAAAAGTATGACCTTATCTGACATTGCATTTCAGACTTTTTTAGACTTGGTCACACAGGTTTCATCTTCTTTCCTAGGGTATAGCCATACAATGTTTACATCGAGAATGCAGTGTGTTTACAAGGACACTGCCTAATTGGCATATTCTCTCCTCCAATTTTTATTCCCTATCACAGTGAGTCTTCCAGCAATTTCTGAATAGTTTTCTTGGCCCTTTGCCCTACCAGTTCAAAAGTCAGCAAATGCCTGTAGAATCAATATGCATAAAGTTTCAGGCCCAATTCTCTACATTTTCCTTCCCTTTTTACTCTATATTCCTCACTACTGTTCGAGTTTTACAATCTTGCAACTCATTTCTAAGACCTAGTGAGCAACTAGATTTGGAAAACTGAGAGAGTGAGAAATGTAGGATGATTACCAGTCATTTTCTCTGGACGAGAAGCTGTTTAGTAGTGTAATTCATCAGGATAGGGAATTTAGGAGGAAGAAATCATGGGTGTGTGTGTTAAGTTCATGAATTTGAGTTTACCTTAGGACACTAGACAGAAATGCATAGTAAGATCTTAAATTTTATTCTCAGGAGAGAGGTAACCTTCAGAAATAGATTTGGAGATCATCCTACTTTTCTGCTTCACTTTTTAAATTCTCCACAGAACAGATGATAATTGTACACTTTTCTCCCTACTCACTTCTCAGCCTAACATTGTATCAAGGCCTTTCAGCTCTTCTACTTCTGGACATCATGATTTTATTTCCAGACTTTTAAAATAATTTTCCTTTCCACTGTTTCTCTCTCTCTTTTAATCTTTGATTCTTGTTAAAGCAGGAAGATGATCCTGCCATTCCCTGGTCCAAAGACCTAATGGCTTTCTATTACTTTGAGAATAAAATGCAGAAATATGAAATTTAATCCAACTACACCCAGTACTTTTGTTTTACAGATAATGAAACTAAAGCTCAGAAAATTAAAGTCCCTCACCTTTTAGCATCACACTCCTTAGTAGTCTTTTTTCCTACCTCATTTTAATTTCCACCTTATTCTTACTCTTTTAAGTGCATGTTTCAATCAGTATTTTCATAATGCATTATAACTGTTTCTGTGAGCTTCTTGAGAGCAGGACCTTTTTTCCCCCTCTTCAGCAGGACCTAGTACAGTGCCTGACACTGAATATTTATTTAATGAATTAATGACTGAGCACCATAGTCACATCATTTCTTGCACTTCCTTACTTCTGTGTCTTTGTTGACGATTCCTGCCTTTATGCCCCTACTCCCATTCTGCAAAACTCAAATTTCAGGAGCCCCACAAAGCTCTCCCTTTTCTTTCCAATTAGAACTGAAACTTATCTCCTCTGAGCTCTTATGAGCATCTTTTCCAACCCTTATAACATTGGGCTATGTGTTTCCTGTACATATGTCTCCATCACTGTATAATATACACTTTATTGGAAGAGATAATATATTCTTTATCTATACTACAAAACCTCACCCAATGCCTTGCCCATAAAACTTAACAATGTTTGTTAAATTGAAATATTAATTGGATAATTATGGGAGATAGTCAACGTAAATGGCAATTTGAATTTTTTTATTTTAAAAAACTATTTCAATTTTTCAGTTGAAAACTTTGCAAATATGCTGTTATCAATATGTATGTCAGAAATCAAAAACTAAAACAAACAAAAAAGTCTGATGAATATTGCAACCTGAAAAACAAGATCAAAAGGTCTTTTTATTTTTACACAGAATATGCTATACAAATTAATCATTTAGGAAATGACTTTAGCTACCCTATGGGAAAAGCTGTCTTCTCCATACTCACAACACTTCTAACACGAGATGTGTATGGGGTTTTCCCACACCAAGCAATCCTCCAATTCTTTGTAGACATCAACGGGGTGTCCTGCAATTCAATTCTGACCTTATCTACCTGGAGTTAGCACAGACCCCTCAGGTTTAGAGGTCAGTTCAAGAAGACTGCTGCCCCCGCCACGACCCAACCTCAGACACCAATCACACATCCATGTTTTCACTAGTGCTTCTGATTGGCTATACATCTGAGGTTCCTACAACCCCCTCCTTGGGTTTGAGCATTTACTACAATGGCTCACGGAATTCAGGAAAACATTTTACTTACTAGATTATGGGTTTATTAGAAAAGGGTACAACTCAGGATCAGCCAGATGAAAGATGCATAGAGCAAGGTGTGTGGGAAGGAGCACCGAGCTTCCATGCCCTCCCTAGCCATGCCACCCTCCTAGGACCCACCTCCACAAGTTCAACAACCCATAAATGCTCAGATTTCTGTCCTTTTAGATTTCTATGAAGGCTTCATTATGTAGGCACAATTGATTAAATCATTGGCCACTGTTTTTTTTTTTTTTTTTTTTTTTGAGACAGAGTCTCGCTCTGTTGCCCGGGCTAGAGTGAGTGCCGTGGCATCAGCCTAGCTCACAGCAACCTCAAACTCCTGGGCTTAAGCGATCCTACTGCCTCAGCCTCCTAAGTAGCTGGGACTGCAGGCATGCGCCACCATGCCCGACTAATTTTTTCTATATATATTTTTAGTTGGCCAGATAATTTCTATTTTCAGTAGAGACGGGGTCTCGCTCTTGCTCAGGGTGGTCTCGAACTCCTGAGCTCCAACAATCCGCCCGCCTCGGCCTCCCAAGTGCTAGGATTACAGGCATGAGCCACCGAGCCTGGCCTTCAATCACTCTTATCACTGAGGAAATACCAAGGGTTTTAGGAGGTTTGTACCAGGGGATGGAGACCAAATATATGTTTCTTATTATAAATCCCAATATCACAGCTACCATTTTTGTCCAATCTATAGATGACAAGATAGACAATAGAAAAACTTCACACTTTGACATATGGAAAAAATTTTAAATCCTGTTTCACATGTTTAGAAGCTGTGATTAAATGGTAGTGAAGAAGTAATTTCAAACCAGTAAAGTTTATGGGCTGCATTACTGAAAATAAATCAATATTTGCTGTGAACATTACAGGAACTTTCACAAACTCATGCCCACTAGGAAAACCAAAACTAGATCCCCCCAAAACAAAACTAAAAACAAAAAAACTAAGAAAAGGGGCCACTGGAGTTAACTAGTTAATAAATTTAATACCAGAATGGTATAGCATGTTCACACACAGGGAATTTACAGATAGACATCTACGTTAGCTTAAGGTAGGACTTTCTAGCTGTTAAAGGATAAGTGTCATATCAGCATAAATGTCACTTAAGATATGGAGGGGACTTAAGTTTTCCCTATATTCTCTAAAATAACTTCTGATATACAATTGGTAATTTTGGCTCACTAAAGGTTTTAGATTATAACTCCTTTTGAGTTGAACACCTCCCCACACTAATTTTTACAGTATCTGATAAGTTCTACATTAATATTGTCATACATTTCTTGCAAGGATACAACTCTCCTCTTGTGGATTATGTCTGAATAAAAGACTAGAGCTTTTCCTACATTATAGCAAAGGCAAGGCAGGAATTTGTTTCTGTTGTTGATTATTGACACTCACCACAAATTTTATTCATATTGAAGGTTTTCCCACAACTCAAAGGACTCTTTCTCTGAATTTTGCTTAATTTTAGTAATCTCTGAGCTCTAACTTTCATTATAAAAATTGAATTAATGTTTTCTTCCCATGTGGTTTTTGTTAATGTAGTATAAGAGTTGAGCTTTGATTAAAACCTTTTTCATACTCATCAACAGCATTTGTAAGATTTTTTTCTGGTATGGTATCTCTGGTACTGAATAAAGTTATATATACACTAAAGGTTTTCCCATATTCATCACATTTAGACTGTCTTCCTCAGAATGGACTTTCTCATGATTAGTAAGATCAGAGAGTTGGCTAAAACTTCTGCTGCACTGAACACACCGGTAGGATTTCTTCCCAGTGTGGATTTTCTGGTGTTCCACAAGATCTGTGCATGTGCTAAAGGCTTTCCCACATGCATCACATTTATATGGCTTTTCCCCAGTGTGTATTCTTTGGTGGTTAATGAGATCGGAGTGCCGACTAAAGCTTTTGCCACACTGATCACATGGATATGGTTTCTCCCCAGTGTGGATTCTCTGATGGAGGATAAGAGCTGAACACTGACTGAAAGCCTTCTTACACTCATTACATTGATAAGGTTTTTCCCCAGTGTGGATTCTCTGGTGTTTGATGAGGTCTGAGTTTTGACTGAAACTTTTGCTGCACTGTGTGCAAATGTACGGTTTTTCTCCAGTGTGAACTCTGTGATGAAGAATAAGGTCAGAACTCTGACTGAAGGCTTTCTCACAACTATCACAATGATAGGGCTTTTCACCAGAGTGTACCCTCTGATGTTTAGTGAGGTCTGAGCTTTGACTAAAACTTTTACTGCACTGGTTACATGCATATGGTTTCTCTCCAGTGTGTATTCTTTGATGCTTAACAAGATCTGAACGGCGACTAAAGCTTTTAGTACAATCCCTACATGGATAAGGTTTCTCTCCAGTGTGGATTCTCTGATGAAGAATAAGGTTGGAGCTCTGACTAAAGGTTTTCCCACACTCATCACATTCATAGGGTTTCTCACCTGTATGAATTCTGTGATGTTTAACAAGATCTGATCTTCGACTAAACATTTTATTGCACTGATTACAGGGGTAAGGCTTCTCTCCAGTGTGAATTCGTTGATGATTAATAAGATCAGAAAGCCTACTGAAGGTTTTGCTACATTGACTACATGGATAGGGTTTCTCTCCAGTATGAATTCTTTGATGTAGAATAAGGACTGAGCTCTGATTAAAAGCTTTTCCACATTCATTACATTTATAGGGTTTCTCTCCAGTGTGGATCCTTCGATGTTTAATAAGGTCTGAGTTCTGACTGAAACTTTTGCTACACTGATTACATGGATATGGTTTCTCCCCAGTATGGATTCTCTGATGTAGAATAAGATCTGAGCTCTGACTGAAGGCTTTCCCACACACATCACATTTATATGGTTTCTCCCCAGTGTGAATTCTTTGATGTTTTATAACATCAGAACTCTGACTAAAATGTTTGTTACACTGGTTACATGTATAAGGCTTCTCTCCAGTGTGGATTCTCTGATGCTTAACAAGGTCTGAGCGCTGGCTGAAACTTTTACTGCAATGACTGCACTGATAGGGTTTTTCTCCTGTATGGATTCTCTGATGTATAATAAGATCTGAGCTCTGACTGAAGGCTTTCCCACATACATCACATTGATAAGGTTTTTCACCAGTGTGGACTCTTTGATGTTTAATAAGGTCTGAGCTCCGACTGAAACTTTTAGTACACCATTTACAAGGATAAGGTTTCTCCCCAGTATGAATTCTCTGATGCAGAACCAGGGCTGAGCTCACACTAAAGGCCTTTCCACACTTATCACATTCATAGTGTTTCTCCCGGTGGGTTCTTCGATACCTAGTAAGGCCTGTACTCCCAAAGCTTTGCTCACACTCATCAGAGTTACGTTGCCTTCTTTTAAAGAGGTTCTGATCCTTTTCATTTAATTTATTCCCAGATTCACAGAATTCTCTGCCTTCAGAATCCTGGAGAACATGTTCTCTGATGTTGCCAGACTCTTCAGTCAATGACCTGGTTTTTACTGTAGTTTCCTCCTCTGAAGCTGTCTTTCCAGTCTTGGTCTTGGTCTCACCATCTGGAACAATAAACAAAATCCAGATGGAATGTGTTCTCCATACTATAAGGAAGTTTCAGGTGAAACAGATCAATATTTACCTATAAAACGTTACCACAATATGGGAGTGTTCCAAAATAGTGAACATTATCCATTGAGAGCAAAACTAAGACAAATCAGCAAGTAATGGATCACATTAGCCATTTATAGAAGTGACTTATGATATTATGCTCTGTATGTTTGTCACAGGAGATTTGGGAATATTGAAACCTAATCACTGTGATTAGAACAGTGTGACTAAATTATTGCTAATAAATAAGCAATTTATTAACATATATAAGAGAAGCAGTGTGAAAGAGTCTAGAAAAAGAAGTGGTTGGGCTTTTATTTAGCATTATCTAGTCACTCAGGCTAAAAGTATGGTATTAACAAAAAAGAAAGAAAAGAAAAACAAAACACTTCAATTACCTTGTTTGTATTTTCTCTATAAATTTTTAGAAATGGTACAAAATTCATTGCTAACACACCAGTGGAGCACATATGGTGTTCTAAACACCTTATACAATAAAGCCACAAACATGAATGATCTCAGTCCTTATGTATAGAGATCACTTCAATACTGAGTTTTCATATGAGAAATAAAACTAAAATCCTAAGACTCCTAACCAAATGAATGGACCCCTCCTTTAGGCCAAGGGAACCCTAGATAAACCTCAAAAACTGAGTTTCTGGCCATGACAGGACAGGAGGTCAGACATACCTCATTATACCCCCTGCTTTGCTAACCACTATTAGGCTTTCTTTCCTAAGAATTAAACAGAAACCAGCCCTTTCAGAAGATTTGCTCCACTGCTGATTTCAACCAACTGCCTGATGCTGCCCCTCCCTTTTTGTGGTTTAGACATGGCAACTGACCAGCCAGCGGTTCTGGCTAGCCTACATAGGCTGCACACTGAGTGCCTTCATGTCCCCTGCTTCACCTTTTGACATATAGGGCCTAACTGTAATACATCTAAATGATAAGTCTGCAACCCAAGTGAACATAGGACATATATAACATACATTAGCGGTCTCCAACCTTTTTGACACCAGGGACTGGTTTCGTGGAAGACAGTTTTTCCATGGACGTGGGTGGGGTGGTGGGTGGGTGAGGGAGGGGAACACTGCCCGGATCATCAGGCATTGGATTCTCATGGAGAACATTCAACCTGGATCCCTTGTATGTGCAGTTTACAGTGGGGTTCCTGTTCCTACGAGGGTGTGATGCCAACACTGATTTGATGGGAGAGGGGCTCAAGCAGTGATGCCAGTGATGGGGAGCAGCTGTGGGGACAGGTGGGGCTTTGATCACAGCTTGCCTCCTGCTGTGGCCTGGGGGTTGGGGACCACAGACATACATTGTTAGCTTACTATACAGGAAAGCACCTCCCCTTTGTGAATATTCATAGCTACTCCTATAACCTGGTTTTCACCAGCAGATCTGCATCAAAAGAAATACTAAAGGAAATTTTTCAAGAAGAAAAAAATATCCCACATGAAAGCAAGGTAATGCAAGAATGAAGAGCATTGGAAAAGGTAAAGTATATGCATGCATCTAAATGTATACTGACTGATTGAAGCAATATGAATGTCTTGTAGAGTTTACAATATATATGGAATTAAAATATATGGCAAAAATAGCACAAGAGGAGGGAAGCAAGTAGAACTTAAGCACCGTAAAGTCTTTGCATGGTCCAAGAAGCAGTAAATTAAAATAAACTATAATAAATCCAGTATGTATGTTGTAAATTCTAAGGCAGCCTTTTTCAACCAGGGTTCCAAAAGAGAATACAACAGAAAATGATTTGAGTGACTATTTTCTTAATTCTCTTAAGGAGAGTATATAGTTAATACTATAGTAGATGTATAAGAGAGACATTAATACATTACTTACATTGGATGCCTTAAAGCATGAGAGCTTAATTCACATACAGAACCACATTTGAGAAAGGCTGTGACAAGGTAGCCATTAAAATAACAGTAAAAGAATGCATAAGCAATAAACTAATAGAGAAAAAAAAGGAAAAACAAAAAAACCTGATAATGTAAAATTGGATACAAAAGGAGAAAAAAGAAACAATAAGTAGAATAAAAAACAAATAAAGAAAACAAAATAAGAAGTGGGTACATCTAAATCAAATCATATCAGTTATATTATATGTAAACTGCTCCAATAAAAAACAAAGAAAAACCCTGAGTAACATCGTTAGTCGTTAGTGGTTAACATTGAATGCTTTTCTCCTAAGAACAAGGCAAGGATGCCCACTCTTATCACTGGTATTCAACATTGTAACCACTTCTATGCAATATTCCTAGTTAATGCGATAAGACATGAAAAATAATTGAGACATACAAATAGGAAAGAAAAAAGTCAAACTGTCTCTATTTAAAAACTATACAATCACATACATAGAAAATTCCTAAGCTATCTCAAAAAAGCTATTAGAATTTGTAAATGAGTTTATCAGAGCAATATACAAAACCAACTGTATTTATGTACACAAGCAACAATCAGAACCTAAAATTTAAAACATTTTTTTAATCATACCCCAAAATAAAACATTTACAAATTCAAGAAAATATGTGCAATATCTGTATAATGAAAACTACAAAATATGGCTGAGAGAAATTAAAGAAGACTTACTAAACAGAAATATATACCATTACTTATAAATATGAAGATTTAATATTAAGATGATAATTCTCCCCAAATTGATCTATAGATTCAAAGCAATGCCAATTAAAAACCCAGCAGACTTTTTTGTACAAGTTAACAAACTGATTCTAAATTTTGTATAGAAAGGCAAAGAAGAGTCTAAACAATTTTGAAAAAGAAGAACAAAATTAGAGAAGCTACACTCCCTGATTTTGAGCTTTACTATAAAGCTACAGTAATCAAGGCAGTGTGGTATTGGTATAAGGACAGACATATCCATTAACAGAATAGAACAGAGTTCATAAATAGATCCAAAAATATATGTACAACTGATCTTCAGCAAAGGTGCCAAGATAATTCAATGGTGAAAGGACACCCTCTTTTCAACAAAAAGTATTGGAACCAGATATTATAATGATAATAATGAACTCTTTTTTCCTCACACTATACACAAAAATTAACTGGAAATGTAACATAAAACTAAGCATTAAAGCTAAAACTATAAAACTTCTAGAAGAAAGCACAGATGACCATCATCATGAATTTGAGAAAGGATAGGACACCAAAAGCATGAATCATAAAATTTAAAAAAATTAAACTTCATCAAAATTATAAACTTCTACTCTTCAAAAGGCATTACTAAGAAAAGAAAGTGAAGCCACAGACTGAGAAGATATTCACAAATCATATATCTGACAATAGACTTGTATCCAGAATACAGAAAAAACTTTTACAACTCAAAACTAAGAACACAGCTCAATAAAAAGAACAAAAGATTAGAATACACAGTTCACTAAAGAAATTATATGAATAGTCAATAAGCACATGACAAAATGCTCAGTGTCACTAGTTATCAGGGAAATGCAAATTAAACTACAAGGAGCTACTGGTAAATACCAATTACTGACAACACAGCTAACATAGTTAATGGTTAAATGTTAACAAGGGTGTAGAGCCACTGGAACTCTCATACATTGCTGATGATGGTATATCTATCTTAGAAAATTCTGGCAGCTTTTCATAAAGTTAAACATAATCTTACCATACAACCCAGAAATTCTACTTCTAAGTATTTACCCAAGAAAAATAAAAACATATGTCCACACAAAGACTTGTACCCAAATATTCAGAGCAGCTTTATTAATATAACAGCCAGAAATGTAAACAATCCAAATGTTCATCAACAGATTGTGATACATCCATACAATGAAATAGTTTTCAGCAATAAACAATAATTAATTACTGATAAAGCAACAATATAGTTGAATCTCAAAAACATTACACCAAACTAAAGGCAGGCATAAAATAGTATAATTCCATTTACATGAAATGGCAAAGAAGGCAAATCAAATATATAGTGACAGAAAGCACATCAATGGCTGCCTAGGAATGGGGAGGGACTAGATGGAACACAAGGAAATTCTGGGGGAGGGCATTGATATAATGTGTCTATGTTTTGATTGTGAGGGTAGTCTACTCTGGGTGTATAAATATGTCAAAACTCATCTAAATGCATAAATAAAAGGGGTATATTTTGTTGTCTGTAAATTATACCTCACTAAAGTAGATTTAATAAAAGTCAGTAAGGATATATTAGACTTGAACAACACAAAAAACCTTGATCTTACATTCTATCCTTATATTGCTTCATTTGTTTCCCTTTACAGCAATTCTCCTTGAAAAACTTTACTTTTTCATTTCTCTATGTATTTTATGTTATTAAGTATTTTATACATAGAAAAAATATGCATATACTTATCATTCAGCTTAAGCAAAAAACAGAAAACAAACAAAAATTACCAGAAAATTTCCAACACTCCTGTGCATGCTTTCTTGATCCTGTCTCCTTCCAACCCCTTTTCCTACCTACCCTTATAATCACTATGCTGAATTTTGTGTTTATCTTTCTCTGGCTTTTCTTTAGAGCTTTACCAAATGTCTGTATTTTTAAGAAAATATTGTTTGGTTTTGCAAGTGTTACAGACCGAATTGTGTCTCCCCAAATTCATATGTTGAACCCTAACCCCCAATGTGACTATATTTGGAGACAGGGCCCTTAAGGAGGTAATAAAGGTTAAACAAAGTCACAGGTTGGGGCCCTAATCCAATAGGACTTGTGTCCTTATAAGAAGAGGAAGAGACAACAGGGAGGTATGTACACAGAGAAAAGACAGACATGTGTAAGCCAAGGAGAGAGGCCTCAGGAGAAACCAACTCTGTTGACCCTTTGATCTTAGAGTTCCAGCCTTCAGAACTGTGAGAGAATAAATTTCTGTTGTTTAAGCCACCTGGGCTGTGGTGTTTTGTTATGGTAGCCCTAGCAGACTAATATAGGATGTTTTTGAACTTTATATATTTATGGAATTATACCACATGTATTCTGTGACTTGCTTTGTTTGTTCAACATTATGTGTGGAAGATTCACCCATGTTAATGTGTGTAGCTACAGTCCATTCATGTTCACTACCACAGAATGGACATATACCACAATTTGTTTACCCATTCTCCTTCAATGAACAATAATATTTTGCTATTACAAACAATGCTGATGTGAATATGCTTGTACATCTATCTGGGTGCACATAAGAAGTGTTTCTCTGGGATCAAGTTTATATAACCTAGACTTATTTGGATCTTCAATTAGATACTCCCACAACTTGTTGAACCAATTCATACCTACATCAGGAGTGTATAAAAGTTCACATTGCTCTATGTTCTAACTGACATTAAGTCTTTTCTCTTTTTAGTCCATTGTAATCAGGACTTTATCTCCATAACTCCATTGAAACTGCATTTATTAAAGTCCCTCATAAGTTCTGTCTTAACAAATGCAATGGTCAACTCTCAATCTTACTCTGGACTTACTTGAATAGCTGATTACTCTCTTCTTGAAACATTTGCTTTCTTCTCCCTAATTTATCTTTCTCCTATTTTCCACATACTGGGCAGAGTGATCTTTATATGTCATTATCCTGTATATAGAGTTCCAATCGGATCCCATTATTCCGGTAATAAAATTCCAAGTTCTTACTACAGCTTACAAGGTTCCATATAATCTGGTCCCTTTCTTTCTCTCTGCTCTCATTTCATTCCCCTCCCACCCCTAACACCTGTCTACCTCAGGCTCTCTGTTCCTGCTACATCTACGGGCCTGTCACTTGCTATTCCCTGGCTTGGAACACTCTTATCTCAGATAGTCATATGGCTTGTTTCTTTACTTCATTTATAGCTCTACCCAAATGTTACCACCTTGGAGAGGTGCAAAGCTTGGAGGGTCTCTCTATTTTTGAAGTAAGATGCCACAGTTCAAGGTGCTAAAATGACCAATTTGAATAACTTATAAGGTTGCTACTTTTGAGTGAGACTCAGTAAAAAACAGAAAACTCTACAGCAGGTCCAGGGTGCAATGTAAGCTGTCCTGTCACATGATCTTATCACCCAGGATAAGCAATGGAATTGCACATGCCCACAGCAGTCAGGGGTGCTGTATGGAGCCTCTTACAAGCCTCCATAAGAGAACCACCCTGGAGCAGGGTCACATCCTCTTTTGTCGGCAACAATTTTCTATGTGAAAACCAGATCCTGGCTTACTACTGAGCACTGACAGAGTCTTCGTGCTTGACCACAGTGCACCAAATGACTTTACATTGCAAACTACTCATTATGTACTGGTTGTCATTTGGTCCACCAAATCATAAAATTGGGACATACAAACCAACATTCCATTGCAAAAGAAAGTCTAGAAGAGAAATAAATTCCATGTGTAAGTGACTTCGATCCCATAGTACCTGTTCCTACTACTTTACTACCTCTCCCTATACCTGTATTTATGGCCTCATGGAATTCCTTATTACCAGTTAACAGTTAAGGAAAAATTACAGAACTGGTTTATATATGGGCCTGCCAAGTGTGTGGGCACCAGCCAAAAGTAAATAGCTTTCACTTACACCCTTACTTAGAGGTGGCCTAAAACACATTGGTGAGGGCAAATCCAGAATTTAAGGTATGTACTTGGTTGTCCACTTTTCATGAAAGGCAACGTAGCCTACAATACGTGTCTATACTGATTCATGTATCACTGTTCATGTATAGTGAAGAATGGGTTATCTGATTAGTTAGGTATCTGGAAAGAACAATATTAAAAGACTAGAAACAAGGATTCTGGAGGAAAATATGAGGATGGACCTCCTCAAAATGAGCAAAGAATGTGAATATATTTGTGTCCCATGAGAATCCTCACCAAAAAACGCCCACCATGGAGAAGCCATTCAATCAGAGACATGAGGATCTATACTATGAATGTCAATCAGCCTCTTTTCCAATGCTTGTCTAAGGGTCATGGCAGCAGGGATGGAGGCTCTATATGGGCTCAGTAATATGGACCTCTCTCATCAAGGCTGACATGATTATCACAACTGCTGTGTGCCCAAACAACCAACAGCCAAGGCCAAAACTAGGCCCTTAATAAGGTACCATTCCTTGGAGAGGAGCCAGTAAGACACTGGGGGGGGCAGATTCATTACACTAGACCACTTCTATCATGAAGGGGGCAGCAATTTGTTTTCAAAGTACTAAATACATAGTCCAGATATATATTTGCATTGACTTAAGAGAATGCTATGTTCACTACCATGGTATTCATACAATATTATCTCAATAAGTACTCATGTTACAAGGAAGGAAGTACAGCAGTGAGCTTACATACATGTAATTCAGGGGTATAACCATATGCTCCATCATCCAGAAGTAGATTGAGATAATGATAAAATGATCTGCTGAAGGCTGTTATTGTGCCAGCTACACAACAATACCCAGTGAGTTGGGTGCTGTTATATGGAATGCAATATATGCCTTAAACCAGAGGACAATAAGCAGTGTTGTCATCTCCATTGCCAGAATACATACACAGGTACAGGTACCAATGGTGGAGAAGGGTCCTCTCACTACATACCTAATAATTCACTTGTACTATTTTTGCTTCCTATCCCCATAATCTTGGGCTTAGTAAGTTTGGGGTTCTAGTGCTCAAAGGAGAAATGTTTCTAGCATGGAACAAAGCCATGATTCTGTTAAATTCAAAGGTGAAACTTGGAGCTATTTTGGGCTCCTCATCTGTTGAATCAACAGGCAGAGAAAGGAACAGTCTACTGGCCAGGATGACTGATCCCAATTATCAAGGGGAATTGGTTGTGGTACATACTAATGGCAAGAAAAAATATGTCTGGAACCCAGAGGATTCACTGGCGGGCCTCTTAGTCCTCTCATGTCTAATAGTTAATGGTACACTGAAGCAGCCTGAAAGAGACGAGATTACCAAGGAAGCAGATCCAGGAAAAAGATTTATATTACTTAACTAGGTAAAGAAATCTGTGCTACTGAGATGCTGGCAGACGGTAAGGGAGGTACGAAATGGGTGATGGAAGAAGACAGTTAGGATTATCAATTTAGGCTTTGTGAACAGCAAACACTATGGCAATTATGTTTTATGTTAGTTATGTCTTTTCCCCCTTTTATTACTACCTTATATGAACAGCACCAGTGGAAGTTAAATTCCATGTTTCAAGTGAGAGCATGATTTAATTATATGTCAGCCTGCAATGAAATGGTAGGTGAAGGGACTTTGTTTTTCTGTTGTTTCGGGAATGTAACAATCTTCTAAACAAAGGATAAAAGTGAGTATAATAAGATAAAAGGGGTGGACTGTAATGAATCTTCTCCTTTCACCCCTCAGATCTCCTCTCTGTCCTGCTCTGTGCCCCAGGAGGTTGATGTTGATGAACTGTATCACCTGGGGTTCTGTGCCCCTGGGTTTGCAATTAGATTTGGACAAAAGTGGGAGAATAATAGAGTGACTGACTAACTGTCCTGGTTTGCCCACAACTGAAGGGTTTATTGGCATGTGGGACTTTAAGTACTAAATTCCAAGAAAACTGGGATGAGCTGGTTACCCTACATCCTGGCTCCCTGCTTGCTAGGCCAGAAGCTGGCCCTTTTAGCAAAGCCAGAGCTCCTATAAGGTGGCTATATCCTACAGCTACACTCTCCAGGAGCCAGTAATCATTCTCTTCCCTTGTCATATAAGGTAGTAACTGCTCCCCATTGTTGTTTGCCCCAAGGCTATTCTTCACCCCTTGTGGATTTCTGTAATCCTGCCTATCCTCTTTTTGAAACACTGAATTACTATACTTGAATGATCCATTTGTTTCCTATTAGAATCCTGACTTTAATTTCCTGGTTTAATTTCTCCAAAACCATTATCATTATCTGATAATATAATGTACATTTATTTATTTTTGTTTCCCTCCACTAGAATGTAAGTACCTCGAGGGCAAAGGCTTGTCTCTTCAGTTCAGCGCTATATCCCCAGCACTTAGAACAGTGCCTGGCATAGATTAAACCCTTGATAAATAATAATACTATATGGCTAGTAATTAATCTATGATTTTATTAATTAATAAACATTTATTGACAATAAATTATTAATTAAATAATTTGAAGGATACATTAATGTTAACAGTGACTATTCCTAGGGGGTGGAGTTGTAGATTATTTAAATTGTCCCCTTTGTGTTTTCCTATACTTTACAAATAGACTTTAGTATAACTATATTAGTCTATAATAAAAAGTATTATTTTATACATACTCTAAGAGATGTAAACACAGGAATAAGCATATCAATTTATGTAAAACTGCAAGGAGGAGGCACAATTCTGCAGTGATTCTCAGGAAAGACGAGAGCTAGATGCCTTAGAATAGATTAAGAAGGACAAGTTCTGAATATAGAAGAGAGAAACTAAGTAAAATAAAATAAAATAAAGATGCTTCAATACTAAAAAGAGGCAGAAGATCTAGAGTAAAAAAAGGGACAATGGAAGGTGAATTTCATTGATAAAACAGCAGCAATGAGAGAACCAAAACCAAAAAGAAATAACACAATTTGAAAATGAAACCCTACAGAACATCTGAACAAAGTTGAGATCAAAATTATTTTACTAAAGACACTTTAAAGAAAGACCACCTGCACTCAAATGTTTATAGCAGCACAACTCACAATTGCAAATGTGTGGAAACAACCCAAATGCCCTTCAATACATGAGTGGATTAATAAAATGTTCTATGTGCATATCATGGAGTACTATTCAGCCATAAAAAATGGTGAACTAATACCTCTTGTAATAAATAACCTGGATGGAACTGGAGACCATTCTTCTAAGTGAAGTATCACAACAATGGAAAAACAAACACCACATGTACTCACCATTAAATTGAAACTAACCAATCAACACTTATGTGCACATTTGGAAATAACACTCATTGGAAATCAAGCAGGTGGGAGAGGGGAGGAGAGGATGGGTAAATTCACACCTAATGGGTACAATGCACACTATGTGGGTGACCGGCACACTTATAACTTTGACTCAAATGGTACAAAAGCAATTTATGTAACCAAAACATTTGTACCCCTATAATATTCTGAAATAAAATTATCTTACTAAAAATAATAGTTGCAACCATTTATAAAGAATTTACTCTTAGTCAAGTCTATGCTCAGAGCTTTACATATATTAATAGGATCTCATTTAGATTTTTTGGTGTTTGTTACAGTATTGGATCCCAGTGAATCCTCTCTCCCAGTATCTATATCGTTGGGTAGTCTCCTTCTACAATAACTTTGGAACTGGTCGTGTGACTCGCTTTGGTCAAAGAGACACTAACAGATGTAACACAAATATAGAAGAGTGCCTTCTCTCTGATTTTGGAAACTAGCTGCTCTGTGAAAAAGTTCATGCTAGACTGCTGGAGATGTGTGAGCCAAGCCATAGCCAGCACCAAAAGTTAGACATGTTATTGAGACCATCTTAGACCCCCATCCCAGTAGAGCCACTAGATAAATACAAGAGTGACTTTAGTCAAGACCAGGAGAAAACAATGGCCCAGCTGAACTCAGTTCAAGTTGATGACCTATAGAACCATAAGAAGTAACATGGTTTAAAAATGTGTGATGTTGCCGGGCTCGGTGGCTCATGCCTGTAATCCTAGCACTCTGGGAGGCCGAGGAGGGTGGACTGTTTGAGCTCAGGAGTTTGAGACCAGCCTGAGCAAGAGTGAGACCCTGTCTTTACTAAAAATAGAAAGAAATTAGCCAAACAACTAAAACATATACAAAAAATTAGCCAGGCATGCTGGTGCAAGCCTGTAGTCCCAGCTACTAGGGAGGCTGAGGCAGTAGGATTGCTTGAGCCCAGGAGTTGGAGGTTGCTGTGAGCTAGGGTGACGCCATGGCACTCTAGCTCGGGGAACAGAGTGAGACTCTGTCTCAAAAAAAAAAAAAGTGTGATGTTTTAGGTCACTAAGTTTTGGAGTCCTTTATTCTGGAGTAATAGACACAATTCTCAAAATAACCTCCAAGGTAAGAGTTATTACACACTTACACAGCGAGGAAACAGAATTGTAAAATATGTAACTTATTGAAACTAGTGAGTGACAAAGCTGGTATTTGAATCCAGGTTGTCAGACTCCAAACTTTTTTACTATGGTCCTATTGCAGATGAGAAAGATGACTTGAAAAGAATTTAAAGGAAAATACTAAACACTGACAGATTGGTTACAGGATGATCATACAGGAAAAAATGGATGACTTTGGGACCTTAAGAAAGAAGAGGGAACTGCATGAGAAACTGATTGCTAGAATTGTAAATAAAGCCAGTGACTATGGTTGGAGCACTAAACAGATAATAATTGCCTAACAGAATGAGGATGCAAACAATAAAGAATACTGATATCATTTGAAGACACTACCATCCTCCATCCTCCCCACCCCCACAAAAACCACTAAGATATAATACACTGCTTCTCACCTGAGAAAAGGTGGTGTTCTTGAGATTCATAATTGAACTGGATCTCCATGGACTGCAGCTGGACACCTCAGGGAGCAAATGAAGAATTACCATTTCCTCCCTAAACTTTTCTTGTCCACATAAGGGTCTGAGACTTGGAGGCAACTGGGCACCACTGGGCTTGGAAGGGAACCACTGTGCGGACTAGTGATGTAATTTCTCAGAGTAGACCACCGGAAACATCCTCTAGATATAGAAAAAGGGAAGGAAAAAACAAAATTTCATTTAATTTCCAAGTGCTTTTTTCTCAGACTTTATTAAGCTTCTTTCCCCATCATCGGGGAATCAGGCATGACCCCTCTTGGACAAACATTCCCCATTCCAAATCTAGAGATGTTTAAATAAAATTGGGGGTTAATGCTACCAAATAAGGGTATAACAGGAAAGATAACGCAGGAAAGGGAATTTCAGGTTAACACTATGTTATTATTCGCTGCCCTTCTTGTACAAAAATGGATCATCATGATCTTTCTTTCTCTCCTTCTCATTTTCCAACATTCACAAATTCAGGTTGCGCTTTTCAAGTATGGTCGGCTGATTCGCGTGGATTCATTCATGCTTCGTGATTCCACCCGTACCCCAGAATTTCTGGCGTTCATTAAGTTGTACCCAAGTCCCAGCAAGGGCTGACCGGTACCAACAGAACTCTAGGCCAAGAACCAATCAGCACTTCGTACCCAGGGGCGGCCGGGACTCTCTATGGACTCGAGAAACCGAACACAGGTTCTTGGTGGCGCTGCGAGGCGCTTGTCGGCTAGATCACCCGGGATTCCTCGGCCTTCCATGAGCCGGCATGACCCGTACCTTGACTTGGTATCCGGATCGCGCTCAAGCCGCGCACCCTGCAAGCCCGCCATCGCGCTGTCCGCTCTAGGCCTCTGGGAGGATCGCTCAGCTCTATGGCATGTCTCGCGCACGCGCCGAGAATTAACTCCTGAACGTCCGCAGAGCTGCTTCCAGAGTCCAGGGACTTGCTTGGCAGAGACAGATCCCTTGCTGCCCTCTCTACCGGTTCCTGAGGTGAATATGGAAATTCACTATCTATTGGGAAAGCTCTCTGGGGCAGGGTAGGTTTTCTGACTATATAATGAGATCTTCATTAGTTTTTTTTTTTTTTTAATAACCACCCCTCCCCTTCACAGGTGTGCTTCCATTCTAACTTTCTTCTTGTCCTCTCTGTTTTTTCTTCACCCCAGAACAGTGGAGCGCATCAGAATCACCTGGAGGCCTTGTTCAACTACTGACTGCTGCTGTTACGCTCAGAGTGTATGACTCTAAGGGCTGGGGTGGGCGCCCAGGTTCTCAGGTGATCCGGATGCTGTTGGTCCTGGGACCGCACTATGAGAAACTCCCTAGAAATAATTGATCCTCGGTAATGAATTCCAGAATTGCTGGAAAGCTGGATTTTCATGGTCTGTTTAGTTTGCTTGCCAGTACAGTCCTCCTAAAGGATCAGGTTGAGAAGAAGGACTTGAAATGGGGCGAGATTGGGGTGGGGGGCAATCAGGGTAGGAAAGGATATTGCTGTGTCCATGGGAGTATCTTGGAAAATGAGGAGGAGTTGGTAGAATATTTGAGACTAGGGAGACATGTGACTTGGGTTGAGATGTCCTTGGGGGAAAGGTACAGGTTTGAGAAAATGGTGGATGGCTGAAGTGATGGTTGAGGTAGAAGAAGATGGCTTCTTGGTCCCAGCCAAAGACCCTCTTTGGATACATAAAATCTTCCGGATAATATACCTGTAAGGGGAAAGAGAGGTAGGAACTTGTTTCGGCCCACCCCTCCCCAGTAGGGAGTGCAGATGCTTCTTTTAAAAAGTAAAAGCTTTTAAAAGGAAGCTTTATTGCTGTATAACCGACCAAAATGAATTGCAAGCGGGGCGCAGTGGCTCACGTCTGTAATCCCCGCGATTTGGGAGATGGAGGCGGGAGGATGGCTTAAGACTAGCCTGAGCAACCTAGTGAGACCCCCATCTGTTAAAAAAAAAAAAAAAATAGCAGGGTGTGGTGGCATGCCCCTGTAGGGAGGCTGAGGAAGCAGGATGGCCTGAGCACAGGAGTTGGAGGCTGCAATGAGCTATGATCTGCCACTGCACTCCAACCTGAGCCACAGAGTGAGACCCTGTCTCAAAAAACAAAACAAAACTCCAAATATTTAAAGTGTATAATTTAGTAATGTATACAGAGGTGAGACTATCACCATAATCAAAATAGGGAACACATCTATCAACCCCCAAAGTTTTCTTCTGCTCCTTGGTTATGCCCTCCCCCGCAACCTCTGACCCCCACCACTAGTCTGCTGTTACTGGAGATTAGTTTGCATTTTCTGTTGATTTATTTAAATGGAACCATACAGAATGCACTTTTTTTTTTTATCAAACTTGTTTCACTAAACATTAGTTTGAGATTCATCTATATTGCTGTGTGTGTCAATAGTTCATGTCTTTTTGCAGCTGAATAACATTCCATTGTATGTATATGCCACAATTTGTTTATCCATTCACCAGTTGTAGGGACCGTCCCTGGGCAGGAATTGGCTTTTGCCCAGAGTCAGTGAAACTGGACGTGCTTCTTGAGACCAGAGGTCAACAGGTCCAACTCTCAGCCTGTTGAACAAACAAACTCAGAGATCAACAGGTTTGACCTGGCCTGTTAAATAAACAAACTGTTACATGTTTCCTCAGGGCTCTAAAGAAAGCCACGTACCAGGAAGTAGCTGCTGGACAAAAAAAGTATAAAAATAAAAGGACTGGTGCTTTTGGCACTGCAGTCTTGTACCGTCTTTGTGTGTCTGTGTGTTTCTTTCTGTGTCCATCCCCCGTTCTGCAATCGGGCCACAACAACTGGCGCAGCAAGCAGGGTCTGTGTCGTTCAGGACGGAGGGACCGAAGAGGCAACCCTTTGGCCTTTGGTAAGTGGCATCCAACAAGGGACTTTCAGGAAAAAATGGGGAATTCCCCTCAGCACCAAAGCGTAAATATCGAAAGCTAATTCAGGGACTTTTGCACTCTGTAGGAGTGGAAGTGAAGGAAAG
Source organism: Varecia variegata (assembly GCA_028533085.1). NCBI lineage: Eukaryota > Metazoa > Chordata > Mammalia > Primates > Lemuridae > Varecia > Varecia variegata. The sequence goes on from CM052443.1 coordinate 28,432,846, forward strand.
TACTTTAAAACAATTATTTGCTCTGGTGCAGCAACATTGTTATTGGTTTCAATCTCAGTCGGAAGTACAGTTAAATCTTCATAGTCGGCAGCAAGTAATTAAAACTTTTCGTGTCGCCCACCAGCAAGGTGAGACTATTGACTTAAAAGTTTGGACCGTCTGCAGCGCAATTACTCAGGTATTACGTTTGTTGCAGACCGAATCAGAAAAAGCTTATGCGGGTGAAGAGCCTGAGAAGGAGCCCTTGCCATCCCGTGCTCCTTCCCCCGAAGAGTTCGGGGATGGGGAGGAGTTACCAGATAAAGATCCTCCCGATAAATTGCCTACTCGTGCAGACATACGGGAATTAATTTCCTTGCTTAAAAAGAATAAGGTGACTCCAGGCCTTTCACCTCCACCTTCTTTTTCAGCTCATCCAGTTCGACCTTCTGCCCTTCCAGTGGGACGAGACTTGAGAATTCCTCTCACCCAAGGGCCAGATGATGATTTCCCCCTTCCCCCTGACTTTGATGATCATCCTCCGAAACCGGATCCTAACGTTATTATTCCCCGATCTTTTGCATTTCCCATTACTCGACAAGAAGTAACCCCCCGGTCGAGATCCTAATCTTCCTAATGGAGGATGGAATGTACAGTATCAGACTTTGAAATATAAATTTTTAAAAGAACTCAAACAGGCTGTTCAAGCATATGGACCTCAGTCCCCTTTTGTTACTGGTTTGATTGATGCTTATTCTGGTGCTAACATTTTGCTGCCTATAGGTTGGGAACAGCTGGGGACAACGGTTTTGGAAAATCCACAGTGGCTACAATTATGTAGCTGGTGGATGGAAGGAGCTAGAGTACAGGCTCGCTTTAACACGCAACAGCAACCTCCAGGGCCCACGGAGGAGCAGCTCACCGGGACAGGACAGTACGCCACCTTAGAGGCCCAAGCCGCTTTAGGCGACCCCGCCTTGACTCAGGTTAAATTAATTTTTTTAAATGCTTGGAGAAAAATTGAGACGTCTGGCTTGTTAGCCCCGTCTTTTGCTAACACTATGCAGGGACCCACTGAACCATATATTGATTTTTTAGACTTAAGGATGCCGTTCAACGTAGTGTTAGCTCCACTGAAGTGGCATCTCTTATAATTCTATCTCTGGCAGTAGAAAATGCCAATCCAGATTGTCAGAAAATTTTACGCCCTTTAAAGGCTAGTGGGGCTTCCTTAGACGAATATGTCCGTGCTTGCGCCGGTGTTGGTGGCGCTGCTTATCACGCTGCCTTACTAGCTGGAGCCATCCAAAAGGGTAATAGTAAACCCACCTGTTTTAACTGTGGAAAGGTTGGGCATATAAGGAAAGAATATAGACAAGGAGGACATAATAATTCTGGTCCTTCCCCATGAACCCCTAAACCGCAGCCTTCGAAGCTGTGTGGCAGATGTGGAAAAGGACATCATTGGACTAATGAATGTTGGTCAAAATTTGATAAGGATGGCAATCTGCTCCTTCCCATTAATGGGACAGACGGTGGCATGCAGTCGGGGAAACTCCCCGAGGGGCCCCCGGCCTCAGGGCCCCTACAACAACAATATGAGACCACAGTTCCAACAGTACCCAGTGAGCGATGGGACTGTCCATCAACTGAGCAATCTTTAAAAGTAACTCAATTATATGCTGCCATGTCTGGTAGTGCAGCTGCTGATCTTTCTGTTACGAGAACTCATACTCTAACCCCTGCTGATGGCATTCATAAGTTATCTACACAAGTCTTCGGGCCTTTGCCTGAAGGAAAAGTTGGATTGGTCATTGGGCGGAGCAGCTGCACGGTAAAGGGAATATTTGTTCATTTAGGAGTCATTGATTCCGATTACACTGGCGAAATCCAGATCATGGTCTCTGTTTCCCATACTACTCAGGTTTTTGCTGGCACCCGTATGGCCCAACTTTTGCTGCTCCCATATGTCTCCTTCCCTACCCGTAACATTGAGTGAAAAGGGGTTTCGGCAGTACTGGAACTAAAGTTTTTTGGGAGACTCTCATTCAAGATTCCTGACCTGTTGTCTCTCTTAATATTGGTGGCTGTACTTTTGAGGGCTTAGTGGATACCGGAGCTGATGTTTCTATCATTTGTTCTGCTCAGTGGCCCCCTGACTGGCCCAAAGTTGCGGTTCCTACTGTGCTGTCTGGGTTGGGACAGGCTCAATGCGTGTTTCGCAGTAAAAATGTTAATGATTGTTTAGGACCTGAAGGCCAAAAAGCTTCTCTGCAATTTTATATTACTGATATTGCTGTAAATTTATGGGGTCGAGATCTGTTACATCAGTTTGGGGCATTTGTGACTATCCCTCACTTATCACCTAATGTTAAAAATATGATGTTAAAGATGGGTTACAATCCCATTCAACATCCTGATGCACAGGATTCTTTAATCACCACTGCTCAAGAAATTCCTCTAGCCCTCCCCCTGCGGTGGAATACAGATAAGCCTGTATGGATTGAGCAGTGGCCTCTTACAAAAGAGAAGCTCGAGGCATTGAAATCCTTAGTAGCCGAGCAGCTTGCTGCTGGTCATATTGAACCCTCCACCTCTCCTTGGAATTCTCCTGTTTTTGTTATCAAAAAGAAATCTGGAAAATGGCGATTTCTCACAGATCTTCGGGAAATTAACAAATGTAGCCAACCTATGGGCCATTTACAGCCCGGTTTGCCTCTGCCCTCTATGATTCCCACTGGCTGGTCTTTGATGGTCATTGATCTTAAGGATTGCTTTTTTACCATTCCTTTGCAGTCTTCAGATTGTGAGCGTTTTGCTTTTACCATCCCAGAATATAATAATGGCCGCCCTACTGAGCGTTATCAATGGAGGGTGCTTCCTCAGGGGATGTTAAACAGTTCTACGCTATGCCAAGAATTTGTTGATCGTGCCATTAACCCCGTTCGTGCATGGCACCCACAAATTGTAATCTATCATTATATGGATGATATTCTTCTTGCAGCACCATCTCGAGAGGTGCGGGACGCAGCTTTTGTAGATCTTAGGGAGAGTCTCAAACTTTATAATTTAATAATTGCCCCTGATGAGGTTCAGGATACTCCACCTTTCAACTACTTAGGGTATTGTCTTTCAGAATCCCAAATACGGCCACAAAAGTTACAAATACGGAGGGATAATTTAAAAACGCTAAATGACTTTCAAAAACTGTTAGGAGATATTAATTGGCTTTGGCGCTCACTTGGTATACCCACTTATGCTTTACAACATTTGTTTGCTATTTTAGAAGGCGATTCTGCTCTCGACAGCCCTCGTTGTCTCAGCCCTGAGGCTGAAGCTGAGTTGCAGTTTATGGAGCAACGTTTGAGCTCTGGTTACCTTACATTTCTTAAACCTTCTCTTCCCATAACTCTTTTTCTTTTCCATACATCTCACTCCCCTTCAGGTTGTTTGGGGCAGGCGCGCGGAATTCTTGAGTGGATATTTCTCCCTAACCAACAAAATAAAAGGCTTTTGCTTTATGTGGACAAGCTAGCACAATTAATTACTCGAGGACATCGGCGCTGTCATCAACTCTCGGGAATGGACCCTTGCCGAATTGTTACTAATTTAAGTTCTAAAGATATTCAAACTAACTTTGAATTTTCCACTGCTTGGCAGGTGGCCTGTGCAGATTATGTTGGGACTTTTGACAATCATTACCCCCCACATAAGTTATATTCCTTTTTACAGACTCACTCCGTTCTTCCTGTTTCTCCCATTGTTTCTAGCCCTCTACAAGGAACCACGTTTTTTACTGAGGCTTTGAGTTCCCAAGACCAGTTATTGGAGCACAGTGGGCCAAAAGGTTGTTATCTCTCCTTTTCCATCAGTACAACAA
>CM052443.1:28437204-28500007 GCA_028533085.1 Varecia variegata
TCACAGCAACCTCAAACTCCTGGGCTCAAGCGATCCTACTGCCTCAGCCTCCCGAGTAGCTGGGACTACAGGCATGCGCCACCATGCCCGGCTAATTTTTTTTCTATATATATTTTTAGTTGGCCAGATAATTTCTTTCTATTTTTAGTAGAGACGGGGTCTCGCTCTTGCTCAGGCTGGTCTCGAACTCCTGACCTTGTGCGATCCACCCACCTCGGCCTCCCAGAGTGCTAGGATTACAGGCGTGAGCCATCGCGACCGGCCCCTCACTCCCTCTTAATCCCCAAACTACATTACGTTTGTTTACCCACTTACAGACACTCCTTCCTATGCATTATCATCCTGTTTTTATTGTTCACATTCGATCACATTCCAGACTCCCTGGGCCCTTGTCCAAGGGCAACGAAAACATCTACTCTTTACTCATAGCCTCTATTCAACAGGCGTCACAAGAACATGACCTCCATCACACTAACGCAAAAGGACTTCAATGCCGTTTTTCTCTTATGTGTAAACAAGCTCGTGCTATCGTGCGTTCTTGTGCGCCCCTAACCCTTCCTTCTTTACCACCAGGTTGTAATCCGAGAGGCTTAAGAGGCAACCATATTTGGCAGATGGATGTTACATATGTTACATTTTTTGGCCGTCTTCGTTATATTCACCATACTGTTGATACTCATTCTCACTTTCAGTGGGCTACTGCTCAAAGTTCTGAAAAGGCTGATGCTGTTATTACTCATTTATATTCCTGTTTTGCAGTAATGGGCATTCCGGCTATACTTAAAACGGACAATGCCCCTGCCTATACTTCTAATAAACTTGCTACCTTCCTTCAGCTATATTCCATACGCCATGTTACTGGAATTCCCTTTAACAGTCAGGGTCAAGCCATCATTGAACAGGCCAATCACACCCTAACACTTCAATTACAAAAACAAAAAGGGGGAGTCCCTGAGTCTCCTCATCGTCACCTATTACGAGCACTCTTTACCCTTAATTTTTTAAATCATTGGCAGACTTTAAATTTCTCTGCAGTAGACCATCATTTCACGACCTCGTCCTCTCCCGTCTAACGTTTGCGATCCCGTGTACATGTTCACACTGAATGGAGAATGGAAGGAGGGAGAGGTTCTACAATGGGGTCGGGGCTATGCTTATGTCTCCACAGGACAGGGCTGTGAGTGGGTCCCCACTCGTCGTCTTACGTGGCGATATGGCAAAGAGGATCAGGACAGAGGACTTCCTCAAGGAATTCGAGAAACAAGCTAATCCTTTAACTTCTTTTAAATCTTTCCTTAATAGCATAGGAACTAATGCCGGAATTTTAATTGTCTTTATTCTTTGCCTGTCTTTAGTCTACAGATGCTGGCGCTACAGAAAAATAAAGATCAACCAACCTAATCAAAATATCATGACGGTCTTTGAACATATTCGATCTCAAACTTAAAAGAAAAGGGGGAGATGTAGGGACCGTCCCTGGGCAGGAATTGGCTTTTGCCCAGAGTCAGCGAAACTGGACGTGCTTAACTCGGCCTGTTGAACAAACAAAACTCAGAGGTCAACAGGTCCTAACTCGGTCTGTTGAATAAACAAACTGTTACATGTTTCCTCAGGGCTCTAAAGAAAGTCACGTACCAGGAAGTAGCTGCTGGAAAAAAAAAGTATAAAAATAAAAGGACTGGTGCTTTCGGCACTGCAGTCTTGTACCGTCTTTGTGTGTCTGTGCGTTTCTGTTCTGTGTCCATCCCCCGTTCTGCAATCGGGCCGCAACAGGCAGGACCTCCACTTCGCCACCCTCCCCGCAGCTCCCGGAACTGTTACTGTAGACGTATTTGAGGTGAGTGTGGTCTGGCCCTCTTCCTCTCCAAATTTAGAGTCTGTGGGTTCTATTTTTAAAATTTTTTTTGATGCTATACCAGCCTGGGACTAAAAGGGGAAAAATGCATATATTTAACTATATACGTATATTTTAATATATTTAAATATATATCAAATATACAAGTTTACATGTTGATTCTCCCACACCCCCTTCAGTCGCCCGTCAACCGTTTTGACTCTGGGATGGCCCCTCCAGGTCTGACCCGGACCTGCGCCCCTCCTTCCGAGGCCCGACGCCGCGAGCGCGTCAACGAGCTGCGGTCCTCCGGCCTTCCTAGAGGGGCACGCCGCCCCCACTTCCGGCGCGAGTGCGGCCCAAGGAAGCCGTCCTGCTCGCTCTCTGTGGTCGATGTCCGAGGCGGGTAGAGCGAAGGGTAAGTGGGGCGGTCCGGCAGCGCGGCATCGGGTGCTTCCGTGTCCGGCCTCAGCCCTCCCCGCCGCCTTGCCTGGGCCCCCTTGATCTGCCCCGGGCCACGGGGAAGAGCCTCGGCTGTTCTAGGGTCCCGCCCCTCCTCGGCGCTATCAGCCCGCGGGTCCGTCGGTCCATCCTTTCATCCGTTTGTCGGCTAGCGGGTTCATCCACTCCCCCTTGGCTCCTTTGACTCCTCAAGCACTTAGGCAGCGCCTTCTGTGTGCTGGGCTGGAGGCTTAGGAGTTAGGAGTCGGACGTGCCTTCCTGCTACTTCTTGCACGGCCACAGCTCGCTCGAGTCAGGTGTCAGTCATCCGTCTTGACTGCCCAGGTCTGGGCGAGATACTTTATCGGTCACGGTCAGAGCACCTTCTACTTTCCCCTTTGTAGTATTTTTAATCACAATTACATTAGATAATTATGTATGGTTTCAGTTTAACGTCTGCCTCTCCCTATTTTTAAGTTCTGTAATGGCAAGGACACTGCGTTGTTTATAACTCTTTGCTCAGCACCTAGCACAATGCCTGTGCACAAACAGGCACTCAGTAAATATTATTAAATAAATGTGTGAAAAACGCAGGCCCTCTTCTAAAGGGCCTTTGATTGGTGGGAAGTGCAAACGTGAGAAGGCATTTCAGCAGAGAGTAGGCATCTAAGAGTAAGGATTCTGGAGTCAGATCATTTGGTTTCAAAACTGTCCAGCAGCGACATCACTTACAAGCCATATGACCTGGAACAAATTACATAACTTCTCTGTTTCTCTTCAGTTAAGCAATTGAACTACACCATAGAGTGCTGTGAAGGTAAAATGAGTTAAGATATTTAAAACAGGTAGACAGTGCTTGACTCTGTAATAAAGGTTCAATTAGTGTTTTCTGTTACAGTTAAGCAAACAGATACATTATAATAATTGTTACATTATAATACAGGTACATTATAATAACAGTGGTGCTGCAGCAAACAGGATTGTCCAAAAGTGCCCTGGAGGTTCCCTCTGAGTTGCTTGAACTAAGAGCTAGCTAGGATCAGGGACTCACCTTTTTCCAGAAGGAGGTCTATACTCAAACTCAGTGCTTCCCATTTCCTCAGCCCTTCCCATCCCTCCCCTCCATATGCTGGGTAGCTGGTTCTTTAGACAACTCTATACAACTGACACCCAAATCTAGACTTCTGGTCCAAAGCAGTCAGCTTATATACCTCACTCATATCCCCCAAAGCTGGTTGCTCACATTTGCACCATGAGAAGGTAGAGGGAGCTCTCTCCTGAAACACAGGAGCACCTGTCCGCAGACATCCCTTTTATGGGATGAATGGGAGAATCAGGGACCCATGCTTTCTTTACTGACCTCTGGCTGGTAAGTTTCCCCAATAAAGCCTATTCTATAACTCATGCCTTGTGATGTAGGATTTGGCCCTTCCCCTGCCTCTTATCTCTTCTGAGCCAAGTGTTTGAAAATGTAGATTTTATTATTATTCAGGCATGGTGAGGACAACAGATCAGGAGATGATTGCCATTGAAAAGATAGTTTGTTATTTAGTTTCGGTGTGCAGGGGACATGCCTGGCCATGCTGGGCCACACAGGGAAGCATCAGGGTTGGTCAGGAGGCAGAGGGAGTGAGGGAAAGTAGGCAGGGGCCTTTACTGTGGTTTCCATGAGAAAGGACAAGGCAGGGTAAACAGGCTTACCATTGGCTAGTTTGATTAATTTCAGTGGGCTCTGGGGCATATTTGTTGTCCCTAGTTTTTTGGTACCTGTCCCTAAGGTGGTTAGGGTAGGGAAATGGTGCCCCTGAGTGTGAGAGCCTGGTAGAGGAAGTGGTGGGGGTATGTATGAAAGGCACACTCACAGATGAATTGTTTACTATCTCTAGGAATTTACTAGCCCTGGGAGGGGCAGCCCCTCCAGTGTCATTGAGGCCCCAGATGTCAAAGCATCAATATAAAAAGGCATTTAATACAGGAAGCACTAGTCAGATGCCTTATGTTATTTCTAATTCTTGGAATACTGCAATGTTACATTATTAACTCCATTTTTAGGAGAGGAAATTGTATCTCAGAAAGGTTCAGTTGGTGACTAATGTCATATAGCTAGTAAGAGGCTGCACCATGATTCTAAATTGGGTTACCTAACTCCAAAGCTGGCTCTCTAGGTGAGCTAGATCACCTCTCTGCAGTATGTAAAGTGCTGTGGCGACATTTTTCAGTCCTTATTAGGCATTTGGCAATATTGATGATTGCCTCTTTGAAATTTTCTTCCCTTGACTATAATGACACTCATTCTTTTTATATAGAACATACTGTGGGCCATGCATTGGGTTGAGTGATGGAGACACAATAGTGAACAAAATGTTGATGTAGCTTGCAATCTAGTCATGGATAAGACAGGTATTAACCAACTAGTCCCACTAAAGTATATATACTGACAAAGTGAGAAAAGTGCTCTGAGAGAAAGGAATGCAATTCTCTTTAACCTTGTCTCTCATGAATCCTTGACTGGCCCAGGCTTCTTAACCCTGGCTGCCACCAGAATCACTTGCAGAATGTTTTAGAAATATGGCTGTTGGGACCCCACTCAGGAGATTCTGACTCGGGCTCGGGTATAGTCCAGGCAAATGAGATGAGTACAATCAAAGAGCACCTCACCTCTGTTACAGAGTTTTTGTTTATGCTTTTTTAAAACTAGTCAGAAGAACATGATCAGATTTGCAATTTGAAAAGATCACTCTGATTACAAAGTAGATGACAGACTGAGAAGGACCAAGTGAATGTGGGGAAGCCAGTCGGTGAGTTACTGTGCAGTGTGACAGGATGGTTGCTGGGATGAAGATGGTGGCAGAGGTGGGAAAGGATAGATTCCGGAGATAGGAAATAAAATAAATAGGACTAACTTTGCATTAGATAAAGGAAGGAATTTAAAAAAAGAAAAGGACCATTTAGGGATGCTTCCATATTTTTGGCTGTGCAGCCAGGTGGATGTTCCTACTTCTTGAGAGGGGACCATTGGAGGAGGAGCAGTTTTAGGGTATGAGGAACCATGAGTTGGTTATGGATGTGCTGAATTTGAGGTCCTTTTGAGAAATTCAAAAGGAGTTATGGTAGGAATAAGGAACCATGGGTAGGTAGGTCTGGAGCTCAGATGGGATGTCTAGACTAGATGGATGATAACCCAAGGTGAGGATGAGCTTGCCCGGGAGGAAAGTAGAGAGTGAAAATAGGGGAGGACTTAGGGCTAACCTCATGGGCTGACGTAGAGAAGGGTGGGCCTGTGAAGGAGATGGGAAAGGAGCAGAGATGATACTTTATGATTAAAAACATCCCTCAGTGACATACCCATAGAGGACAAGTTGATAAGGCATAATATTTTTTAATAAAATAGAATAATATCACAAACATTGAAATTAAAAGGCAAGTGACATAACATAGGCTAATGGTCACTAAGTGGAGAACACACATCCATGTAATGCAGCTCTTGGTAAGTGCTACATACACATCCATGCACAGATCTGACAATGCAGCCATGAAATTTCTTAAATGATGATTGTCACATAATAAGAACTAAAGAAATGTGTTTAGTATTTTTCTTATACTAAAAAATTAAGAAGAAAAATACCCCCACATTTCTCTGTGTTTAGGTGTGTGTGGAGGATCTGGTAATACCTGGGAAAGCAGAGTTTAGAAAATGCTCTTTGTAGGCATCTTAGACCTAACTTTCTTAATGCATAGCTCGGCAAATGACACCACCATCTTCCAGTCACCAGGGCCAACTTCTTGACTCGTCTATCTGTCAAACACTTATCAAGCGTGTCCCTAACCTCCCATCTTTACATCTTTTGGCTCCCATGGCTCAGGCCCTCATTGTCTGTCACTGGAATGGTTGCAAAAAAACCCCTTCCTATCTTCTTTACATCACTCTGTGGGTGGCCTGACAGACCCTCCAACCATCTCCGAGGCCATGAGGATCAAATACAAAGTCTACAGCACAACCTCTCAAGCCCTTGGTGGCCTGGCTGTTCCTCTATAGGTGCCTCCTCTCTCTCTGTTCTTTAACTGTGCTCCAGGCTGGTGCAGGGTTTTTCACCAGGCTGCACATCACAAGCACTTGTGGCACTTATTGAAGCCCCACCCATGGAGATGCTCCATGGCTGATCCTGAGCCATAGTTAGAGGTGAAACCCACTATTCTGGTCTTCCTGGACTACCCTCAGTTTCCTCAGTGGGCCACATCCTCTCATACCCTCCATTCTCTTTGCCTGGGTGACCTTCCTCTACATCTTTACCTGACGCTCATATCAGCCTGTTGAGATGTCTCCTCCAGGCAGCTCTCCCTGGTTCTTCCTGCACCTATCTTCCTGCACCTGTCTTCCTGGTCTTGGTCACTTGTCTTTCCCTTGTGCTACCTTGTATACTTACCTCCATCCTTGGATTTATCACACTGCTATTTACCTGTCGCTTTCTGACTCTACACTAAGAGTCCCTGGGGACGGACCTTTTAATCTTAAGACTTCTGCCAAGCACACAGGAAATGCTCAAGTACTTGTTTTTATTCTTTTTTTCTTCTGTCCAGTGATACTTCCAAAGGCTCAATTATTTGTTGAAAGAATGGATGAAGGACTCCATTTCTCTTTTCTTTGTGCTGTTCCAAGACCTTGTGACTTAAAAGTCAAGAATAATTTCTCCTTGTTTGTACATTCACCCTGGCCATTCTCCGTGACCCCTTCCTAACATTTTCACCATCATTCCTAATTTATAGTATCAACTAAGATTGTCCTGGGCATTAATGCATTCTGTAATCAAAAGAGCAAGGCCTTCAGAGTTGGACAATCCTGATTTGATGTCTTGACTTTGCTATTTACCATTTTGGGGCCTTGGGAAAATTACTTAACTTTCAAGAACCTCAGTTTCCTTATCTGTAATATGGATATGATGATACTTAACCTCACAGTGTTATTGTCAAGCCCCAATAATATAGTATTTGTGAAGTGCCTGGCCCACAGTAGATGTTTATTAGGTGTGATTTCCCTTCTTTTGGGAGGTCCCATGGCATAATAGAAAAAGCTAAATACTTTGGTTGCAGAGCCCAGTTCTGCTGCTCACTGGCTGTGTGTTGTTGGTCATCTCATGATTCCCAGAAACCTCCTTTGGAAAATGGGCATAATTTTATGATTGTCCTTATTGAGTTGTTAGAAAAATTATATCAAATTTATATGTGTCCAGCTAATGCTCAATAAAATGTTAATTGTCATTCTGAGACATAATAATGTACTACAGTGTTTTTCCTGCTTGCCATGATCTACGAGCATTGTTTATTATCCCTGATGTTGTCCCTAACATTATTATTAAAGGTCAAATTGATTTTGGCTGCGCTGAAATTTTCTATTTCACATCCTGAAAAAATCCTGCATCATTTATACATGTATCATTTATATGGAAGCTCCCTTTTAGTCAATTTTCTTTACAAACTGGCCTTCAAAAACCTGTGTTTATATTCCAAGCACATGTTTCCCCTGTGTAACATGAGCATTGTTCACCTCAGGAGCTCCCTGAAGAGCTGGAATTTAGAGGGAATCTCTCAGACACAAACCAGCTCCTCCCCGCCTCCGCTGGGCAGCCTTTTCAGACTGTCTCTGCTCAGAATGTCGGCAGAGGCCACAGACTTGGCCTACCATGCTCCGAAAGAACAAGAAGGACTTATAATTGTGAAGGTCGAAGAAGAGAATTATGTTTGGGGGCAGGACTTTGGCCTTCAGAGAAACCCCTGGAGCCAGGAGGTCTTCCGTCAGCGGTTCAGGCTGTTTGGTTACTCCGACTCCACTGGGCCCCGGGAAGCTCTGAGCCGACTCTGGGAGCTGTGTTGTCAGTGGCTGCGGCCGGAGGTGCACTCCAAGGAGCAGATCCTGGAGCTGCTGGTGCTGGAGCAGTTCCTGGCCATCCTGCCCGAGGAATTGCAGGCCTGGGTGCGAGAGCATCGGCCAGAGAATGGAGAGGAAGCCGTGACTGTGCTGGAGGAGCTGGAGAAGGAACTTGATGAGCCAAGGCAACAGGTAAGAAGTAGCTGTTTTGTTTGTTAGACCTTTTGTAAGTTGATGGGGGAGATGTTATGAGTGGCAATGACTCTACTCGAAGAGAATTATACAATTTCTGTCTTTCCGGTTATTAATTATTCATTCCCTGGATTCAAGTCACTAGGGCTTTTAGTCCTGTTGTTTTCTCTCTAATCATTTGAATGAGTTTTTAATTCTTCCTGTCCTGCCCTGTTACTCTAGAGGTTTTCCTCCTGTGTTCCTCAGAATTATAGTGCTGGTACTTGATTACTCCTAGGACACAGCTCATGGCCAAGAAATGATCTGGAAGGAAGTGACATCCATGGGAGCCCTGAAGTCTCTGAGTAGCCCACTGCAGCCCCTGGAGAGTCAGTGCAAGAGTGAGGCTCAGGAGCCCCAGGCTTTCCAAAAGAGAGGTGAGGAGCCCCAGTCCTTTTGGGGTTTAGGATAGAGGTGAAGGGCTGTCATCTGTGGTATGGTTCATTTTCTTAGTGACGGTCACTGTGGCCATCACTGAGTATTGTGGAAAGGCCTCCTTGCCTAGAAATATTCTTCCATTGGCTCTGCTTAGAATCTGAAATTCCAGTATCAATTCTAAGTTTGGGTTAAGAATAAGGTCTTTAATAAAATTCTCTAAAGTATCTATAATATTCAAAGACCAATATTCTGGTTTTTTAATATTTTGATTCCATTGGCAAGGCAGTCCCTAAGATGGAGTTGAAATTGTATCAGTAATAGAAACCATATAATAACTTGAACAGAGAAAGTTTAATATTAAGAATTATGAATGATTAATATAACAGGGCTTTAACTAGTAAGAGGTATAACAAAAAACCAAACTTTAAAGCATACAGGAATAACAGATATAGGGAGTCTCTGGGCTGAGGCAGAACACCCAAGGAAGGAACAAATCTGCAAGAGGATGCCACATCTTCCCCTCCCCTGCCAGGGCTGAGATCCAGATCTTGCTGGAGAGGGAGCAACCACAGCCCCTGGATGGAGATACTCACTGAAGTGCTGAGCTGGCAGAACTCAATGAGGAGCCACTCTGTGGGGTGTAAGAAGCCCCCCATGGGGAGGTGACATGGCACAGAACTTGCTTGGAAGACACCCACAGGGATAGTACCTCTGTAACTCATTGGAGTGTGCACTGCTGGGTGTCCCATGTGCTACAGAAACAAACAGAGAGCATGCCAGAACCAGGAAGAAAAGCCCCTTCCTCTTCCAGTGCCCCTCCAGCCCCCTCTACTGACAAAAGTCGCATCATGCCAGCTGGCAAGAGAGAAAAACGTTCCAGTATCACAGGCAGGGCAATGAAGGGTGGATTTGAAACTAAGAGGCAATAAATTGATAGCTGTCACAGATGCCAAGGATTAGAACTGAAAGGACTTTGATTATGGTATTGGCAAAATTGGGTTATCTCTATACAAATATTTCTAAATACTCAAGTGACCATTTCTTATTCTACTATAATCTCTATTTGTCATTTCTAAGAATTATTCCTGTTAACTGTTTATTCTAATTTTTTGGTATAATAATAAATACGTAGTTGAAAAAATAAAAATCTCAATGTTTTCCTGATCTATACCTCTAAGGTCAAAGTTTTTCTCTGATCTCATAATTTGACTTTATATAGTTATAGAATTTGGAGAGAGATTTAAAATCCCATAAGTTTCATTGCTTTTCTAATTTCCACAGCTCTTAATTTTGTCCCTACTTATTATATTGCCACTTTATAATTTTTTTAAATATTTATTTATTGATTGATATTAAACATCTTTATTTGAATCGTGACTCTACCAATTATTAATTCTATGGCCTTGCATAGCCTCTCTGAGCCTCAGTTTCCTGATTTGTAAGATGCACATACATTTAGAGGACTCTTGGGAAGAGTAGAGTAACTTAACAGTTTTTCAGAATAAAATAATTCAAGTTGTATCAGCCATCTTTCTCTCATAGTCTCCTGTTATGAGTTATTACAAATCTAAAGATAAAAGAGGCATGTTTTATAAGAGCTGGAAGGTTTGGTTTTGGGTAATCACATCTACTAGTTGTTTCCATCCCCTTCTTTGATGGTTTACACATAAAAAAAGCGAACCTGTTAGACTCCCACCTGATCCCAGAATGAGTCAGGAAACTGCAATATTTCTTCTCATGCTCTGGGTATCTTATTCTATTTGATTATAATTATTTGATTCATTTGGAACTTGTCAGAATTTGCAATTGCCTTAATGCTTCTAGTTCTGTTCTAGTTCAGCTCTGTTTAACACTAACCCCCCAAACATTTCCTAATCATATCTTTTGCTCTCCTACTTTGCTAGAAGACCACTAAGACTCTTAGATATCTTTCCTTATCCTGATTATTCCTTCTCACCTTTATTCCATTCCCTCATTACCTAAAAATATGTCTTCTCCTCTAACCCAGGATTGTCTCCTAGCTTCCTGGTTGCTATTATTTGTCACTATTTTCTCTAACTAATGTCTTTCCTTGTCCACCATCCCTCCTCCCCAATACTGACTCTCATTCTTTGTTTACCTTACTCTCTGAGTGGGCCACATTTCACTACCCCCAGGCCACTTTTCTGAATTCTTCTAGATTGGGAAGCTAGTTTTGAGAATTTTCCTCCTAATAGGTAAACACTTATTTCAGTTGGTTTAGTTTCCTTTCTTCTGGCATGGAAAGTAAATGACATTTGCATTTTCTATTCACATTGTTAGATGGCAAGATGGTGGCTGACGACATGTTGACAGCAAAGGATGAAATTATTGAATGTGTAGCCTCAGCAGCTGTGATATCCTCAGGAGGACTTCCTGGGGAAATGCCTTCAGAACAGATAGTTGAAGAAGCTTTGGGAGGTCTAGGCAACTCTGAGAAGCAAGAGGGAAATGCTGCAAGGAACAAAATGAGTCCGCTTCCTTCCCAGGAAAGACATTTCAGTCTGGCAACCTTCAACAAGAAAATCCCCACAGAAAAGAGTGTCCTTAACTGTAATGAAAGTGAAGGCAGTCTTGATCTGAGATCAAATAATACTACACAACAGAGAGTTCACACTGGGGAAAGGCTCCTTGAGTGCTTTGACTGTGGGAAGGCCTTTTGTGAGAACTCAAAACTGATTAGACATCAAAGAATTCATACTGGAGAGAGACCTTATGCATGTAAAGAATGTGGCAAAGCCTTCAGTTTGAGCTCAGCCCTTGTTAGACATCAGAGAATTCATAGTGGCGAAAAACCCTATGAATGTTGTGAATGTGGGAAAGCCTTCAGGGGCAGCTCAGACCTCATCAGGCATCGGAGACTCCACACTGGAGAGAAGCCTTATGAATGTGGTGAATGTGGGAAAGCCTTCAGCCGGAACTCAGCCCTTATTCAGCATACGAAAATTCACACTGGGGAGAAACCTTATGAATGTAGTGAATGTGGAAAATCCTTCAATCAGAGTTCAGCCCTCACCCAGCACAAGAGAATTCACACTGGGGAGAAACCTTATGAATGCAGTAAATGTCGGAAAACATTTAGGCATAGGTCAGGCCTTATGCAGCATCAGCGAACACACACCAGGGTTTAACTGTGGGTAAGAGCCATCAATTTTGAAATGCAAGGAATTCACTGTGGGGGTGAGACTGCCAGATAGAAGTTTTCTGCGAGCAGGGTTTCTGTCCTTCCAGCCCAGTTCAGTACTGTAAGAGGAGATTCACACAAAGATGTTTGTTATGATTATTAAAGTGTTGAATGGAAGTAAAATTTTACCCAGATCTTCTCCAAAAAGATACTTCCTAGAAATGCCTAATACATTTCTGGATGAGGATGCTCATCAATACTCCCTTCACTCCGCTCTCTACCAACCCAGACATAACTGCCATTGGGGACCTTCACAGTAAGTCCAGGATTGGTCTGAAAGAGCTTCTTATAAGATGGCAAGGACTGCTGGCCAGCAAGAGAATTTGCATTTGGCGAGTGGAGGGACATGTTGAGTTATTCAGCCATCTGAAATGTTGAATTGAGGAGTTGTGAAATGAGTTACACTATTAATTTACTAGTATTGGAGGCAGTTTAATATTAATAGTATCTGAGGAATGGTGGCTCATTCCACACCCCTGCCAATTCTCAGCCCTGAGCTTCTTGCTGAGGTCAATTCAGGTTTACTTATTTATTGAGTACCTGCTATGTGATAGCTATTGGAGCAGACATTGCCCTCCTCGAGTTAAGGGGTACATATTTACTAAACAGGTAATTACAGTGAAGTGTGATAAGTGCTTTGGTAGGATAAATGCAAGTTTTTGTCAAAGTACATGGCAGGGCTACCTAACCTGGTCTCTGAGTCACTGAGGAACTCCTGGATGACATCTCAATTGAGAGCTAAAAAGTGGGTAGAAGTTAGCCAGGTCAAGGGCAGGGGAGAAGAGAAGAACATTACAGGCAGAGGTTATAGCACATATTAATACAATGGCGTGAAGATAAGAGAGGATCTGGAGATACACCTTCATCAGGACTCTTCTCTTCAGCAGGCATTAGTTGTTACAGACTCTGGCTCAGAGCCATGACATGTTGATTTCTCTCTTCTTATTTATAATTCCTGAGCTGGGGAGCCTATTCCAGACCCAGAGTGACCTATGAGACCTTGAACTACTTGGAGTTAGTGTGGTAGAAGACTCTGATGTATCTTATGGAAGCAGGCACGTATGTACACCAAGGAAAGAATAAAACTGGGAGGCCAGAGAGACAGTGGGGACTGGGGTGTTTGTGTCTCATCCCTGGGGCTCAGGAAATGGGAGATGTACAGGAACACAGTGATGGGAAGACTACCTTTCCAGGCTCCACTGTTCCTCATTCCCTGACATTCTCCACCAAGCTTGCAGACCCTAAGCTACTTGAGGACAATTAATATTTGTTGAGTTGCCCCCTCAGATTCCTCAAAACTATTCTTCTCTGCTAATTTTTATTTTGGAAGTTTTAATTAACTCCCATTTGCTAAGGGCAATTAATATCTAAGAGAAAGCTTGATTCCTCTTTTTAGATGTCCTTCCTGACAGTGTTATTTCTGAAGACTTGGTGATCACAGCTATTGTGGGTAATAGGGGAGGTAAGTTAACCACCTTTGTGTCCAAAGATTGTGCAGTTATCATTAACAAGGTCAATCACAAATCTAAAGGGATCCTGCACATGGATAGGGAGTTGAGTTGCCTTTTCCTGTAGGTGACAATCAAATGATTTAATGTTTTAAATATCACTTAATGGATTTTTTTCCTGATTGTGAATTAATTATAAATCTTCATAATATAGAAAATGAGAAAGTATAAATCGCCCACAATGCCATTACCCATAGAGACATTGTTAACATCTTGGAGTACTTTCTATTAGTGTTTTTTCCCCCAGCTCTAATATTTTTCAGAAAAATCTTGTTTAGTAACTAATTTTTGGTAACTAATTTTTACATTTATACTTAAACTGTTTAATATTAGAGTGTAATGCAAGATGTATTGAAATATAATTTGAGTTTTAAAGGTTTGCATTGAAACTATTCATTTAGGAGTACGGAGTACAATAACAAGTGGAAAGGGCTGTGGGAAGAAGTCAGGGGATTGGTGTTCTCAGTTTCTGTTCTCTGAACCAAAAAGTGGGAAACTGTGGCAGCCAGTCTTTAGGGCTGCAGTTCATCAGACAAAGTCACAAAATTAAGGAGGCATCTGGGATTCAGTTGTTGAAAAACTCAACATGGAAATGAGAGCAAGAAGTAGCTCCTTTAAACACATGCATCCTATGACCACCAGACTTAGGATTCCTCCTTCCCTTGGGGCGGCGATGGGGGGTGTCGTATGCACCAGAGTGGAATCCTCACCACTAACTGCAGAGGACCAAGCTTAGGCCTGTGGTCTGGGCAAGGGCCTGCCATTGACCTTCCCTGTCTCCCCCAGCAGTTCCTCACTAGAAAGGTGAGCTTGGAGAGACCATGCTCAGATTTGCTTTAAATTTTCAGTCCTTTCATTTAGATAGTGTTAGTTGAAAGCTATGGAAATGAGGGAGAGATAGAGAGGTAGGAAACTAATATTACACATTTTGCCTAAATTGCATGTTATCTTTTTTAATCCATGTAAGATCCATTTAAGGTAGACATTGTTACCCCTGGACTGCCTCTATACCAAGAGAAACAACACAGCCCTAAGCAGAAAGTAAACACATGAATTCTCACCAGCCAGACTGGTGAAAGAAAAAACAATTTCTTTTGATATCCACCTTGTTTTGGTGCACCCCTCCATTTCATAAAAATGAAATGTTTAAGCTTTGACCGTAAGAGATCATCTACTTCAGCTCCTTTAAAGTTGAGGGTCTGGAGTTGAGGTGACTTGTTCATGTCTGCAGAATTAATGGAAAAGCTGCCAAAGGTCTTCACTTCAAGGCTATTGCTTTTTTCAACTGTAAATCTTCTCCAGGCAAATAGCTTCTATTTGCAGCGGGACATATAATTTGTGGACTTTTTTGCACATTATGTGTGAGACGGCTAAGTCTGCTATTGTTACTTTACCAGTGATGAAATCGAGGATCGAAGTTAGTAAGTTAGCTAACATCCTGAGACTTGGAAGGGGCAGAGATGCTGTAGAAAGCATGTGCTCTTCTTAGTATTTTCTCAACTGTTCTGGGCTTCCATTCACTCTTCCCCCTAATTTTACGAGTATTAAGATATTTATTGTAGAAAAACTTGGAAAATACAGAAAAACAAGAAAAAGCTATTAATAAATTACCTATAACCTTGGCACCCAGAGATAACCAGTATAGCACCTTGAATTACATAGTTCCAGTATTTTTAATGAATATATATTTTACATGGGATCATATTGTACATACTTAATATTTTTACTTAACAATATATCATGAATGCTTCATTTCTTTTAATATTAACCATCAGTTTGAACAGCTTTTAAGATTTTGTGTACATTCACGATGATTTCTTCAGAAGTATACATTTCCAGGTAGAATTTCAGTCAAAAGGCGATGCTTAAGGCTTCTGGTATTGATTGCCAGATACGGTACGCACTCACATCTCACCAGCAGCACTAGAGTCCCAAGTTCCCCGAATCTTTGTCAGATTTATAAGGAAATGAAATGTCTTTTTAACTCTTGCTTTAATATACATTTTAACTCTAGTGAGGCTGAACATTTATATGTTACTCATTAGTACATATGCTTTCGTGATTTGCCTATTTAAGTACGTTTTTTCTATTAGAACTTTCCCATGGGGAGACAGTACAGAGAAGTGGCTCCACAGTAGGGCACTGGGTTCTTAATACTTGGGTTCAAAGTCTGATGTTACCATTTTTTAGCCATATGACCTCTAGCCTTCATTTCCCTATCTGGAAAATATGAGCTGTAGTGAGAAATAACTAATACATATATACAAAGACAAGTACTTATTACATTTCTTACTGATGTATGCAAGGGTTCTCTTAAATAAAGAGTAGTTTCCTTTCTCAATGTTAATATCAACTCCTACTTAATGTCTGTCTTACCCCTTTCAGTTTGTTTGGGTCTTTCTCTGTGGAAAAGGAGGAAAACAAGAGTTGAATAGCTCTTACCCAGTATTTTGTTAAATTTTACCATCAATTCCAAATGATCCCCTCCCTTTCTCTTTTTGGGCATTTAGCCCTCTTGTCATTCTTACTGGTTAGCACATACCCAACCATGTATGCCCCAACAGGAGCATTGCTTCTCTTTGTTTCTTTCTTGTTTTCCTGTTTCTTTTTATCTTCATGAAAATCCTTTTTCTATGCACAGGACTCTAGATTTCTACACAGATTTATTTTTTATTTTTTGGTAAGGTGTGTTATTCCTCCAACCTATTAGGTCTTTTAAATGACATGTCTTTCTGTTGCTGATTTACCTGTACAACTTTCCACCTTGTGTTAAGCTCTAGCCTGAGGATACTCTTCCTGCTGGGGCCCTCGGAAAAGGCAAAGACTTGACTGAATGTGACTATTAGTTTCTGTCATTTCCTTTTAGCATCGTCTTTAACAAAATTTGCAAAAAATATTGTGAAATACTGGTAACATAAGGCAAACCTGAACATGTGTGAGGTGCCTGGAGAATAAGTCACAGACCCAGCAACCAAAAAATATTTTCTGAGCATCTGAGCACAAGTGTACCAGGAACTGAGGGATACGGCCCCAGAAACAAATGATACAGCAGGTTCTGAGTCACAGCCTTGGGGATGAGAAGGAATCTGACAGCAGCTCTGATACTGTCCTAAGAACTAAAGGAGTCCGTCCTTACGTCTGGGAGAGGGAGACTTAGAACTCTGTAACAGACTCTTAACATCTAGGTTGGGCTCTCTCTTACCCTAATCCCACCACTATCCCCATGGAAGTTCTAGGATAGTCTACAGGTTGGGCAAGGAAACATTAGTCCTTTCCCTGGGGTCACACTGACCAAGGCAAAGCTCCTGACCACTATATGGTCTAAGGGCTCCAGGTTTTGTTTATTAACTTCTCCATTGGCATATATATTGCTATAGGTGCTATTTAAGAGTCTGGCCACACCCGTGCTTCTTACAGATATGACCTCAATTCAAAAAAAAAAATTCAACAGGAATGGACCATACTTTCTTTCTGGCCTTTGTCTGTTTTTCCCTCTACTGGAAACATTCTTCCCTAGCCAACACCCCTGGCTAAGTCCTACTCACCCTTCAGGTTATCTCCCCCATTTTCCTCATCGAAGGTTGAGTTGGATGCTCAAAGTCACACAGTGCTGACCACAGCAGTGTCAACTGCCTATTTGGCTGCCTTGCCCATTAGACTGTAGAGATTATGTCTTGTTTTCCATTGTATCCCTAGTCCCTGGCACAAAGCAAGTATTCAAAAAATAACTATTGGATAAATTAATTTATATTCTATCTTCTTATGCCTATATAATTTCCAGCTTGCCCTGGGCTCAACAAATCATTGATGAAATCATTTCTCCTCCTTTCTTGCTGCGCTGTCACTGTTCTTTATTGGGTCAGTAAATTTCGAATTCCTGAGACAAAGTCCCTCGTGCTGTCCACACCATCCCCCTAACCTGGCACACTGACAAGCAAATGCAGTGGCAGAGCCTGGGTCGCTTTTCATGATATTCCCATAAAAAATGAAGCTTCAATGTCACATTCCTATTTTTCATTTTTCCTGAGTATTCCTAATGGTAAGAGAAAAGCTGGAAGTAATGATTCTCCTGTCTTCTATTCTGATTAGTCACAGGAAAAGCTTTCAAGGGGCAATTTACCCTGGCATTGGGAAATGCTGCACAAAGCAAGTTAGACTGACTCAAGATCTGGTAGTTTATCACCTTTATGGAGTCTTCCTCTAAAGTAAAACCCTTTTGATTAACAAAGATAAAAATCTGAAGTATTTACAATATTCACAAGTTACTTTGCAGTGTGGAGTCTCTGATGACGCATAAGGACTGATCTGTGCCTGAATGTCTTCCCACATTCACTACATATGTAAGCCTCATCCCCGGAATGAATTCTCTGATGCTGAACAAGGGCTGAGCTCCTTTTGAAGGTTTTGCCACATTCATTACACTGATAAGGTTCCTCTCCACTATGAATTCTCTGGTGTCTGATAAGGTTTGAACTCAAACTGAACGCTTTTCCACATTCATTGCATTCATAGGGTTTCTCTCCACTATGTATTCTCTGATGGGTAATGAGCTCTGAGCTCTGCCTGAAAGCTTTGCCACATTCATTACATTCATAGGGTCTCTCTCCTGTATGAATTCGCTGATGTCTAATAAGTTTTGAGCTCTGGCTAAAGGTTTTCCCACACTCGTTACACTCATAAGGTTTCTCACCAGTGTGAATTCTTTGATGTATAATGAGATATGAACTTTGGCTGAATGCTTTGCCACACTCATTACATTTACAAGCTTTCTCACCAGTATGGATTTTCCGATGTCTAATGAGGGCTGAGCTCTGAGTGAAGGCTTTCCCACATTCAATACATTCATATGCTTTTTCACCACTGTGAATTCTCTGATGAATAATAAGGTATGACCTCAAACTAAAGGCCTTCCCACACTGGTTACACTTATAGGGCTTTTCTCTAGTATGGATTCTTTGATGTTGTGCTAGAGAGGAATACTGCTTAAAGCTGTGCCCACACATTTCACATCTATAAGGTCTCTCTTCTGGAGGAAATTTCTGACACGTTAAAGAGTTTGCAGTTAGAATCAAACATCTTTCAGGATCACCATAACGGGCTCTCTTTCCTAGAGATTTGTGTGTGAAGATCACTTGCCTAAAACCGCCCCCTTGGGAAGGAGATCTTCTTAATTTCTCCCCTGTAGCACTTCCTTGCTTCCACTCTAAATTGCTTTCATGCTCACTAATTCCTCCAAAGGAAGGTTCCCCAGGGAATCGCTGTGATTTTTCTCCTGAAATGTCCTCCTGTGTTGCTATTTCATTGTTCTCACAATCTGAAATGACAAATAGCAAAAAACAGATTTTACATTTCTCCAGTCACTCTCAATATTCACTTTCTACATGACAGAAAAGAGAAGCTTCTTCCTGCAAAAGTGGCACTGGTCAAAATAGGGTCTCTCCTCTTTTCTAATGTTAAAGCCTACATCTACACTTTGAATTTCATCCTTTCCTGCCTCCTTTGATATCAATTGATCAATTACTTACTATCTCCTTCCTATTATTTTCAACCTCTTTCTCTACTGACTCCTGTTCATCAGCTTAAATAAACTCAAGTCTCTCTCATCTTTTAAAATCAAGCTCCTTACCTACCCATCTCTTTCAAGCAACCTCACTCACTCCCATTCACAGTAAA
This sequence comes from Varecia variegata, assembly GCA_028533085.1. NCBI lineage: Eukaryota > Metazoa > Chordata > Mammalia > Primates > Lemuridae > Varecia > Varecia variegata. The sequence continues at coordinate 28,456,335 of CM052443.1, forward strand.
GTTTCTTGAAAAAGGTTATCTGTACTCATCCCCATTCTGCAATCTGGCTTCTGTCTTACGTTTCCCCCCAGTCCCCACCACATCCACTAATATGACTCTCATCAAGGTCACCAACTTCATAGCTGTTTAATCCAATGGGTATTTTATAGATCTTATTTAGTTGACTTCTCCATAGCTGACACTGAGGACCACAAATTTCTTCTACAGACATTCTCTTCTAGGCTCTCTATCAGCCTGATTTCTGTGGCTGTTCCTTCTTAGATTCTAGGGCTAGTCACTCAAACACTTTGTTCCTCCAAATATTGCTCTAGGCTCTCATGTATCATCACTCTATAAACTGTCTACTCCCAGGCTTCAATTACTACTTGCACTGTAAACTAATTTCCCCCCAGACTCCCAGATCCCCAATACTATTAAACTATAGACTCTCACATCCAACTGCTAATTGGGCAATTCACTTGTGAATATTTCACATGCACCAAAATGTCCCAAACACATCATTAAATGTTTTTTCCCCATTTACATGAATTGCATCACCATTAACCAGGTTGTTCAAGACTGAAACCCGAGTATCATCTTCAACTCCTCTTCTTCATGCTCCACTTTTAACAATTACCAGCTATTGCAATGTTTAAATGCTGATGAACAGAAGTCAGCTTTTATCTTTCTCACCCCTAGCATAACACATATTGATTTATTCACTGTGGCCACTTGGATTACAATAGTTTCTAACAGGATTCTACTATTGCCTTCCTCAAATCCATTCTCAACTTTGCAGCTAAGTTCTAAACCACAAATGCAAATAGGTCATTCCCTTGTCCAAAATCCTTCAACTTTACCACACTGCCCTTAAGAGACTGTACAAATGAATGAGCAAGACATACAGGTTTTCACACCTTGGGTCCCATTTTCCTCTCTAGTTCATCTCTTACCACCCCTCTCTCATCAATTCTCCATTCAAGTCAAATTAAACTAACTGCAATTTTCAAAATGCATTGTATTATCTCACCTTAAGCACTGTGTGGTCTTTACTTGGGCCACTCCTCCTCCCACCTATTTACTTGGCTTTCTCCTACTTATAGTTCAAGTCTTAGTTTAGATGTCTCTTCTTCCAGAAAGTGTTCCTTGAACTTTTAAGGTTGGGTTAGGTGCCTTTACATGTGCTCCCATAGTACCCAGTGCCTACTTTTATTTTGTAATTTACTACGCTACACTGTAATTGCATTTTTGCTTGTCTATCACCCACCAACTAGACCTGAAAGCTCCTTGAAGACAGAGACCCAGTGCCTACCACAGTACTAGCTGGACATGCATTAGTACCCTATAAAGTTACAAAATGATGGAATAAGTAAATGGATGACACGGAAACTAACACAAGGAGGGCTGACTGCAATTTCATGAAGGTTGCTGAATACAAAATGCTAAAGTGAACACCTCTGGTTTAGAATAATAAAGTTGATGCTCACATGTAACAAGTTTATAAAATGAATTAATTCTGTATCCTCAAAAACAGAGGCCTAATAAAAGTTCCCAGAAGAGTTTCTATTCCTCACCACTTTTAGGGAAAAGGCAAGGTTTCCAGGATTTCAGCTGTGTCTTTAAAGGCTGGAACTGGATGTTTGTTGACTCTTGGGGTGCTAGACATGTTAAATCCTTCCATGGCACTGCTGGTCCCTGTAGACTAGCTGGGACCTGAAATCAATAAAATATGGTTAGCTTTGTGAGAAAATCTCTAGCAACACTGCTTAGTAAAAGTCTCAAAGAGGTTAATGAGGACATCTCCAGAGAGGAAGGATAGGGAAAAAAGACCATGTAAGGGTAGAAACAGGTCACTTCATGGTTAGGGTTCAGTAACACCCTACTGTTTTGATGATACCACATGCTCCAGGCTGTAAATTCCTTTTCTTATAACATATTACTTCTCTCTTTTCCCACCTGCTGCCCTGGATCATCAAACTCCCTCTCCAAATCCTCCAACAGGGTCACAGCTTCCTCGCTACTTTTTGGGTTATGTTGTTGAACCCAGAGCTGCAGCTCCTCAGGCAGGATGCTCAAGAACTGCTCCAGGACCAGTAGTTCTAGGATCTGCTCCTTTGTGTGCAACTCTGGCATTAGCCACTGATGGCAAAGCTCCTGGAGTCGGCCCAGAGCCTCCCGGGGCCCAGGTGTCTCCTGGTAGCAAAACTTTCTGAATTGCTGGCGAAATTTTTCTTGACAGGATTGGGTATTCCCATTCTGTTTAAATTTTGGATCCCAGGAAACACCCTCTTCTATTTTCACTGATATTAGTTCTGGTCCCTGAAGATCCTGAGGTATCTGAGTTGAAACTTCTCTGGATTCCACAGCCATTCTGGGCTAAAACAGTTTAGCCAAAAGCTCAGTACAACTGGATTCTGTGCTTCAGGAGTATGAATAATCTCTTCTTTCCTGAAGGATATATACATATAGAAAAAAAGGCACTGTTAACTTATAGCAGTGAAAACAATCTCTAAGAACTTGTAATAATAAAGATCAGTCACTTCAGTAACATTGAAAGGAAGTAGGTTTGCGGCTATAATTAAATGAAACAGTAATCAAATGACAAACTAAAAATCCTTTACCTCTTTCAGTGTCTCCCGTTATGGAGAATTCATACCACTATTGTTAGGAAAAAATATTTTAGAAGCAAAAGAATACAGTATTAGCATCAATCACATAGTGGAAGCAAAAGAATACAGTATTAGCATCAATCACATAGTGGGAAAATTATTTCCTTTTCAATTCTCTTTCAATCCTGATTGCATCAAGGAGAAAAATCTCAGTCTTTCACATGTATGTTAAATTTGAAGAACTCCCTTTCTATTTTATTTATTTATTTTTGTAGAGACAGGGTCTCATTCTGTCACCCAGGGTGGAGTACAGTGGCGCAATCATAGCTCACTGTAACCTCGAACACCTAGTCTCAAGCAATCCTCCCACCTTGTCCTCACAAAGTTGTGGGATTACAGGCATAAGCTACCTCAGCTGGCCCCTTTTCAATAAAGTATAGGCTTCAGACTTCCAAGGATAACAATATTCAGGCAGAATTTAATGATAATTTTAAACATTTATTTACAGCTACCTTTTATCTATAGCAGGTAATGCTGATTTTCATTAAGGTAGTAATAAAACATTTTCTAAAATTCACACTAAACATTAGTTGCTTTAAGTAAAAATATTATGGGATATTTGCCATTTGATCACATTTGGTGTTCACTAAATTTCATCAGCAAACACTGAGGTACTTACTATGGGCTCTGTCCTAAGCCAGGCATTAGGTTAAAAGTTTTTGGTTGTGAATAAATGTACGGAGGAATTAACCAAGTAGTATTTATAAGATGCTTACTATGTGTTCCAAAAACATGTTAGATATCATAGGCACAACAGAAGCAAAAAAGGTCAATCTCAGCTCTCAGAAAGCTTAAAATATCCTGGGAATAAAAAATTTTCAAAGTGAAATATGGTAACAAATAATTACGTTTTAAATTTTGTGATACAGACCAAACATGAACTGATTTTAGGATGGGAGGGTATCGACAGGAGTGTATGCCCTTGAGGACAAACTGAGTAAAATTCAATCTTAACACTACAGTTAACTTAAAAATGTAGGGCTGGTGGCAGGTACCCCTCCCTTCCCTAATGAAAAAAGAAGAGGCCCCTCCTATTCCTCAATACCTGCCCCAAAACTGAAACAAAGAAATTCCTTACTCCTCGCGGGTACATCTCCTGGCCAAAGAAGCTCCCATCCCTCAACCCTAAAAACGTATATAAACCCACTCAGACTTCTGGGCGGGGCGGCTTCTCGAGTTCCACTTGTGGGACTGTGAGGCTCGCTCGGGTCCCTCTCTCGGGACTGGTTACCCCCACCCGGGAGCGCTCCAATAAAGCCTCTTTACTTATCCCTTTCAACTCTGCTCGTCTTTCTTTCTTTGGCGCCGGCTACTCCAAAAAACCTTACAAAAAGGTTAATTAGAATATTTAGGCTACAAATTTGTGATTTATTAACTAGGCAGGCTGCATTAGCTAGCCCTTCTATTTTTACATCCGTGCTTAAAACACAGGAGTTGCAAAATCATGGGAGCTGGGGAAGAACTGCACTTTCCGATGGAAAGCAGGGGCTTGAGCGCAGGCCTCTGCCAAGGGGCCGCGACCCAGGGTTGGCAGGCCGGGGAGAGGGGCTCCTCCACCCCACGCCCGCCGTCCTAGCCGCGCACCCTTCCCGCCCTCCTTCCGTCTGGGGGCCCGTCCCTCACCGCGAAGCCCATGAGCTGCCAGGGAGCAAGTTCCTGACCTCGAGCTGCGAGCCACAAAGACAGGAAGTGCGCGCCCGCGGTCTTCCGCTCTGGCGCCCTCCCGAACCTGTCTTCGCCCACCCCTTGCTCTCAGGCAGCCAATCAGCGCTGCGGGTTCTACTCTTTCTCCCGCCTTCCCTCTGGGGTCGCTCGCCCGGCGGAACCCGGAAGCCCCGGCGAGGGTTTGCTGAGAGGCGCGGGGTCTTTGTGAGCAGCGGCTCCGGGAGGGTACCGTCTCCGCCTGGGACACCTCCCACTCTGGCCTTCTCCCGCCATCGTCTGTCATTCTTGGGGTCGCGTCATTCCTGTCTCTTCGCACTCCCAATTTCCCCGGGAAATATTAGGATTTTCCTGTAATGCCGGTTCTTTCCCAGGTTCTCCGACAAAAGTAAACGCAAGGGCGAACAGGCTGGCCAAAAATTAACACGTACATTGCATATCATTTTGGCCTTGAAACAGCTCTGTGCGGTAGCTATCTTGTCCCCTTTTTACAGCCCTAAACGTTGCCCAAAGTCAGGCAGCCTGTGACCCGGGACGCTGAAGTCCCCATAGTTGAGGAAGACTCTGGTATCCCAGACTCGGGGCCTCCAACGCCGGGGTTTTCCATTTTTTACTGGAAGCTAGCTGGCATTAAGTCTTACTGTACTTTTTTTGTTTGGCCATTTAGTGGGTGAAAAATGATGCCTAAGGTTTTAACTTAGCTTGAGGTCAAGATATTTCCCCCTCATGTTTATTGACCATTTATGGTTCTTCAGAGAAATAGCTTTGCCCATTTTTTAAAATTAAGGTGTTAGTATTTTTCTTTTTTATTTGTGAAAAGGTTTTACTTGTTAAGGATATCATCTAATTTGTTACAAACATTTCCCCATTTATTTGTATTTAGTTATTTTTAAAATGTTAGTACCTAGGATAAGGTGATGCATACATAGAAACAAATAAGTTCTCCTTTGTGAGTGAAGACTTTTAAAGCACATATCGGAAAAAAGTGTTCTTTACCATATACAGCTGTTAGTGACTCGATAATTCTTAATCATAGTGAAATTGCTACAGCAATTTTACACAGCAAGATAACATTATCACTTTGTGTTTCAATTGCCTATTACTGCATTATAAATGACTCCAAGACTTAGTGACTAAAAACAGCAGATGTTTTATTGGTCACAATTCTATGGCCAGGAATTCAGGCAGGGCTTAGCAGCGATGGCTAGTCTCTTTTTTATGAGGTGTCGGCTATCTAGGTTTAACTGGGACAGGAAGGCCCAACATGGCTTCTCTCACATTGGTGAGGTCTGGTGCTGCCTCTTGGCTGGAGCTACTTGATTGGCCTCCATAAAGCCTTTCTGCATTCAGGAATTTAGCCTAAGCTTTCTCACATGGTGACTGGCTTCCAAGAGAGTGAAGGAGGAAGGGTGAACCTAGTTTTCTCAAAGCCTAGTTCTGGAACTCGCATTGTATTCTTTCTGCAATATTCCAGTGACCGAAGGATTAGATTGGTGGAAAGGGGAAATAGACTCCATCTGTTAATGAGAGGAGCAGCTTGATCATAGGAGGGAATTTTGGCAGTTATCTTTGCATCCAACCTACCACACCTTGTTATATTGAAAAGCCTACTATTTAGGAGTGAAACTGTTGAAAAAGAGAAGGTATTATCAGTTAAAATGCTTTCAGCTGCAGGAACAGAAACCTTACTAAATGTCCTTATTGTTTAAGTCCCCCCCCGCCCCCCACCTTTTAATCCTACATAGCTAGATGTGTGGAGGTAAGGCGATTCCTAGGTTTGGTTAATTCAGTGTCTTTACAATATTGTTTAGGACCCAGGTTCCTTCCTTCCTTTTGCTCTGCCATCTTTAAGTGTGTTGGTTTGTCCTCCAGTCTGGCTTCCCTTATAGTCCTAAAATGGTTCTCTTAGTTCCTGATTACAGAAGATGGTCAGAAGCAAAGAAAGGGAACACCCTTATCTTCTGCCTCTTTTTAAGACTAAGGAAACCCTCTTCCCCCAACAGATTTTCCACTTATGTCCATTAGCTAGAATTGCTTTGAGTGCCTGTGCTATCACTGATGAGGGTGGTGAGGCCTCCATGGTGGGCTTAGGCCAGTTGAAATTTATATCCCAGGGCTAAGGACAGGGACATCCTCTCCTAAAGACACAGGAACTCTGAGGAGGGTGTTGAAAAGGCAGAAAAGGGGATAAATAGATGAATATTGAGTGTGCAACTGTAATATCTACTTCAATAGGTAGTCTGATTCCCCGGTATAAGTAAGAAAGTGAGACACTAGGAAAAAATTCAGATTCCTATCCTTATAAGATGGTACATATATTTAAAATATAAATCAATTACTTATTCATATATTTGCAAGAGATATAGATCAGAGATTTAGAGCTAATTTTAGGACTTGGTTTAAATTCCCAGTGGGATAGCAACTGATACTGCATAAGGCCTTATCCAACAATTTTCATTTATACATCTTATTTAAATACATTCAGTATGCTCAGTTATATAAATGCCCCCAAAGATCATTCCCTTCGTCCCTACTCCTCTGGCCTCACACACATCTGGTCTGCTTTATTTTCTCTTTTTTATTTATTTATTTATTTATTTATTTTTGACAGTGGCTTCCTGGGGATGGTCTGCTTTAATGTGAAAATATTTGTCTCATAAATTTTTTTTTTTTTGAGACAGCGTCTTGCTCTGTCACCAGGGCTAGAGTGCCATGACATCAGCCTAGCTCACAGCAACCTCAAACTCCTGGGCTCAAGCGATCCTCCTGCTTAAGCCTCCTGAGTAGCTGGGACTACAGGCATGTACCACCACACCCAGCTAATGTTTTCTACTTTTAGTAGAGATGGGGGGTCTCACTCTTGCTCAGGCTGGTCTCGAACTCCTGACCTCAAGCAATCCTCCCGTCTCCACCTCCCAGAGTGCTAGGATCACAGGCGTGAGCCACAGTGCCTGACCATGTCTCATAAATTATCAAATCAAGGGTGGGAAAATATAATTTTTGTTTTTTCTCCTTCAAGTGCTCTTGATTTTTGTTTCTGTTGTTTATGATCTGTATGACAATTGTTAGATAATGTCTACCCAAGGCATTACTGGTAATTGGTGAGTAAGGTTGTTCATTCCTTACAGTGAAATCCAACAGCTTGAATTACTGTATCATTCAACAGGCTCTACTTCATGTGCTCACTTCATCAAGTGAAATAAGCCCAATAAAAGTCTCTTAGCTGTAAATCACTATTCAATAATAAAGGGAAGAAAGAGAAAATGGTTTCTGATGCACAAAGGAGATAAATAATTTCCTCATTCAGGAAGTATTATGGAACATTAGTATATGTGAAACACTGAGAAGAAAAGTGGGGGATTCAAATGAAATAAAAGAGATGCTCCCTCACCTCACTTACCACTGTAATTCCTGAGTAGAAACTCCATGGGGGCAAGGGTTTTGTCTTCCAGTGTTGTCTCTCCAGTATGGATATTTGGATGAATGAATAAATTACATACATATATGCAAGACAGAATATTGGTGCTAAAACTAGTAAAAGTAAGTCTTTCAAGGATTCAAAGAAGTATACAGGTACGACAAGTTTTAATAATACGCTTAGATTATTTTAACATAAGCCTAGGATTTGTTTTAATCCAGTATAAGATGAGAAACACGGAGACAATTGCCTTTAAAAGAGTTTATTCCTCGTAGTTTCCCAGAGGATGTGAAGCATGGTATACCACACAAGTTCACTTGCAGGGAGAAGCAGAGAGAGAGAGGAGGCCAGGGTTGGGAGGGTAAGGGTGTGGAGAGAGAGATATATGAAGAGGGAGAGGGAGAGGAACTGGGACTAAGCCTTTATTACTGTAGTGGCAGGAAGTAGCTAAGTGGAACGTCTGGATAGGAAGCAAAACACACATGTTGAGGCTAGTGGTCGTAAATATTTCCGAGTGCCCAAGAAAACACTGGGATGATGGAGGTGTAAATAACGTTGGGCCTTCAGCACTAGTCAGTAACTATATACCAAATCATCAATTACAGAGTATCAAGAATAATCACTATACTATTGTATTCTATTACCATTACCGTGATGTCACCAATTTAGCACTATAGTTTCCAGAGCCAGATAATAGATGTATTAACAGAACAGGACAGTGCTTATTTGTAGTATCCAAGACAGTAAACAAAGACCTTATTTACTAAGTTGCTCCTCTTTGCTCCTAATGTCAAAGAAAGCCCTCGAGGTTGCTCATGAGATTCATTTTTGCATTTATCTTATATAGAACAGAGTTAAAACTCCAGGTAGGCTCTTCTTATTGTTTTACTTTTTCCCTCCTTGTTCAGGTTAACCATAATGACAAATCACCCGTGCTCTTAATTCTGTCAGCCACTTCAGAAATCCTAGTGACACTTCCACTAGGATTCCGTTCTGCCTTAGGGGCAATTCAACAGATACATAGATACATTCTAAGAAAAGAAAAAAAAAAAAGGCTAAGTGCATGACCGAGTATGAGTAATGAAAAGAACATCTCAGCTGAAGAAGCTGAGTGAAACATTTTTCTCATGGTTTTGTGGGTAGGAAATATGAGCGTCTAGCGAGAAAATTTTTTTTACAAAAAGCTGTAGGGCTTGCTAAAATACACTTACCTCATTTCATTATACCTATTATTTGTGTTAAAGGGGATATGTTTAAAGATCTAACTCACTTGCCTTGAGCTTATATTATTTGCCAAAATTCTTTTGTTGTAGAAATTATTATTAGAAGGAGATTTTTTTAGGTTTTAATTGAATTTTTTACAGAACAGTGAATTTATTCAATATTCTGGGTTTTTATTTGACAATGTCTAATGAGAAATTCATTCTTTTAATCTTATTAGACAACATGGTGGTAAATGAATAACTAATTTATATACTACCCAATATTACCTTCAGCCCTTCCAAATGCCAAATATACTTTTATTTTAAAATATTTTTCAGGTGGTGCAACCTAGTTTGCTTATCTTTCTGGCTTTATCTTGCTTTTAAAAATTCATTATTTTGTATTATGTTTTTTATAACTGGTTTTATACTGCTGCAGGTAATACTTTTCTTATAAAATGGCTACTTTTTTTGGTTATGTTAAAAAGATCCACTTGAATACCTTTTGGTGGAACTTTCTTTATTTATAATCTACCAGTTTGAAATTTGTGATCCAGTATATAGACACAACAAGTTGACTTTCATTACCAGGAGTGGAAATAGGTATCCAAAGGGAGCATTTGGGGCCGGCACCTTGGGGAGGAAGGGACAAGTGGATGTGGGCAGAATAATGTAATATTTAAGAGTTCAGGTTCTGGGGCAAGACTACTTCAAATCCTTGCTCTCTTAACTCCTAGCTTTGTGACCTTGTGCAAGTCTCTTAAACACTCCAGAGTTCAGTTTCCTTTTCTGAAAAATGGGAATAGTTATGGTGCCTACCTCATGAGGTTGTTATGAGCAACAAGTGAATCAATACATTTAGAAGAGTGCTCAATGATTGTGTATTTTTGTTATTTTGGGGAGGAGGGAATGAGGTTGTGGGGACAGTGTAGAGGCAAGAAGAAGGAACATTTCTGCAGGTCTGGATTTGCCCAATGGTAAGAATTATTTAGGGTTTCTGTTAAAAACAAACATTTCTTGGCCTTTGATCAGAACACCCAGGGACAGTCCTGTATCTGTTTTCCACAGATACTCCAGATAATTTTTATTATCAATTAGTTTGGGAAACTGATATGGTAGATAAAGTGTAGGGTTCAGGGTCAGGCAGGTGTGGGTTCTGATCCATTCATTAAACAATTACGTCCAGATGTCTACATGTGCCAGGGATTGTTTTAGATGCTGGGGATATAGCAGAGACTAAAACTGACAGAAATCTGTCTCTTTTTTTGTCCTTGTAGACCTTTTCGTCTACTGAGATTCCCATTCCAAGACTCCAACCAGGGCCTTGCTGAGTGACTTTAATGAACTATTTAAACAATAAAAGTTTTTTTCTTATTACAAAAAACATTGTGAGTTTATTAAAGAAAAAATAAATCAGAAACTATAAGCCATAGCCCAGTTAGCTCATGCAGGAGAGGGAGATCCTCAATTGCCCAGAGGTCTGGTATTCATATTCAGTGAAAGAATTTAGCATAGGGGAAAAAAAGGTAGCAGGCTTGGTGGTGGCGAAGATGTTCCAATGGTTTCACCTTGAAATGGGAAATATTGCCACTTGACCACAGAAAAGCAAATATGACCAGATTTGGTTTCCTTGGGTTTGGAGTTTCTGTATGTACTGTCTTATTGGCTAGTTGCCAAACCTATTAGGTTGTTTTTGACAAATCCTGTCAAAACTTCTCTTCAAAAAGGGAAATTATGGCAGCACAGTGCTGAATTTTAGTTTTCTCTTTCCCTAATGGAACACAGGAATATTTTCACTTTGTTGACGGCTTCTTATAAAAGGACAATATTTACCTTTGAGACTGGTTTTCTTGCTCTCTTGTCAGGGAATACCAAAATGTATTTGACTGTGGTTTGCATTGGAGTTCAATTTAATATAACTGGTGTCCTTATCTTCTTTTAAGATCAAAACAGGAATAGTAACTCTATTCATTTTGTTTTGTTTGTTTTTTAGTAAACAAATATTAGTGTTAAGATTAATGTAAGAATGCTGCTTAATACTGTAAAAATAGATATTAAAGAAAAAATACTATTTTCTTTGACTCTTTTGAGCATCTCAGTTTTTATCTTTTGATTTGCAGCTTCTGGATTTATTTCACGCCATGTATGGTGTTAATAGTTTACTATGCTTTCTACTGTTTGTGCTCACGCACTGCGTACAGTATAAAAAGTACACAATAAAAACAAAAATATATTTTAGGCCTGGCTGTTGGGGAAATGTTGGTTTTTTTAGCGACATTTTCCATGGCCGATGCTTACCTCTTCAAGAGCCAACGTTATCACATTTTCGTACATGCTGATTGTGCTGCACATTCCCATCTCTTTTGAAAGAGAGTATATCAAACACTTTTAAAGCTATAATTTACTTTTACACAAAGGAGGACTTTTGGAAATTATGGAAGTATGTACATAAGAGTACATACTTTTTATTTAGTGTTGAATTTGATGCAATCACTTTCTTCTTACTGTTTGGTAAGAAGCTGAACCATTCAAAGCTGAGCCTTTGAACACAATGAAATCTCAATCCTTATCCTTCCTGAACTTTAGCATTTGTCACTATTGACAGACCATCTATTTTTAAAACATTTCTAGGGCACTATTTTTCCTTCGCCTCTCCATCCACACCTTTGCTTCCCCGCTAGCTCCTCCTTGCTTCCTACTTTGTATAGGGTTCTGCTGAGCTCATCCTTGACACTCTTCTCCATATACATTCCTTCCCTGGGGGAGTGCTGTCACCCTTCTACTTATACGTAAATGATCCCCAGCTTTGTCTTTCCATCCCTAACTTGTCTTCCAAACCCTAAATCTGAATTTCCAACTCGTGTGCACATCTATTTCCATTGGTAAGTCCACCAATGCCTCAGCATTCACACAGCCAAATCCAGTTAGACTACCTTCCTCCATATAAAATTTTATTATTAGTCATGAATTGTTATTATTATGGGATTATTATAATAGAATAATTATCTTACTTTTTTAACTTGCCTTTTTGCCTCACCCTGTCAAGGCTAGGTAGAATTTTAGGGCCAGTGGTAAGGGACCAGGAAAAATTGGTCATTCTTTATCTGCGGTCCTATTGAAGCATCATTTGAAATAGCTCAAGTTTGTCTTCTTTTTCTTTCTACTGTTTCAATTCAGGCCTTTATTGTCTTTCCTGTAATAGCTTTTTAATTGATCTCCTTGCCTCCTATCTGTCCTGTTTCAGATTGCTGCCAAAGTCAATATGAATCTGATTATATAATCATGCTATTTTATAAATCTCTGCTGCCTTGCCGTGTCCACAGAATACAAGGTACATGCCCTTACTGTACCATCCAACATCTTTCTTCTTCTGAGCCATTACCATAATCTGTCCGTGTACACATGCACCAATGTCGATGTGGCATTGCTCTTATCCTACTCTGTCCAACTTCCTTGTCTTTGCTCTGAATATTGTTTTGGATAACTTTGCTTTTGTTGAAATCCTCAGTATCCTTCAAGGTCAGTTTATATGTTATTTTCCTTGTGAAACCTTCCTCAGTTCCCTAGGAAAGGCTCTGTTATGATTTGTTCCTCTTGACTTATTCGTGTTAGTGTTGTCAGGACCTAGAAAAGTACTTTGAGCATACTATTAATTTCTTTTTAAAATTGGAAATACTTATTTTTAGAAACTGTTTTTTTTTCTTAGAGATAGGATCTTGTTCTGTCACTCAGGCTAGAGTGCAGTGGCGTGATCATAGCTCACTGTAACCTCAAACTCTTGGGCTCAAGTGATCCTCCCACCCTAGCCTCCCAAGTAGCTTGGACTACAGGTACACACTCACCTAATTTTTTTATTTTTTGTAGAGACTGAGGTCTCACTGTCTTGCTCAGGCTGGTCTCAACCTCCTGGCCTCAAGCAATACTCCGGCCTCAGACTCAGAAATTATCCTTAAAAGAAAGTTTTTATTACCATTTTGTTCTTTATCTAGTAAATTTCCTTTGTTCGATTTCTTAGCCAACCAAATTAATCTCATCATTGTCATCATCACTTTGACAAATATTTAACAATTGTCTATTCTGTTTGCATATAATTGGGGTACAGAAAGATATAACAATTGGTTCAACATTCACCAACTAAGTGAACTATATAGTAGACCTAGAGTGATGTTAAGTGATTGCACTTTTAGTGCTGTCTGCCCTAGAGCCATCAATGAGTATTAGCTGAGACTACAGACGAGAAGATGATATGCCACCAAAGTCTTCAAGCTTCATTGGAAATATGAGGTGATAATCTGACTCAGACTTGATACATTTTTAAGTTTAGTGGTTACTACCATATATAATTTTAAACAAGTCTCAAGTAAATTATTTGCAGTTAGACAAGTCTAGTCAGTTTAGTTCTATGTTTAAATAGCCGCTGATTTCTCAGTCTCCTAGGAAACTGCATGAAAAGTAGGGACTCAAATAAAAGCTCTTTAAATAGAGGGCATGTCGGGATTTCTTCAAGGTTTAAAATCAAGGATACTATTAATTAACAGTTTCTGTAGGTAAGTATGACTACATGGTAGAATAAAATAAAATTATGAAAATACACAAATGAATGCATTAGTGAATCTAACCAAACCAAACAAAATAAACAATTATCTTTTTAATCTAACTTGCCAAGAATTTTACCATAATTTTATTAGTCTATAAAAGGATCACACACTAGTAATATCCTACAGGTATAATAAAATGTATGAGAATATTGAATATCAGTCTAAACAGAAGTACCTATTCCATGGGATAAATTCTTCCATTTTTACAGAAGAATTTACTTGTACTAATAATGAATAAATTACCTAAAAATCCTCCCTAGTTTTTGTAGTTATTTGATCACATTACCATTAGTAGTACCTATGTTAATAATATAGTTATATATAAAGGGTATTATAAACAGTAAAAGTATATCATATATTAATCATGTTTATTAGACCAAAAGGTCATTAAATGTGCAAATGAAGTACAAGGTGTTTCAGATTACTTAGGCGTTTTCTAATTTTTCATTTTCCCAAGGTCTTTTTGTTCTTTTACCTCTTTCCTCACTCCTCTCTGGCTTGGCAGGAACCTTGCTATTTTGTGTTGTATTACACCTATTATTTATTGACAAGCAGGGGATAATTAGTGGTAACACTGGATCTAATTGTAAAATGGTTGAAATCATACAATGACTTCTTATGCTTTAGAAATACAGTTTGGCTGGAGCCAGTAGAGTAAATAGATTTTTATTTACCCTGCATTCCCTGGTCCAGGAATTCTGTGGCCTTTCTGAATACAGAGACGCAAAAATAGTCGTAGCATTCTTGAGACGTTTCCCTGGAACATGCTGCCACCTCGTGGCCATTTAAAGCAGAGCGGCTTCAGAAGGATCCTGAGGAAGCCTGCTGTTATTTCTCATTCCCAGTAAGGTATAACAATTTTGAACATAGAAATTTGGATTTTCAACATCTAAAGGACTTAGTAAATATTTTATTTATAAATAAAAAACCATATAACATCCTAAGGAGCCAAATAATCTTGAATACTTTCTACAAAATACTTGAATACAAAGATGCTGTAAAAGGGTAAACCCTTAGTTTTGAGTTATATGAACAGAGAAAGAAAATTAGCCTCAGAAAATTTGTTTACTACAATTTCATAATGAATCTCTTAAGGCTGAAGTTCTCCTATGGTTATTTTGTCTTGTAAATTCAGCATTGCTTTTTTTTTTTTGAGACAGAGTCTCACTCTATTGCTCTGGCTAGAGTGCCATGACGTCAGCCTAGCTCACAGCAACCTCAAACTCCTAGGCTCAAGAAATCCTCCTGCCTCAGCCTCCTGAGTAGCTGGGACAACACGCATGCGCCACCATGCCTGGCTAATTTTTCTATATATATTTTTAGCTGTCCATATAATTTCCTTCTATTTTTAGTAGAGACGGGGTCTCGCTCTTGCTCAGGCTGGTCTCGAACTCCTGAGCTCAAACAATCCACCTGACTCAGCCTCCCAGAGTGTTAGGATTACAGGCGTGAGCCACCGCGCCCGGCCTCTATATTCATTCTCTAAATGAAAATATTGGATATTAAAAATGTCATCAAATATACAAAATGTGTGCCATAACTCTTAATTTTTGATAATTAAATAAAAAATGTTTATTAAGCACCAATAAGCCAGGCACCCTTACTAGGTTCTGTGACTACTATGGTACTAGTTGACCCTTGAAGTATGCCAATGCCCCTGTGCAGTTGAAAATTCACATATAACTTTTGACTCCTCCAAAACTTAACTAGAGAAAAGAAAATGTTATTAAGAAAATCATAAAGAAGAGAAATATATTTCCTATTCATTAAGTGGAAGTGGATCATTATAAAGGTCTTCATCCTTGTTGTCTTCATGTTGAGTAGACTGAGGAGGAAGATGAAGAAGAGGAGGGGTGGGTCTTGCTGTCTCAGAGGTGGCGGAGGCAGAAGAAAATTTGCATATAAGTAGACCCATGAAGTTCAGACCTTTGTTATTCTAGGGTCAACTGTAAATAAAAGATGCAGGGTCTGGCCCTCTGGAAATCCATCTAGAGGGTGAGGCAGAGACATCAACCGGCCCAAGTGTGATGGTGCACACCTTTAGTCCCAGGTACTTGGGAGGCTGAGGCAGGAGGATCGCTGAGCCCAGGAGTTTGAGGTTGCTGTGAGCTAGGCTGACGCCATGGCACTCTAGCCCAGAGAACAGAATGAGACTCTGTCTCAAAAAAAAAAAAAGCGACATCAACAGAATTCTAGAACAACAGAAGAAGGTACAGTACATGTAGAGTGCTTTGGGAGAATGGAGGAGGAACTCTGAAGCCCAGCTTGAATTACGGAAATAGAAGACAACCCAGATTAATGTAAATAAATATTCTTTAATTGGTAACTAGTTTACAGCTGACAAATACAGACTTAAATTTATACCACCCACAAAAAATTTCAACTTCAGTTTTGAATTGTCAGATTTCTATCTCAAGTGTCTACTATTCATTGTAAAATTTACTTCTCTTTCTTCTCTTGATGAAAAATATGGAACTTTATTATTTTTTACTCATATAAATAGAAATTTATTTTTTAAATTTGTTATTATTTCAAAATATTATGGGGGTATAAATTTTTTTGCTTACATGGATCGTTTTATGCTTGAGTCAGAGTTATAAGTGTGCCAATCACCCAGATAGTGTTCACTGTACCTGTTAGGTAGGTTTTCACCCATCCCCATCTTCCCTGCTGCTTGATTTCCACTGAGTTTTACTTCCCTCTGTGAACATGTGTACTAATCAGTTAGTTCTAATTTAATAGCAAGGACATGTGGTGTTTGTTTTTCCCTTCTTTAGATACTTCACTTAGGATGATGGTCTCCAGTTCCATCCAGATTGTTGCAAAAGGCCTTAATTCATCCTTCTTCATGGCATTCCATAGTATACATATACCACATTCTGTTAATCAACTCATGAATTGATGGGCACTTGGGTTGATTCCACATCTTTGCAATTGTGAATTGTGCTACAATAAACATGCAAATGCAGGTGTCTTTTTGATAAAATGACTTCTTTTCCTTTGGGTAAATACCCAGTAGTGGGATTGCCGAATTGAATGGTAGGTCTATTTTCAGTTCTTTGAGGAATCTCCACACTGTTTTCCACAGAGGTTGTACTAGCTTGCAGTCCCACCAACAGTGTATAAGCATTCCCATCTCTCTACATCCACACTAGAATCTATTGTTTTTGGACTTTTTAATAAAAGCCATTCTAACAGGGGTAAGGTGAAATCTCATTGTGGTTTTATTTTTTGTGCTAAGTACTTTTTTTGTGTGTGTGTGTGGGAAACTTTCCTTTATTTAAAAAGGAAATTTGGCTGGGCAGGGTGGCTCAAGCCTGTAATCCTAGCACTTTGGGAAGCTGAGGCAGGAGGATTGCTTGAGGTCAGGAATTCTAGGCCAGCCTGAGCAGGAGCGAGACCCTGTCCCTACTGAAAATAATCAGCCTGGCATCATGGCACAGGCCTGTAGTCCCAGCTACTCAGGAAGCTGAGGCAGAAGGATGGCTTGAGCCCAGGAGGGTAAAGTTGCGGTGAGCTATGGAGCTGTGGTCACACCACTGCACTTCTAGCCCGGGCAACAGAGCAAGACCCTAAGGAAAGCAGGGAGGGAGGGGAAGAGGAAAAGGAGGAGACAAGACCAGACCAGAGGAGAAAGAGGAGATGAGACCAGACGAGGAAGAGGAGAGCAGACCTTACAAGGCAGAGAAGACGAGACTGGACGAGAAAGAGGAGATGAGACCGGAATAGGAAGAAGAGACCAGATCGGACAAGGAAGAAGACAGCAGACCAGACTAGGAAGAGGAGACCAGATGAGGAAGAGTAGACCAGAGTGGTCAAAGAAGAGAGCAGACCAGAAGAGGAAACTAAACGGGACGATTAAGAAGAGAGCAGACCGGAAGAGGAAACCAGACCGGACGATTAAGAAGAGAGCAGACCGGAAGAGGAGACCAGAGCGGTCGAGGAATAGGAGACCTGACCGGAAGAGGAGGTGAGACTGGATGAGGAAGAGGAGACCAGTCCTTAAGAGGAAGAGAAGATGAGACCGGATGAGGAAGAAGAGAGCGGACCGGTTGAGGAAGAGGAGACCAGACCTGACAAGGAAGAGGAGACCAGACCGGAAGAGGAGACTAGACCAGACGACGAAGGCAAGAGGAGACCGGACGAGGAAGAGGAGATGAGAACGGACAAGGAGACGAGAGCTGACCAGGAAGAGAAGATCAGACCGGAAGAGAAGACCAGACCGGACCAGAAAGAAGAGAGCAGACCAGACGAGGAAGAGGAGACCTGACCAGAGGAGGAAGAGGAGACCAGACCTTACGAGGAAGAGGACACTTACCAATATTATAAATATGCTGCCTTCCATCTTATAATTTAGGTTAATGTTCTGTAAAGAATTGCTTCTTTAAATTGATTTTCATCTCTGTAGGTCTATAAATTTTACATTTTGTGAATATAATTCCCTTCTACTTTTAAACTTATTTTGTTTAAAATGAAAGGATAAGTTGTCAGTCTGGGGTGAGTGAATGAATAAAACAAACAAGTACACATATGAGCTATTGGAATATTTTTCTCAAACTTTAGGTTACTGCTATAATAAACTGTAGATCTTTAGTATTTTTCCTACCAGTCACTTGTCTCCTACATCAGCTACTTCCTCTCCCCTGCCAATTGCCATCTTCATTGTTGTCTTTTTCCTTATATTTTATGTCCCTTTAATACAGTGTGACATTGCTAGATCTAAGAATTTTATATGGTTCAGCTGTTAATGCCTTTGATATTTGTAAAAATATATTATCATTCATTGTTCATATTCTGAAGTAAATTTTAGCTAATTTCTTAGATGGGTCAATGGGGAGTCATCTTTCAACATTTTGACCGAGGGGAATTTTTATAGCATCTTAAGACCCTTAGTCTCTGATTGGGTGTTTACTGGAATATTGTCAGTCTAAAAAAAAAAATCTCTTGGGATACCTTTTAATGGAGGTTAAAATGAATAGAATACTCTTTTTCTAATCTGCTTAAAAGTTGTTTTTAATCCAACTTTTGATCAGATAAATTTCTGAATGGTTCAAAAAATAGCAAAAGATATCAAATAAAAAATATTTATTATCTACTCAGGTCTCACTTTCATTTTGTTTGTTCCCTATGTTTTACTCTTCTTGTGAGTTACTAAAACATTTTTTAGAATTCCATTTTAATTTATCTGTGGTGTTTTAGGTGTATGTGTTTGTATAGCTTTCTCAGTGGTGTTTTAGGTATTATATTACATATATTAATATATAACTTGTTGCAGTCTACTGGTATTGACATTTACCAGCTCAAATAAAGTATAGAAACTTTATTACCTTTTACATCCTTTAACCTCCATTTATAATGTAATTGTCTTAAACATTTCCTCCACGTATATTAAGAACCTCATCAAACAATGTTATAATTTCTTTTGCTTCAACCATCAAACACAATTTGGAAAACTCAAGAGATGAAGGAACATCTATTGTATTTACCCCAATTTTTACTTTTATTTGTTCTTTCATATTTTCTAATGTTCCAAGATACCTTCTTTTATTATTTGTGTTCTGTTTCAAGAACTTCTTTTAGCCATTCTTTTAGGGAAGGTCTGCTAGCAACAAATTTTCTTATTTTTCTTTCATTGGAGGCTGTCCATTTCTCCTTCATTTTTGAAGGGTATTTTCACTGCATATAGAGTTCTTTTCTTTCAGCATTTGAAAAATATTGCATGACTTCCTTCTAGCCTCCATGGTTTCTGATGATAAATCTGCTCTCAATTAAATTGTTCTTCCACCTCCCTCCCTTCCCCCCACCTAAAATGGCCATCCTCTCCATTGCTTTTAAGACTTTTTTTTACCTTTAGTTTTCAGTTTGACCATCCTGTGGATTTCTTTGGGTTAATCCTGTTTACAGTTCATATAGGTTCTTGAATCTGTAGTTTATGTCTTTTGCCAATTTTGGGAAAATTTTTGGCATGATTTTTTAAAATGCTTTTTTGGTTCTGTCCTTTTCCCTTTCTTTTTATCAGATTACAATTGCATGAAGGTTAGATCTTTTGTTATAGTCCCACAGGTTCTTAAGATCTGTTCATCTTTTTTACAGTCTGTTTTGTCTCTCTTGTTCAGATTGGTAATTTCTATTGCTCTATTTTTAAATTCACTAATTTGTTGTCCTCTCCATTCTGCTGTTGAACCTATGTGGTGAGTTTTTATTTGTTTACTGTATTTTTCTGTTCTAAAATTCTCAATTTCTTATTGTTTATACCTTCTATTTCTTTGCTGAGACTTGCTTTTTTCATTTGTATTTTTCGTTTGTTTCAAGTGTGTTCTTAGTTGCTCCTTGAAACATTTTTATGATGGCTGCTTTAAAATGATGTCAGATAATTTCAACATCTAAGTCATCTCGGTGTCAGTGTTTGTTGATTACCTTTTCTTATTCAAGTTGAGATTTTCCTGGTTCTTGGTATGATGTGTAATTTTCAATTATATCCAGAGCAATTTGGGTATTTTCTTATGAGACTACTTTGCATTTTATTTAAATATTGTGCTTTAGCAGGCCACCTCTGAAACCACATCTGGTAGGCTCAGGAGTAGTAATAGTCTGTTACTGCCACATTAGGGTTCCCCACTTGGCATTTGTTGACACCCAGGATGGGGAGGATGCCTTGTTATTGCTGGGTGGGGGTGGGAGTTCAGGCTTCTCTCTAGGCCTCTGCTGATACCATGCTGGCTGGGAGGGGAAGGGGCATCTTGTTGTTACTCCCCATCTGGCCTCCACTGACACTGTATTGGGGGGGTGGGTATCATTCTGAATGGTGGTGAAATTCCAGGCTTTTCACTCAGGCTTTTCTGAAACTATGTGAGTGAGGAGAGGAGTACTTGTTACTGTCAAGCAGTGATGAAAGGCCCAGCTCTCCACTTACTCTTCTCTGACACAGCCCTGGCAGAAGGAGTGGTGCCTTATTACCACTGGATGAGGGTAGAAGTGCAGGTTTCTCATTTGGACTTGGCCTTTGTTACTGGGGATGAGGGTCACGTTTTTTCCCACGGTGTTTGGTTGGAGTAGAGTAGTTATTACCTAAGAAGTTTTCTGTCTTGCTAGGCTGCCTCTTCTAGGTCCTCTGGCTAGGGAGTGCTTGCTTTTCTTGAGAGATTTTTTTTTTATCTGTGCTCATTGGTGTTTCTGGGTTGCTGGCTTTTCCGTCTCCAAGTCTGGAATATATGAAGCAAAAAGAAAACCTAAGGAACTCACCATTGCACCTTTCTTGGATCCTGAGGTCCATAGCCAATCTGCCTTTTCTACCTTCCAGAGCCTTTTTACATGTGCTTAATATATAACATCCAGGGATTATAGCTGCACTTAGGAGGAATAGGGAGAAATGCATTTATTCCATTTGCCCCAAAACCAAAAACCCATGGAATGATTTTTAATATTTAATCTTATTTGTATTCAAATTTGGGGGAAAAAAAGACTCAAGGAGTGCCCTCACATATAGTTGATTTTTTTCAAGTACTCTAGAATTATCACCAGTGGTATTAAAATCATATGTCACGAAGTCACCAGAAAAATGTCAAGAACAAAATTTAAGACATTGGATGCAAAATCTAGATGTATTTCCAGAGAATGTAAAATGATTTATTTACCAAGAGAAAAAGGCAATAGAATAGAAACAAAAATACCAGCTGAAGGTGCCCAGTGTTTGTCACCTATTCTATTTTGAACTGATTACTTTCTGGGAGCTTAGTAAGATAGCCCTTTGAGAAAGGGAAGGACTTCTGAATCATTTCGGACTCCTTTCCAAAATTACACGTGCAAGGTTTTAGTGAGACACACACTCATTAGTGTTGATTGGAGTTATGTAACTCACACTCCCCAGGGTATTATAGTTCGCTTTGTTAGTGTCTAATCTAGTGCCAGACTCCCAAAAAGCTCCAAATCTGGCAAGGATACAGTAAAATGAAATGCAATGCTGTTTCTTAAAAAAAAAAAAAAAAAAAAAAAAAGCAGTCCAAGCTGTTCTCTGTAAGTTTTAAGCTTAGATTTAATCAAGTCCAGCCAAAATTATTCCACCCAGGAGCTATTATCACATTCCTCTTTTTGAAAGCAGCTAAAACCACAGAATTGTTGGCAGTCACATCCAATCCTTTAGAAAAGAAAAATTCTTATAGCCTCCCAATTCCTAACTCTAACTTCCTTTTCCTGTTTAACATGTTTGTGTAGTTATTTGGGGAGGGGGGGGGGTTGTGGAAGGTTTGAGTTTTAATTTGCAAATCTTCAATGTAAAACTTGCTGCAAATGAAAAGGATATCAAATCTGGGAGAAATAGTTTGGAAAATTTTGGTTTATAAGGGGAATTAATACAAAGAACCATATATAATTGTTTTCAAGCTAGAAAAAGAAAACATAAAACTAAAACAAAACCCAAGAGATTATGGCAGTAACCTCAGACTGTCATTAAAAACCACCAGTTTTTATTTATTTGAATACTTTTTGAGCTGTAACTCCTCAAAAAACTCATAGCAAGACTTAGCCATAATCCCCCTCTCCACATCTGTTTCTTCACCTTGTTTTTATAGATGTTTACATGAAAAAGAAAATACTTAAAGATATATATATTCTACTCATACTTCATCAGGAATATCTATGGTTTTGTTTTAGATCTGTTTCTATTATATGCAATAGCCACTTGCAATCTAATAAACAGATAGTTTATTATAAGGATGGACAGTTCACACTAGGGAAGACATTTTACAGCTCATCATGAGTGGACCAAGATGTGCTTATTTTAAGCAAAATTGAGAAATACATGAAAGCATGCTTTTGACACCTTCTTAAATCAGTACCCTGTTTCTCTTTCCTGAGTTCACCAATTTTCACCTTTGGGCCTTGTCTTGTGGCCTGATTCTACCTTGACATGGCTGTCAACCCATTTTTGCTAGCATTGACTTAAGGTAGTTATTGCAAATGATTTAAGTAAGGCATTGTCGAGTCTAATCTTTTTTTGTTTTTTAAATGGGATCTTTGGAAGATGAGAAAGTGCTTTTCCTCTTCCACTCTGCTTTCCTGAGGCTGGGAGTAGAGAGTAAGTTAATATGCCATCCAAAGGAGTGTAGACCCTGGTCTGTGCTTCCTTGGTAAATATTAGGCTTTTTATGAATTATGGAAGTCACTTCTGGGAGGAGAAGGGCTATAACCTGAACAAATCACTGGAGTCCAGCTATACAGGATTCTCAAAGGACGAGCTTAAGCTAAAGACCTTCCCTAGTTGGGCCATCAATCCAAATCAAAAGTGTCTGTTCATTAAATTGCAAGTGGCCATCTGCTTGCTTAATCATGCGCTTCCTTTTACATTGGGCTGGTTACCACCATCTGGTCTGGCCCCTTTTACTAATTAGCCTAAGTCTGAGCTTTAGGTGAACCACAGGTTAATTTTTCTGGAATGGAATATGGGTTTATTTATTCCTCCATTTGGTTAAACCATTTGAGGGAAAAAAATGGTTGTTATTCTAAAGTTTACAAAGACTGGTTATTTAGAATCTGGATTAATATTTGACTTTTGCTTAGTACTTTTAAATACTCCCAAATGAATTGTTTTACGTTACTCCTTTTCTCAACCTGGCAGTGAACATGGTAATGTTTGCACTTACTGTTTTTTAGAGCTAGACAGTATTCTTTGTTTTCTTTCCTTATTAAGCAATAATATTGGAATGGATCCAGTTATATAGCATAAAGGCCAAGTTTAGATAACCAATGTTAACAATTTGCTGTGCATCTCTTTTTATGCTGTACAAATAGATGTGTGTGGGATGGACTAAAGATATAAATATAACAAATAAAGCTGTAGGACGGTATTTCTATAGTGTGGTGCAGTGGAACGTGGGAGTAAGGGAGGGGAGTGTCTTAAGATGGAAAACCGAGAAGTTTAGAGTCAAAAAGTTTAAAGTTTCTGAAGATGATAATCAGTTTGGGAAATTGTTTACAGTGTATTTATAAATACTGCCTCTGCAATCACCCAAATGTTTTAGCACCATCTAGGCCTAATTTTAGTTAATAAGTTTAATTCATATTATTCCATTTTAATAGGCTGCATGTAAGTATATATGTTGAAAGAATGATAAGAATATTTTGAATTGACTGTAAAAATCCACTAAATAGGATTTTTAAAAGCTCTTTTTTTTTTATAGCCATTGTCTTCCTCTGTTGACCAGGCTGGAGTGCAGTGGAGTCATCATAGTGCACTGCAACCTCAAACTCCTGGGCTCAAGCTATTCTCCTGCCTCAGCCTCCTGAGTAGCTGGAACTACAGACACACGCCACCATACTGGGCTCATGTTTCTATTTTTGGTGGAGACAGGGTGGCACTGTTGCTCAGACTGGTCTTGAACTCCTGACCTCAAGCAATACTTCAGCCTCAGCCTCCCGAAGTGCTAGGATTACAGGCATGAGCCACAGCGCCTGGTCTAAAAAATACTTGAGTTTAATTTCTTTTTAAAATTTTCTTTTCTTCTATATTCCATAGATGGAAGCATGTGAGAAGAACTCAGTCCATTTCTCTGTTGGGAGAGCAAATGTGTGTGCATATGGTGTTCCCTTCCTGGGCATTGTCTTAAATTTCACCAGGGAGGTACAACACTGTCCTCTTTCTTCCTTAGGGTTATGATCTATGCCAAGCAGTAAGACAGAGAAAACCATGTTTCTGCTAACAATTTACAGAAAACACAACTTAAGAATTTCTTGCAATTTAAATATAAAAAGTAATAAAGGCCTGTGTAAGGATTATGTAACATCATGTTATTTTTTTGGAGGTCACTTAAAATTAGGATGGTGAATACTGACATTATTTCATTGATTATGTTCCACTTTCTCCAAACTGGCCAATAGTTATACTGAGTAATGACAGTCCACTCTTCAAGCCTTAATTGAACAGTGGCCTTAATTGTGGTCATTAGTAAAAGTCTGGATCCTGGGATAGAAATAGAGTTATTCTTTTCTTAGAGGTGAAAACCACTCTGATCAGCACCAGCTGCAATAGTAACCAGCATATATTAATAATAAGGTACAATCCTTAAGCATAGTATTTTTCTCATCTAGGTTTATTCTTATATTCCTCAAGCTGTCACAGATATTCTAAATAAGTACTACAATTCACTCTTCAGCATTTGTTCGTGTTTATTGAAAATTTAGTCAGTATTTGGAAATTTAATTTACTCTAGATTTCCATAGCCCTCTTTTTGCCTGGGTGTAGAAAAGGTAAGTGTGAGGCTGTGAGTCATTTTAGTTTATAAATATTTTGAAAGAGGAGCCATTCATTATTTTGTTTTTTCTCTTCTCCATAATTTTCTTCGCTTAAGAGGGACCCAAGTTCAAATGAACTTTGAAGAACAAAGCATTCGTACACAAAGCAGGAGGAGCAGCAAAAGTCTGCAGGAGACTGAACCAAAAGAGGTACATTTTAAAATCTCAGTTTGAACTGGTTACCTAGAATCATAGAAGTCAGAAATGAAAAGGGGCATGGGAGTTCATCTAATGAAATCTCCAGAAAAGCGAAGAAACAAAGTGCAAGCACGAAGAAGGATATTCTCTAATTCACAGAGCTGGGTTTTGGTAGGACAGGGCAGAAGTGATGCCAGCTTCTCCCATGCCACCGTCCTTTTGTAATTTCAAATTGCCTCTCATGGTGCAGGACTTTAAATCTGGCAAATTATAACTTTTGGCAGTATATGAAGGTAAACTGAGGTGTGCAGAAGAGGTAAATTTACATATTACTTTGGAAAATTAAGTTTTGGGATTTTTTTGTTGGTTGGTTTGTTTTACTTTTAATCCAGTGGTTCTACTTTTGGGGCTTTATTGAATCTGGGAAAAGGAGGTAATTGGGTGTCATAGTAGAATCACCTTAACATTTAGGAGGCCTGGGGTAAGAGAGTATAAATGAGAAGGAGGACTGCTCCCTCCTTCTCATGCCACTCCTAGCTGGCAGCCAGCAGCCCTGTCTCCACGGCCTTCTGAACCTCCTTTAACAGCCACCCTTGACATCCAGGGAAGACGGCCACACAGGCCCAGAAAGTGGGCTTGAGACTGTTTAGGGAATTCCAGGATCCTGGGGACCTAGAGCATGTTCTAGAGTGGTGATGTCTGTCCCTTTGAAGAGAAATGCAGTGAGAGGAGAGCCCAGGTGGGACCTATGGCAAGACACAGGGCACATAGATGGTCATTGCAATCTCTATGGAAGCAAGCAGTTAGAAACAGCTGGACTATCTAACAATAGAGGAAAGATTGAGTGTATCCCCTTCATATGAAATAATAAACCATTAAAACTTTAATCTTGGAAACTATATAGCAACATGGAAAATGTTTACTGTATGTAATATCCAGTGGTAGATATCTAGGCTGCAAAATTGAATGGACACTATGACTTTAACTACATAGAACCTCAAGTAAAGAAGATCTATTTCTAGGATTTTATCCCACCAATATACTTGCATATCTGCATAAAGATTTAAGTGCTTGTTGTAGCATTATTTGTAATAGCAAAAATGACAAACAAGTGACTTGGTATTCTGTAGATAAATTATGCTACATCCATACATTGATAGAACATGTAGCTGTTAGAAAGAATGAGGAAGCTCTGCATACTAATATGAAACCCTCTCCAAGAAACATGTTAGGTGAAAAAAAACCAAGGTGCATATAATATATTCCTATTGAAGTAAAATAAAGGGTTTTGTATACATGAAAAAATAAGACTAGAGAATATTACAAATGATAATTGTTTTAAGGTAGCAGGGGGGATATGGGTGATGATTTTTCTGTATTTCTCAAACTTTTTTTAATGCTTTTGTAACTTAAAAACAAAAATTAATAACAAATGAAGAACTGGAAAAATGAATGCCGAACCATCCATGAAACGAGATTTCCCAAGCGCTAATCACCTCTTCCTATGCTGTTAAATTCTGGTGCTGTTTAAACTTAAGCACATGCATCCAGGCCACAAGTTTTGTTTGCTTCTGTTATATTCAGAGTCAGAGTGGTATGATTTGGTTTCTATTAATACAGTCACTATAGCATTGAGCCTGTCTGTGCATTATCATAAAATTATTACATGTATGGTTTCTGAACTTTATTATTGGGTTGCATGATATAGCTACACTCAAGAGAGAAGACTGAATTCTGGGGAAATTTTTGGCTTTGGCTGAGATTTTCTGACTGATTCATTTCTGTCGGTGATTTCTGGCATAGTCTCATGAATAAAACAAGGCACCTAAGTGCTTTTTTTTTTTTTTTTTTAATAATAACTGACCCTTAACTTCCATTAGTTTACCTTTAAACATTGTACTTCCATTTGTAGCTACACTTTTGGCTCTTGATAACAGTTTGATTCTAATAGAAAAATTAAGTCAAATAACTTCTACAGCAAAAGGATCTGGTATCATTGAAAAGCCTAGGGTATCAAGGTGATAAAAATCAAATAAATCTATGGAATTTCTTTATTCTCTGTATTTTGTGAGACTTAGCAAAATAAATTTTTACCTTTCATTGGCCTTTTTGGATACACAGGTGATATTTCAAGGGTTAAGCTGGTACCTATTCCTTATGAGGAGCACCTATGGATGTGCCTAAATTATTAGTTCATGTTAGATTGCCAGTTGATGCTGAATTTCTTCTCTAGTCCTTGAATTCTAATACTTTGTATTTTTTTCAAATTCTTGATAATAGTTACATAAATAAGTTACTACTATTTTCTTTGCACAGATGAAAAGGAAATGGTCCTAGATTGATTAAATTTTATTCCAGGCACAAGCAAATTGTTTATAATTATAGCTTCCTTAATTGCCATATAAACTTAACTTTTAACTGTGGCTTATGTTGTAAAAATATGATTCATTAAAATGGGAGAAATTCTCTTGCTTTATGCATACAGTTTTCATGTGTCCTTTGCGATGCTTTATTCAAATTAGTAAGTAATCAAATTGCCAAGTTATGTTTGCAACTGGTGTTCTAATTAGTTTGCAATGGCAGCTCATTCATATGAAGCCACATTATAAGCTAGAAAGAGTATTGTATTTCTGAATCGAATTGTCATCTCAGATCAGGGTTCTACTGAATTTTATCTTCTATTTTTTGAATTTGAAATCTCCCTATTTATTCAAGAGAGAGCAGATTCTGTATACCTATTCTTTAAACTTTGCCATATTTCCTTGGGGGGGGCGGTTATCAGACTGATAATGGAGAGAGTAAGATGTTCTGTAAGGAGGGATCCTGACTGGCTTCAAAATTATATATTTTTCTTTGTAAAATTTATCAGACAGCAGAGATGGTAAAACAACATGGATTTTGAAGTTAGGCCAAGGTTGGAATCTTGATGTACTAATTACAATTAGCTCCCCATATCCCCAGATTCCACATCAAAGATTCAACCAACTGCAGATGGAAAATATTAGGAAAAAATATATAATACTACAACAATAAAAAAATAGGTCAGCGCAGTGGCTCACATACACACATGTAATCTTAGCACTTTGGGAGGCCAAGGCAGGAGTGTCACTTGAGGCCAGGAGTTTGAGACCAACCTGCACAATATAGCGAGACCCCCATCTCTACAAAAAATAGAAAAATTATCCAGGCATGATAGCATGCACCTGTAGTCCCAGCTACTCAGGAGGCTGAGGCAGGAGTATGGCTTGAGCCTAGGAGTTCGAGGTTACAGTGAGCTATACTGACGCTACTGCACTCTAGCTTGGGTGACAGAGCAAGACTCTTGACTCAAAACAAACAAACAAACAAAAAACCCCAGTAAAAAATAATACAAATTAAAAAAATAAAAAATACAGTATAACAACTATTTCCTTAGCATTTACATTGTATTAGGTATTAAAACTAGAGATGATTTAAGGCTGGGAAAATTGATTATACGAATTGGAGTTATTCCTGTCATACCCAACTAAGTCGGAGTTGAGAGACCAGAGGGCAAAGCTCCAAGAACTGTCTCGCAGACCCAGCTGCTGACATGGCCTGCTATAACCTTTATATATATATTTTTTTTATTTTTTTTGAGACAGAGTCTAACTCTGTTGCCCGCGCTAGAGTGAGTGCCGTGGCGTCAGCCTAGCTCACAGCAACCTCAAACTCCTGGACTCAAGCGATCCTCCTGCCTCAGCCTCCTGAGTAGCTGGGACTACAGGCATATGCCACCACACCCGGCTAATTTTTTGTTTCTATTTTTAGTTGACTGGCTAGTTTTTTTCTATTTTTTTAGTAGAGACGGGGTCTCGCTCTTGCTCAGAGCTGGTCTCGAACTCCTGACCTTGAGCGATCCACCCGCCTCGGCCTCCCAGAGTGCTAGGATTACAGGCGTGAGCCACCGCGCCGGCCATGCTATAACCTTTAGACCAGTTTCATCCAGTAGCTGCAGAAAGGACCTGCCCTGACTCTAAGACTAGTTTTACTTAATCAGAGACTGCCAGCTCCTGATAGCGCCAGTGGACTTTCTTTCTAAACATTTTACGTTATATTTCTCTTTCTCAATAAAACCCCAACCTTTTCCTTTGTTTTTTGGACATACTGAAGACCCCTCTGGTCTATGACTTTGTCCTGAATTGCAATCTATTTTTATATATATTCTTAAATAAAATCCTTTACCTAGAGATTCTTCTCTATATTTTATTTGATTTTGACAGTGTACGTGATGATGTGCATAAGTTATATACAAATGCGACACCATTTTATGTAAAGGACTTGAACATCCTCGGATTTTAGTGTCTGCAGAGGGTCTTGGAACCAATCCCCCATGATAACAAGGGAAAACTGGACTAGTTACTTTGATATCGAGGGACAACTGTATTAGTTACTTTACACAATTTACTAGGTGTGTACACTAGAAATTAAGGTTTTTAACATACAGCTGCTTTAAACACAAAGTAAGCATATCATCTTTATCCTGCTGGGGAGTTTTGAGACATAGTAAGAGAGAATACATAAAGCTTCTCAGGCAGTTTCTGGCATCCATGGCTCTCAATCTGGCCTTTAATTCAATTAGCATCATTGAATACCCACTGCAGTCTCTATATAAAAATAAATCTTCCAGATGACTTCTTAATAATAGGACACATCACAGAATATTTTACTATAGTAAAAGAATAATTGATATTTATCATCAAGAAACCACTCTTACTCTGGACTTCTGCATAGCTATTATATAATAATGATGATTGATATTTATTAGTGTACCTCTAAGCCCAGAGGATCTTTACAAATGATTAAAGAGAGTAAGTCATATGATTTCATCTTTAAGCATTTTTATTGTGTTCTAATTCCATTAAAATCAGTAATCCAATTGATTGTCTTTCCTTTTGGATATAGGCAAAAATTTCCTAGTTTAATTTTACATATTACTTTTAACAATAATAAATAATATATGTCATTTTATATTTCATTTTCATATATTAATAAATAATATATGGAAACTGTCTATTGACTAGAATATCCTTTTTTATAATCATGCCAGGTAACCAGTGCATTGAAAATTATTAAGAATAGTATAATAGCACCCATTATCCAGTGCTTACTATGTGCCAAGCTCTGTGTATTTTTTCATCTAATCTCATTTAACATTAACTCACAGCATGCAGGATATATAGTATTATCCCCATTTCACAGATTAAGAAACTTGGAGAGGTTAAATAAATTGCCCAGGGTCACCTAGGAGGTAGGTGGCAAAACCCAAGCTTGAAGCAATAGCCGCCTTAATCCAAAGCTTGGGCTCCCAACTACCATGCAATTCTAGACTGGCTTTCATATCTAGCTTCTCCTAAGGATTTTTATACTTAGGTTAAACGCTTCCTCTCTGAATGTTTCTATGCTAGGAAAATGAATTGCACCTTATTATTAGATGTGTTGTAATATACAAGTCAAGACTATTTCAACGGGAGAGAAAATGTACTGGCAATAGCAAACTAACACTACATCTCCGAGGTTAATGCGGTACAATGTCACACCACCCTTAACTGTTGAAGACACAGGGATTGAACAGTCTGAAAGTCTATAGTAAGTCATCTCCCTATGTCACGGCCAGGATGTAGTTATGGAAATGGGACACTTCTTTTCAGTAGAAAACAAAAGCAAAGAATGAGGGTGCTTGCTGGTTATTTCTGCAGAGAGGTGACCTGGTAATATCAGCCTGTGACTGAGAAGGATTCTTATCTGTCAGTGAGGGCACCCTTAAAGTTGGCAGCCATCTGGACCTGTTGTATGTGTGGCACGTGCTCCTTTTTTCTGGGTGGATGATCCATAGCATTTTTCACATTCTCTATGGCATCCACAACCAAAATAATGTCAAGAACCAGCTCATCTAAAGTTAGCCTTAAAAAGGTAATTTTTACAAAATATAGTTTAAAGGTATAGTTGGAGATAATTTATGAGGGTACATTTATATGTAATTTTATGCTAGTCGCTCTGAATAAAGAGAACTCTATGGGCAGTATAGAAGGTTCGAGAGCCAAAACTTAGGTTTGAATCATTATCAATGTCCTACCCATTACTAACTTAACTTCTAAGGCTCAGATTCCTCTTCTGTATAATGGAAATAGTAACATGTACCTCACTGAGTTGCTGTGGGGACTACATAAGGGAATTGTATCATCTGTATAAAGAAAATATAAATTATCTAAATAGAGCAAACAGTGTGACACTTGGATTTGTAGGTACTCCGTAAGTGACTATAGCCAGAGCCTCATAGTCTTTATTTTGAAACTTAAAACAGCTAAGCGAATCCAGTCAATATCCAGGACACACAGAAAACAACAAAAAGAATAAATTAGTTTAAGTTAAAGACAGTGAATCTGCAGCAAAATCAAGGTGGTAAATAATGAGGAAAAGGCAGCTTGTGAGTTGTGTTTGAAAAAGCTCTCCAGGTCACCGTGGGAAGGGTTGGTGGAAAAGTGAGAATTTAGGTGCACTTTGCTCAAACAGCTGCAGGAACTGTATGAAGTGATGCTGCTTTGGAGTCGCCTCAGATGCAAGGTAGGTCACACGCTGACCCATGTTCAGATGCTTTAAGGTTTAATTATGCAAATGACTTCTCCAGGGGATATTCCAGCTGCTTGCAGAGCCACTTCAGCCATGCCTCATTTATCACAGTCATGAACACACAAGAGTCTTCATATTGAAAAATATATTAGTTTATAATGGAGATTGGGAAATGGAGAGGAAGGGCTTGATAGCTAAAAATGCTCCAGAGCTTCCACTGTTGCTCGGGCAGTTATAAGACTGGCAGGCACAGTCCTTGAACCTCAAACAGGAGAAGGACTTCTCAGGTAAGTCTTCCTCCGCCTGCTTTAAATGAAGGTGTTCGTGTAAAAGAAAGAAATGCTTTCCCAGCAAAATTAAAATTTTCCAGACAGTAATTAAAACGAGAAAATATTTTAAATGATCATTCGGCAATCTTCAGCACTTAAAGATAGAAACTAATATTTCCAGCTAGCTATTTTCTTAATGCAACACTTTATATTACATTTCCTAGTACACAGTCTGGCACATAGTAGGCCTCACATGTTTTCTTTTCCTCTGCCCTTTCATATCTTTCCTATACAATGAAACTTTCAGAGCTTATTAGCAACCCCGCTGACAACAGCACAGTAGTGTTTTCTAATGAATGACACGACACATTTGCATGATAAAATATCCTTTTTTTTTTTAACTTACAAAAACTGTCCTATACAAGATTTGTTCGCCCCTTCAGGGTCAAGCGTTCTCTGTTCTCACAGGACATGAAAGCTGAAGCCTTTTGAAAAACAGAAACAGTGGATTTTCTTTTCTCCGCAGTGAAGGCCATAGAAAAATTATGGACTTGTCCTTAGGTTTTATGAATGGGACGTGAAAACATCCACTTCCCTTTCCCAGAGAGTGCCCTCTTTTCTCATTTTACTTTTGTTCTAAATCCTTGCACAGAGCTAGTAATTTATAATTGCTGATTTGACTGTTGATAATCTCAATCTTAAAGTGTTTCAAGTTCTTTTTGGCAACCATAGGGAGTTTCCATGTTCCCAAAGAGAATGTTCAATTTATTTTCTTCTTTAATTATCAGAGATGGTGGTTTTAGTCCTACCGAAAGAGGTACGTTTTAATCAAAAGAAAAATCCAGAAGGCATGATGGGATAGTGAGGGAAGACCAAATCATGTAGAATGTTAGGTAAGCAGAAACTTAAAATTGAACTCCTGTCCTTAGTACTATCAGGACACCAATAGTTAGGATTGGTTTACCTTATTTGGACTTAAAAGAGATAAATTCCAAACCTCATCATAGTGTCCCATTTACGTATAATGACAAAGATCATCTCTTATTCAGATGACCCATAATTTTGTGTTATAGGAGAACTTCAAGCTAAATCAATCTTTTTCTTTTCCTTCCTTCCTCCCCTCCCTTCCTTCCTTCCTTCTCCTCCTCTTCTTCCTCTATATTCTCTCTCTTTCTCTCTCTCCCCCACCCCATACCCCCCACCCACGCCTGATTATAAATAACAGAAATTTTTTCTCACAGTTCTGGATGCTGGGAAGTCTGAGATCAGGTGTCAGCAGATTTGGTGACTGGTGAAGGTTGTTTCCTGGTTCATAGATGGCACCTTTTAGCTGCGTCTTCACATGGTGGAAGGGCCTAAATTTTTATTTCTATAGTCATTAATTTGACCTGAAACATGTCAAATCTTCTAGTGTCTTCTCTTATTTTTTTAACAGGATATTTTGGTAGCACAGTATTGTCCCAGATTATGTCTTAGAGGACATACTAACATCTGAGCATATAGCAAATTGGGAAAAAGTGTTGGATAAAGCTCTGGAGGCCATCACATGACATCTGAGAATCTCCCAGTACCACGGTGGATTTGGAAACCTCAGGATCTCCCCGTATTTCCTTTCTAGAAGTCCAACATGGAATTAGAGTCAACCTGGGAAACCACCTGGACAAATAGCAATGAGAATAATCTGCTCTGGGTACTGGCCAGACTTGGGGGAGCTTGAGGAATCCCTGGAAGAGTAGATGAAATTTTGAAAACTCTAGCACAGTTTAAAACCTCTCAGGAAAGGGTGGCAAGCTGTGGCCTCTGGGTGCCTTAGTTTTCTCACCTATAAAATGGGGGAGATAATAATAATAGAGTTGTTTTGAAGACAGAATTATTTTTAGAAAGCTATATAGGGCCTGGCACATAGTAACGGTGATTGTGTATGTTTACAAAAAAAAATCTCAGAGAACGAGATTATCAATATAGCTTAGAGCAAGAGTTGCTAAACTCTGGCCCACAATCTGGCCTGCCATCCATTTTATGTAAATAAAGTTTTATTGGAACACCGCCATGCTCATTCCTTTATGTCTTGTCTATGGCTGTTTCCATGACACAAAAGCAGAATACAGTTGTTGTGACAGAGACCATATGACCTGCAAAATCTAAAATATTTACTATTTGGTTCTTTACAGGAAAAACTTTGCAGTCTCTGAACTATGGTCTTTATTCTATTGCATTGGTATATGGTATATTTTCTTTATTCAATATTGAATGCTTTTGCCGCAGATTCCACAAAAGTGCGTCTAGCTACTCTTTCCCTCCCCAAATGCCTGAGAGTCTGTAGGTCATGAAACTCCCATGAAGCAGCACATTGTGCCACCGATGAAGCCGACAGGCTGCCCAATGTCACAGAATGAATTGTGACTGGATCTTTTGTGGTAGTACTGTGGACCATTGAGACTAATATGAAAATTACCTTCTGAGCATTTATGCAAGATAATTTAATTTTAGAGCTCATAAACAAGATTAGAGTTATGTGGTTTAACAAAAGGTCTCCTTATGTGTACATACCCTTGCCAAAAACATGATGAAATCCTGAAATATGGCAAACTTAATGTGCACTTTTAGATTTACATGTGGCAAACAGAATTGACAAGTGTATCTGTTCGTAAATATTACTGCTGCCATTAGGAGGCACTTGGGAAACACGGACGGTTCTATTAAGTATGAAAATGATCTCCCCTCTCACTATGGGGCCTTCATCCCAATAAATATACTCATGCCAAAGTCCTGCAGGCAATTTTTCTTTTTAAAATTTTATGTTTCATAGCAAACAGACTCATCTTTGCCCAGTGTCTTGCCTATTCACTTGAATCTGTCCTTGTTCATACTGAATGCTCATTTCCAATAGGAACACCTATCTTGAGGCTACCCTGGTGCCATGTCTCTAAAAGCACAGTGGCGTACAAGAACAGTTGTCTGCATTGGTCCTAGGCTAAAAATTAAATTTGATGTATTTACCAAACTTTTCCAGGTAAGTTTAACATTAAAAACAACCTTTTTTCTTTCAACCCAATTTAAAAACACTAGGCTAAATCATGCCTACATGTCAACTGGGAAAGAATTGGTAGAAGAAAAAGTCTTCAAATTAACCTAAAGATATTGAGAGATGCATAACCACTCAGTAATGCACAGATAATTAGAGGCGTGTTTTATTAGCATTGAGGACTGACAGCAAATACCATCAATGACCAGTTTCATTCAGCAAGTACTTATTTAAAACAGACTCTATATAAAGCATGTATGGCCATGCTTCTTTATATGGGGTTAGATATATTGGAACCAAAGTTCTAATACCTGCCTTAAAGGCTCAAATAAATATATTTTAACAATTTTGTTTTCCCAAAATAATATATAAAATGTAAGCATTTATTCACTGTAAATATGGTAGCACATATGAAAAAAGGATGGTATCACCTTATTGTAAAACATGCATAAAGTATAAACCCTCACTTATAATCAAAAGAAGCAGATAAAATAAGGTTTTTTAAACTTACAGATTGGCAAAAATAAAAAAAGTTTGGTAATGTGCCATGTGTAGGGTGTGAGGGGAAATGACTGCTCTCATTCACTGTTGTTGGAAACTCAGATTTGGGGCAATTTGGCAATATATATGTAAATGTATTCCTTTGAGTCAGCAATTATACTTCTAGCAGTTCATTCTACGGATATACTCACAGATGTACAAATATATATGTACAAGGATGTTCATTGCAGTATTGTTATAGCAATGAAAAGCTGGATCCAACAAAGCCTGTTATAGATTGAATTGTCTCCCCCAAATTCATATGTTGGAGCCTCAACCCCCAGTACTTTGGAAAGTGATTGTATTTGGAAATAGGGGCTTTAAAGAGTTAATTAAGGTTAAATGAGGTCATAAGGGTGAGACCCTAATCCGATGTGACCACTATCCTTATAAGAAGAGGGAGAGACACCAGAGAGTACTTTGTCATTCAATGTTCTAAAGAATTTAAACAGAAATATTCACAGCAGTCCTCATTTCACTGCTTAGATTCTCATAAAAGAAAGAAAACTAAATTCTAGACAATTGAGACCTATAATAGAAAGGAAGTATGCAATTTTTTGAGAGATTAAATTTAACTGGAAATTATTGGTTTTCTAATTATTTATTAATATTTAAACTGATAATTCCATGCCATAATATAAAATGTAGTATGATATAGAAAGGAATAAAACAGTAAAGGGAAGGTGTAAGGAAATGATTTAACAGAAACTCTGGTCCCAGGGGACCTCATAGTGTTCAAAACTACAATATAATAAGGCAATACTGGAGTCCAGTTAGATTTATCCTAGAGTGTGAAAACCCAAGACTCTAAATAATTTAGGATGTAGTTTAACCTGGTGGTTGAGAGCATAACTTTTGGAGTCAGACTATATTAGTTAGGATTCCAGAAGGAATCAATGGATAACATTCAAATTAGGTTAAGTTACGGGAGATTTAATACAGGGACTATATACAAGAATAGAGAGAAATCACATCAAATCGTGTACTATCAGAGTTAACAACAATATAGCTGTTACCACCTCTGGCTTAAAGAGGTGAGGGTAAGGGATATGGTTCCTGGAACCCCGAGGGAGAGATTCATGCAGAGAACACCAGCTTGAGAAGAGTAGTGATCTTCAGTTGAGGGACACAGGTAACTCCACGGGGAAGGAGCCCAGGGAATAAGCACCCCAGCTTTTGTCTCATTCCTCCCTCTGATCTCCTGCCTTGGCTCCCATTGGCTGAAACAACCGGAAGCCGGAAGGCAAGCACACCCATTGATGCAATTCATAGAGGTTGACCACCTGGCACAGCAGAGTAGTGTGCAGACCATCTGGAAGGGCAGATGAAGAAGTCAGAACACAGACCCATCTGAATTTGAATCACAGCCTTGATATTTCTTAGCCATGTACCTTTGGGCAAGTTATTCCGTCATCATAAGTCTATTTCCCCATGGGATTGATAATCCTATCCCAGAGGGTTGTTGTAAGGATTAAATGAGCTAATTTATATTACATAAAGCCTTTGGTGTGATGCCTCACCCATGGTACTGATCAATAAATGTTATTTTGTTGTCATCTTTATTGTCATCATCAGCTCATTTAATCCTCTAAAGATCATATTTGTAACACATGCCTGCTCTGGTCTTGATTTCACAAGGATTTATTAACTAAGACAAAGATCCCTCAGGGCTGTTTTGACCTCCTGCAGAGAGGAAGCGGCATCTAGTTCTGTCACTTAGACCAAAATTGTCCCCGCCAGCTAAACCTTGGAAGCCCCAGTTCAATTCCTATCAGTCTGACAATTGGCAAGTTGACAAAATGATATCACTCAGCTTGTTTTGTTTATAATTTTTCATTTTACACAAATATATTACATTGTCAGGGGGTGATAATGTTAATATATACTGTCTGGTAATAATTTCTGGAAATTCCATGAGACACAAAATGCCACCATGGCTGGGGAAAGGACAATCATTTTAATATGTTAGTGGCCAGGATCCTTGACATAGCTTCTGCAAAATTGTGTGTAAACATTTCCTGGAGCCTAACTATGGACAATTCATTTTATTATGTTTAGAAACGTGGTGTTTTTAAAAACGCCTTTTGAAGAAGCATCTGTGCATCTCATAATAAGACACAAAGTGAGTAGAACATAATATTTCATTGAATGGGAAAGCATTCACTTCTCAACAGTGTGTACAGCTTAATTCACCATAGAAAAGAAGATATGTGAGAAAATTTCTTAGAGTAACATGTCTTCATAAGTGTGACTTCTTGGGTTGTGGTTATTTTTATCATAACAACCATCTACCAAAACTTTAATTTTGGAACACGTAATATGAGCCCATGAACATTGCATTTTTAGCTCCTTATTGCACACACTCCATTTTTCCATCATAACCATCAGGACCTTCCTGGGTGTCCTTTTAGTTTGATTCTCCCTTCTCATAGTTAAGAAAATGACCCCCACTGAAATTTGATCAATGTAGCCAGCCAAATTAGACACTTAGGTTTCTATGTTTTGGGATTACATTCATCAACACATTTACCTGTTCACCATCGTAGGAGGGGTAGTCAACCCAGAGATTCTCAGCTCTGGTTTGGCAACACCTTTGCCCAACTTCAGTTGCTGTAAGAGGTGCCAGGGAATACCGAGGACAAAGTAGTTTTCCCTAAACAAAAAACTCAGTAGCATTTTGAGAACAGAGCCTTTAACATATGATTGTAAGGCATTCTGGTAACCACAAATCCTTTCTGGAATGAAAGCCAGCTAGAGAAATAAACTAATACATTATAAAAAAGAATGTCAGAATTTCTTTGTGTCTGTGAGGCATTGATTTAATTACTTCAAATAACGTTCTGTGGAGAATGTTTTCTTTTTCTAGAATAATTAAAAATTACCCCTAGCACTCTGGGAGGCCGAAGTGGGCAGATCGTTTGAGCTCAGGAGTTCGAGACCAGCCTGAGCAAGAGCAAGAACCCGTCTCTACTAAAAAAATAGAAAGAAATTATATGGACAACTAAAAATATATATATAGAAAAAATTAGCCTGGCATGGTGGTGCATGCCTGTAGTCCCAGCTACTTGGGAGGCTGAGGCAGGAGGATTGCTTGAACCCAGGAGTTTGAGGTGCTGTGAGCGAGGCTGACGCCACGGCACTCACTCTAGCCCGGGCAACAGAGTGAGACTCTGTCTCAAAAAAAAAAAAAAAAAAAATTACCATTTAAATTTTACCATCTTCACATTAATTTAGGTTAAAAAATAGCAGTGAAATCTTCATTGGAGGCAATGTTTACAACGTTTCCTTTTTTTGATGAAAAATTTGGTGCCTCTAACAGGCAGCAGCTGAGACCAATTGGGTTATGGTGAAATGGCTTTCACGAATGTGCAGGGGTACCTCACCTGTGGAGTGGAAGCTTATGATAGATTTGGGGAGCAGGAAGAGCAGGGGATCTTTAGGACCTTGAAAGGAATGGATTGACAATAGTGTAAATCAGCGGTTCCCAATCTTTTTGGCACCAGGGACCGGTTTCATGGAAGACCATTTTTCCCCAGACCAGGGTAGGGGGATCGTTTCAGGATGAGTCAAGCACATTACATTGATTGTGCAGTCAGACCTCTCTGCTAATGATAATCTGTATTTGCCGCCGATCCCCTGCACTAGCATCACCGCCTCAGCTCCACCTTGGATCATCGGGAATTAGATTCTCATAAGGAGCCACAACCTAGATCCCTCCCATGCCCGGTTTACAGTAGGGTTCGTTTGCACTCTGATGAGAATCTAATGCCCCTGCGGATCTGACAGGAGGCGGAGCTTATGCAGTGATAGGGAGCAGCTATAAGTACAGATGAAGCTTTGCTGGCTCACCTGGTGCTCACCTCCTGCTGCACAGCCCGGGTTCCTAACAGGCCTTACTGGTCCTCGGCCTGAGGGTTGGGGACCGCAGGTGTAAATATAACTTAAATTATTTTCCAGTGTAGTAATATTGAGCATTCTTTATAAAGAACATTACTTTTGTGACATTTTCATTGCTCCTTGGATTCTTGATTCTTCAGGAGGGACAAGAGGAACTCTTTTTTTTTTTTGGCCAGATCTCCTTGAGTTAGACGGGGCCCATTGGTGGAATGGAGGCTACGTTTCATGTGGGGTTCAGAAGTTGGATGGGAGCCACCCTATGTAAGGTTTTTCAGTAAGGTTTCTGGATCTGTTGGCTCTGCCTCCATCTGAGCTGTCCCCCATTAAGAGCTTGGCAAGTATAAGTTGTTGTCATATAACCCCAAACTTCTATGGCAACAATATCCCAGGGTCTCTCCACACTCCCTTATACCATGAAAAAGTTACTATAACAGGCTGCACTCAGGACTCTAGGGTTAATATGTGTCTTTATCTTCTCTAATTAAGGCAGGCAATTGAGGGAGAAGTCTTTTAATTTTATATTATTTTTTAATTTTGGAGAATACTAGTTATTCCATTGCCTTTATTAGAACTCTTAAGGGGTACACCACCCACTTTCCTTTCTCACTTTAAACAGTTAATGTCAGAATGTTGTAAGGAGGAAAATAAAGATTAGCAATAAAATTGTTTGGTTATTGCAGATTGCTTTTTCTGAAAATTTGAAACACTTTTTATAATATAAAATAATTTTATATAATAACAGATTTTACATAAAATCCTAGGTCAATTTCTTCCCCCATCCTCCCTACACACACACAAACCAGGTGCTGAAGAGGAAATCAGATTTGTTCTTAGAAATGGTGGTGGATTGGTTAACTAAAAACTGAATCTCATCCAGTATCAAAGCACAAATGTTGTGGAAAATCAACTCCAGAAGAGCATCGGAGATATTTCCTAACTTCACTCAAGATTTTTTTCTAATGGAAATCTAGCATGGTGATTCAGATAGTCTCCAAATTGTAAATTGATTTTATTCCAAAAGTTCACTTGTAAGCCAGTTGTCAGCGCTCAGAACTCATTTTTTGTATAAGCAATGTTATAAGGTTACTTCCGTTCCCAAGCTGGCTCCTAAAAACTTATTTAACATGTGAAATTGAACAATGCTGCTCTAAACTCACAGATTATTCGTACTTGAAGGGTCATCAGAGATCTTCAAGTTTAGTAAAACCATTAAATTGTACAAAGGATCAGAGAGGTTAAGTGACTCGCTTAGGGTTATCCAGTATAGCCAAGACTGGACACATGTCTCCCAACTTTCAGGCCAGTGACCTTCCCACTATATTATAATTTATAAAACTGAATCACCATTTACCACCTTTTATCTCTAAAAAGATTACTTCTGAATAAGTACATATCACTTTAACACTTAGAAAAGGCTTTCCCATACATTAGGCTCACAAAATCTTCACTATAATCCTATGAAGATGGTAGAACAGATCCTGTCCCTATTTTAAGGGTAATGACACTGAAGCTCGGAGATGTTGAATCGGTCAGCCATAGCCACAAAATTAGTAAGTGGAGGACTTGGGACTCCAAACCAGCTCTTCTAATCCTCAGGCCACTGTCCCCTCTTCCACTGACTTGTGGCAGGAGTTCAGCCCTCAGGGCTCCACCCAGGGTGTCCCATGCTGGGCTGGGTCAGTTATGGAGATGGGTGGGACCTGCCCAGGGAGGCTACAGTGTTGATGGGGCAGCAGACATGAGAAAGGGGATGGGGAGTGAAGGTCAAGGGCTCTGGTGACTGTACGGCTTAGGGTAGTTCCCAGTGCCATGGTGAGAACTTGGTGGTGCTTGGTTCTCAGTGGTAGGAGGTTGAAGTATTAATAACGGCAGAGTGGGTGGGTTGTGCTTACTCTTCATATGTTCATGTCACTTTTCCTTAGAGACTGCCTATATATAAATGTTATCTTTAATAGATCATTTGGCATATGGTTGATTTTTTGAAAATTTTTAAAAATTGACAAAGGATAATTGTGTATATCCACAGGGTACGTAGTGATGTTTCAATACATACAATAGCATATCCACCATCTCAAATATTTATCATTTCTTTGAATGTTGGGAACATTCATATCTTCCTTCTAGCTCTTTGAAAGTATATATTATTAACTACAGTCATCCTACAGTAGTATAGAACATTATATTCTATATGAATACATAGTATTAGAATGTTGTGTGGATTAAGCCATAGTGCCTTGATATAAATAGGCACTTGTTAAGGATTTAGCCTGAATCCTTCTTGAATTAACCTAACTGGAATTAACCCAAAACTTCTCTTTAAACAAAAGAAAAAGCTACAAAATATTTTTTTTTTAAAAAAAGCCAATTCCCACTTAAAGAACAAGTGTTCAATTGGGTAATATAAACCAATATTTTCACTAAATCTCCCACTACAGCTTTATGGATTTTAACCTTTACATTTTTAGAAAGAAACATTTATCTACAAGAAGGGATCTACTGAATTTGGAAGAAAAATTGATTTCAACTGCATGTTTAAAAAGGATCTGACACTGTTTGCATATTATGAATGTGATTTGCCAGTTAGGAGTGCTGGTGGGGCACATTCGGGCTTAGGGGCATGCTCATGAAGACTCCTCCTGCTTATTTGCTAATAAAGATGGAGTTGGATTCCAACCTACAGCTTGGTGGACTAAGGCTAGAAGAATTCAAATCTGTAACAGCAGCCTGCAGTCTGGAGGCTTGATGCAGAATTGAAAATGGCTCCAGAATAACCTCGTGTTTCAGTGCCACATGCCATATTTCTAAGTATTATGTCATGTCGGAATTTAATTTGCATTCCACGGTGCTTAATTTTCATTGCGAGGGGTCTGTTTGCTCACTGATGTTTTTAATTTATTACTCCGCTGTTGCAAAATGTATCACTCAAAATCTCTGATCCTGTTAATGTCAGGAAAGGGAGGGAAAACCCACATGGCAGGACATGGAACTCATTTATGGAATGACTAGAAGGTGGTGTCTGGCTTCTTTATGCCATGCATTCTACCTCACTCCTTCTTTATCCCTCTCTTTTCTTTTATTTTTCTTGTTCTATACTCCTTTTATTTTCTCTAACTCTTGTCTTTCTCCATCTCCAGATTTCATCTCATCTCCTGCCTATTTTTATGTTTTATTTTATTTTTTTATATAATCATTTCTCTCCCACTCTCTCCTATTCTTATTCTTTTGAGTCTCATACTTCTCTCTATTCCTCTTCCGGAACTCAGTTCCCTCCCACCCACCTGCTTTCTTTGGTTTACTAACTTTTCCTTCTTTGTCCACAATATTTTCTGAATGTAATACTCCTTATTTTTAATTCTGTTTTGGATTATAAGAAAGAGAGGCTGGTTTTAAGCTTATAGGCTATAGCCTAAGATGCTTTTTAGGAACAGAGGATACTTTTCCAAATCTCCTTGTCTGAGGTTCCTGAATCATCTCAAAGACCTTGGATAAAAAGTAGTTTATGAAGCACCACATGTACTCACCAGAAAATTGGTTTCCCTGATCAACACCTGGGTGCACATTTGGGAATGACACCAATTGGGTATTAGACAGAGGTGGGGGGAGGGGATGGGTGTATATCTACATGATGAGTGTGATGCGCACTGTCTGGGGAATGGACACGCTTAAAGATTTGACTCGGGAGGGATGGGGGTGGGGGAGAGGATGGGTGTATACCTACATGATGAGTGCGATGTGCACTGTCTGGGGAATGGACACTCTTGAAGCTCAGTCTCGGGGGGTTGGCAGGGTCATGGGCAATATATTTAACCAGAACTGTTGTGCCCCCATAATAAGCTATAATAAATAAAATAAAAAAAGTAGTTTATGAATCAAAAATATTTTTCACATTTGTATTATTAGTACTGCTAATAATAATTCTATTTAATGATGAGTTATACCTACCTTGCAGATCTTCTAACTTGGTGATATACTACTTCAAGCATATGTAATAGTTTCCATCTGGGGAAAGGTGGCACAATATTGTGGAAAAAACATGGACTTTTGAGTCAAACAGATGTGAATATGAATCTGGACTCTGCCCCTAATAATCACTGTTATATGGGAAAATTATTGCCATCATTTATTGATTTATTCTTTATTACAAAATATCTCAAAGTTCATAGGGAAGTATATACTAGAACATCTGCTTACCCACCATTTAGCTGTGTCAAATCTTA
Source organism: Varecia variegata (assembly GCA_028533085.1). Taxonomy (NCBI): domain Eukaryota; kingdom Metazoa; phylum Chordata; class Mammalia; order Primates; family Lemuridae; genus Varecia; species Varecia variegata. Next base: position 28,499,823 of record CM052443.1, read on the forward strand.
TCATTTTGTCATATCAATTTCAGATATCTTTCTTTTCATTAAGGATTAAAATACTACAGTAATTACTTAATTGTTCTGATTTAGATTCTTTAACTCTGAAATAGGCCTAGTCATATCTATGTCCGAAAGACATGAGAATTAAGCAGCATGTCATATCTAAAGTGCCTGCCATATAGTGAGTACTT
>CM052443.1:28507547-28536143 GCA_028533085.1 Varecia variegata
GGCCAGATAATTTCTTTCTATTTTTAGTAGAGACGGGGTCTCGGCTCTTGCTCAGGCTGGTCTCGAACTCCTGACCTTGAGCGATCCACCTGCCTTGGCCTCCCAGAGTGCTAGGATTACAGGTGTGAGCCACCGCGCCCGGCCTCACGTAACCTTTTTGAACTTCATTTTCCCTCTAGTAAAATGGAGGATAAAAATCTCCCTTGCATAGTTTTTGTGATGATTAATGTCTAGAAAACATCTGGCACTTTAGTGAAACTGCTCAATAGATGCTAAACTTATTATTGTAATTTGCTATATTAGTAAATCATTTGTGTATCTGGTTTGCTAATTGTGATTCTTCATTTACTGGAAAATATTCAACAACTGACAGGCATGTTTAAACTTTAAGTATTCTCTTTTCAGACCTGTGCACATTTATCTGAAGGCACAGTAGGAAGGAAGCAATTTGAAGTCCTTCACGCCCAGATGTGGCTCAGTTCTCATTCTCACACCTAAGAAAGGTCTAATAACCTGAGTCTCTCAGCCTACAAAGGAACTGAGCTGAGTTCATTCCCAAATCATAAATTTTAAAGCAGTAGATCTTTTTTTCCCTTTTAGAATATGGTGTGTACCATGCTACAAATGTATATTGATTTAGAAAGTAATGGATTATAGGCAGGCCAAGTAACTCAAACCAGAATTTTTTCTAAAATTTGAACTAATTAGGTTGAATTTAGTCATATTTGGAAAATTTGAATGGTTTTCCAAATTTTCTGCTTCCGTGTAATTCCAACTCAAATATATACTTGCCAAGTAATAGTGTAGAATGCTTTCTGACTTTCAGTTCTGTAGGCTGACTTGCCTATAGAAATTATAAGGGCATTGAATGGTCCTCTCTTGTGAGTATCTTTTTGATAACTAGAGTAGAAAGATAATTCCCAATAATGTATTTTATCAGTGAAATGATTGTAAAGTAATAATTAAAAAGTCACTACAGAAACAACTGGGTGAAGAACTTTAGTTTCAGGGAATATGTTGCAACCTGAATAATTTCTAAATGTGGATTTCTAACCAGGTCTCATATCAATCTATTGCACCCAAGTAACAGGTGAATTAGTTTCCCAGGCTGCAGTAACAATGCAGCACAAACTGGGTGGCTTACAACAGAAATTTATTGTCTCACAGTTCTGGGGACCAGAACTCTGAAATCGAGGTGTTGGCAGGGCTGTGCTTCCTCCGAAGGTTCTAGGGAAGCAGCTGTTCTATGCCTCTCTCCTAACGTCCGGTAGCCATAGGCATTCCTTGGCTCACAGACCCATCATTGCAATCCTCTGTCTTCACATGGTCATCTCCCTGTGTGTCTTCACATCACCTTCTTTCTGTGTGTGTCATTGCTATGTCCAAATGTCCCCATTCTTGTAGCCAATAGGATTTCTTTTTAATGGATTGAATGTGGAGTGTATCAAGTGTGATACTACACTAAGGTTTTTGTCCTGAGCAACTGTAAGGGTGGAGACGTCATTAGCTGAGAACAAGAAGGAAGTATGTTTGTGGGATGGGGTCCGGAGAAATCAGGAATTCCATTAAAGACAGATTGAGCTTGAGATGTTAGTAGACATCCAACTGGAGATATTCACTAGCTTCATGCTCTAGTTTTTGATGTGCTAATCTGTCTATCTTGTTCCCCCTTTGGCCCATGGGGAGCTTGGGCTTTCTTCTCGCAGGATGGGTTATGAAATAAAAGACCAGTCAATTCCAAAAAGAGACTGAAATAATATGCTTTAAAAAGGAGGTATGATGTAAGAATATACTACAGAGGAAGATGTGGAAATCCAACAACATCCCATAAGAGAGATGAGAATCAGAGGAGGTGCTTTGACACCTCCTATGACACACAGACCCTAACTTGGAAAAGAACTTGAGCATGGTGGCTATTGGGTGACTGCTGACTAAACTGGTCCTCCAAAGAAATAATTATGTGTTGGCATTTAATAGCTGTTGAAACATGCCTTCAGACATTTTTGGTCCCATTTTCTTTGTTGCCTTTTTGATCTAGACTCTCAAACTCTTTCAGGACTGCAGCAGGAAATTTAGATTTAACCTCAAGAGTCAATGTTTTGTCTTGTGTCTCCTCTAATATAACACAGATGTGAGGATGGCTGTATTTTACTCGAACACTTATTGAGTTTCTGCCTCACTCTCCTTCTCTTTTTAATGAGAAACAGTCTGACTCTAGTGCTCATTCAACACAGAGAATACCAGTTGTAATCTTGAGCATGTACATGGGGAGAAGATATATTTAGGTTATTTACTTAGATTACAAATCCTTAAAATGTTTTACTATTTGAGGGGAAAACTTTCCCTCTGAAAAAAAGACACTGAAAAACAAACACAATATTAAAAATGAAAACGTGTTCATTTAAGAACTGAAAAACTGGTCCTCCTAAAAGCTTTTTTAAAATTATTTTTATGAGTGTCGGTTCATTACCTGGGCAGTCTGGTATGGATAAGATGTCACTTTTTAATACTGTATGTGCTAAGTTCATATGCCTATATTTTCTATGTAGAAAGCCAGTTCTCCTAACTTGCACTATTCAAAGAATTGCACAAACCATCTGAATAATTTAACAACTTTTACCTCCCCAGTTTCAGCTCTGTGCTGCATATACTCTCCTTAGGTCAGCTGGTCAGAGAAGGATCCAATACATCCAGCGACTCTGTAATACAAACAGTGCAGCTCAGCTTCTTTGGTGAAAATTCTGCACTTACCTGTCAGTACTGAATCAACAATCGGATTTTTTTTTCAGGTCAGTGGCAAATTTATTTGAGGGTCAAAAAACACTGCATAACGTGGATGCATCCTGTGGGCTTTTATTCATATGGTCTAAGTATCATTTTGCGGGTCCAGTTACCTGATCTGCTTTAACTGGTCTAAACATATGTGTCACAATTTTATTTTTACCCTCTTTAGGGTTACTTGATTGGAGACATTCTTGTTTATTTGTGTTACTGAGGAAAATAAACACATATCGATGTCCTCAGACCAATCACGGATTTGTTTACTCTGATGGGTACAACTAGAGCTGTTCAAAGATGGAATGGTGGCCTCTCCTAGGATGTAGTGAGCTCTCAGTCAGTGCAGGTGGGTGGCTGGCCTCACTCTGGCATGCTGCAGGTGACTATGTGGCAGAGACCTTATGAAGAGACTTGTCCTTGCTCCTACATGCTCTATTAGTGCATTTGATTCGGCCCTTTCAGGACTGATAGTGTCTGGTGAGTTTGATGCTGAAATGAGCAATTTGGAGTCCTGTTCACATCTGGTCCGTTGTGTGCCAGTGAACCTGCTAACGATTACATGTGTACCCTTGGCCGTGGTATGTAGAATCAGCTTTGTGTGGGAGGAACATTTAAAATCATTTATTGTTTTGGCATTGACATTTGATTTGAAATTTAAAATTTCTATCATGTGCTTATTAGGAATGCTAAGCATCTGGTTTGAAAAACCCAAAAACCCGTGTGAGCTGGTACTTCTAAAATAACATATATGAGACAAATAACACCAATTATTATGTTAGTGTTGCTACTACCACTGCAGGCAGCAATTTAGTGTTTCTGGTCAAGAACCATATTATTTTATAATAAGACAGGAAACTATTTCAGTTGTTTTTACTATGGTACAACTTATCATTGTGGAATTGTAGCAAATCTTCATTTACAAATATCTGTTTTTTTTCTGCCAGCCTGCCACATAGTCCTTGCCTTTACACAGACGTTGCATAGCATTTATGTGCAAGTTTAAACCTAAAAAGGTAAAATGGAAGGTACTAGAGATGAGAGTCAGGGGCTGTGGGTTCAGATCAGCTTGAATTTGAAGCTCAGCTTCGAAACTCACTAGCTGTGTGGCACAATTTCTAACTTCTTAGATTCGTTAGAAAAAGACACTGGGCCTCAAGAAATCCTACCCGACATGGGTTCTGTGTCCAGAGACAGACATCCTTCATAAGAGGCACTGTTGTTCCCAGCTGGGCCTGGAGCATTTGTGGGCACAAGGAGCAGTGGAGTAGATTAAAGGCAACATCAGAACCTCTCACATCCTTTTTTCTCATCTCTATTACTGGATTGCACTTTGTTTAGTGGTCAGTAGGAGCTGAGAGGTGACAGGGGAACGAGCAGTGAGGTGGGGAAACCAGGGTCTGCTCAACAATGAGGATCTTGATGTTTTTGAAAGATAGTATTTAGCTTAAATACTTCTGTGTGGCAAAGATCAAAGCATATTGCACTTCTGAGAGCATGATTACTAGAAAGTCTTCTAATACATATTTATGTTTGTAGGGCATATCTGAAGAAAACCCTAAATAAAGATAGATTTCATGAAGTTTTGCTCCCTTTAGTGTCTCCTGCCTTCTTGTTTTCTCTCCTAACGCTATGGGTGGCCTTATTCTGTGTAATATAGCGACCGGGCAACCCAAACTGTTTATCCTCATATCTGCTGTTGCTTCTCCAGAGTGAATAAGGATCTCAAGGCCTCACTAATGTCATTTCCCTGGCAAGGCCTCTTCCAAAGTGATGCCGTGAATCCTTGAACTCAGCTTGCTTTGATAAATGCAGGCAGTATAGATTAACACAATGCTTATGAAATGCCCATCTATGTTTTGAAGAGACAGCCTCAGGCCTTCAGTTGCTAGGGATGGCTAGAGTTGTCTCGGGATGCCCTGAGCTTTGATGATCGTATATAAAGACCTGGAGTTTATATGGGTTGGTATATAGAAGATTCTCAAAACTAAAGATCTTGATTCACAGGACTTGAATTTAATTCAAGTGACTTAGATGTTTTGACATTTGTACCTGCTAATGATTACAAGTTGTTGTGTAAGTTTATTTATGGAGGATCCATCAAAATATTCTCTGAATATGGTGACATTAATGTTTTAATTTCTAATATATTTATTATGATGTGACTGCCAGATTTGAATGAGTTTGGTTAACACAGGGTTATTATCATATAACACATACACGTTATATGATAATAGGTCAACAGCAGCATCAGAAGGACTCCTGTATATGTGGTTGCTTTTGTCAGGCACACTGAATCACTGAACCATTTTTCTAATGTTTGGGAAGGTGTTGAGCTTGAGTGACAAGGGAGGAAGGTCGGTACTGTTGGAGATTCCTGTAGTTAGAACTGGTCCACATCCAAACCATTCCACCAACAAGGAAGCGGCTCAGGGTTCCAGCAGATTGAGCTGCAGAGCACAGAGCCACAGGAGATTAAACGAGAGCATCTAAGCCAAAGCTCAGGTGGGGTGCCAGATCACATGAGCAGGGAGCAGGAGCAAGCCAGAGCAGGGAGAGAAAAACTGGTCGTGAGGCGCTGCAAGGTATCTGAGGACACTGGACTGAGCAAGTGAGTATACAAGGGCAGGCAGGAGGCAGAACTCCAAAGGGCCCTGGGCAGGGTTGGAGAATCTGGTTAATTAGAGAACTATCTGTAACCAACTTGCGTACTTTGCAGTGAAATTGTCTTAAGGCACATGCCCTGTGCAAGAGATCAAATCACTGGATACCCCGACTGGGCTTGCAGGTTTCATTGCTCTGGCTTCGGGAGAGTGGGCTCCAGAAAGCGCCTAGGCTATCCCAAGAGAAGCTGGCCGTAGAGGACTCTGCCCTCCTCTACCTTCCCTCCTCTTCCAAATAAATAGCAAACTGCATAGCAGGAGTCAGGAATTGTCACAGTTAAAGGAAAATGCTGGAGAAGAGGTAGGAAACTTTGGTTCATTCCAATCGACTTGACACTTCATAATCTGGCAGCTAAAGATGTATGTAGTGATTCCACACTCCCTGCTATCTGATTTTACTATTTGGCCTACAATATAATGCATTCAATGCATGTCTATTCTTTCATTTTGGTGTGGTCCTTTAAATATTAGAAGTTAACAGTGGAGGGAACAGGGGTATCTTAGTAGAGGAAGTCATTAGGTGGTCTTGGTTTCTAGTTTCATTTCAATAAATGATGGTCTGCTCATTTTGATTTGCAATACAAAGAAGCTATTGAAGTGGAGGAATATTTTCTTGTTCTCATATCAGGGCCAAATGAGCAAAACATTAAAAATAGTAGTTGAAATTGTTTCCACATCAGAAAAAGTTCTCTATAATTTTCTCATTCTGGTTCCTCTTTATATTTTCTGTAAGTCTGAGTTGTGGTTGTCATAGCAATTCCCTTTTCTGCATTAAATTCCGATGCTTGGATTTTTATTATTTGTGCCTCATAGTAAGAAAAGACCCATTCAAATATAATTATTTCCTTTTAAATTCTATCTGACCAGAATAGATCTTTTAAACTTTATCTCATCACCCTAATATTTTTCTAGCCTCTGTATTCTTTAAAATTCTATTTTGATGGACCAGGAAATAGTCTCTTGAGTAGTTTGAAGAGGACAGTCTCTGAGACCTGGTACCCATTGTCCTTCCCTCTGCCTTTAGTACCTTCAGTGGCTCTGAGGCCCTTGGGGACTTCCTTCATGTCTGTATACGGGTGGTCTTGACTTAAATACCAAAAATCTTTGCTGGATTTTGTTTCCTTTTCTTTCTCCCAACCTTTTTATTTCCTTCCTTTTGCTTTTAATTTTTTTTCCATACAGTTTTCATGGGTTATTTTTCACCCCATGACTCTACTAAAAACTCTTTTGAAGCTGATAATGACCTAATTCTTGTCAAAACCATTAGCTTCTCAGAATTTATCATTCGTGTCTTTCATGTGGCTTTGACATGGTTGACAGTTAATCCTCCTTGAAGCTGTTCCCCCTGATTTTCTTCTTTCTGTCTTTTGTCCTTCCATCCATCTTCCCACCCGTCCCTTGGCTGTGCCGTGTCACGGTGCTTTTCAGGGCCCTGCTTTATTCTGGCCTTGGAGTGGGCCTTTCCCACTCCTATTCCAAACTCCAATTCTAACAACTTCTGTTCCAAACAACGCCTATTCCAAAATGTGCTCCTTCCCCAGGGTCTGCCTAGAACAGCTCCGTGTTCCGCATTCATTTACTTGGTGGGATTATTTACTGTTGGGATGCTACCTGTCATTGCAGAGGGCTCACCTTCAAATGCACATCACTGGTTCTGACCACTCACCTGCACTGAAGTTCTGTATCTCCAAATGTCTGCAAGACATCTCCACTCTCAGTACCTGCCTTCCAAGACTGGGTTCTCAGCTTCTCCTCCGATCTCAACTTGGCTGTTCTCAACTACTAGAAGCACTACTTTTCTGCCAGCTGGACTGTTACGTCTGCTTCTGCCTGCTCCCTGCTGTGATATCACGCCTCAGGTAAACTTGGGAAAGATTCACTGTGCACTGGTGATAAAACAGGAGCCAAAAAGGCAAATCTTAGTATCATTATGAAAATTATTTTGATTCCAAAGACTCCCCCAAATGCTCTTGGGGACCCGCAAGGGTCTGAGAATCACATTTGGAGAATCATTGGTATGGAGGGTTGCTAAGACTTTTTCTAACTGGACATTTTATTTTTCTTGTTCGTGACCTTTCAGTTTTGGTGTTGAGGTTTATATAAGAAAAGTTAAAAATCAAACACAACATGTAGTCAGAATAAAATATTTATTGATTGATTTCAGTCTCCAAGTCTTGAAAAGACATCATATGATAAAGTGGTAGCTTTTTAAAAATCATGATGTTAAACTTCCATGCTCATGAGAGTCAGGTTATACTTCATTTTCTCTCTCTTGTCCTGATAGCCTGGATCGTAGCTTTCTCTAATGTAAAATTAAATTCTCATTCTCTCTGTTAATGGAGGGCAAAGTGGATATACAGGAAATAACTCTGACATTAAACTCCATCACTGCACCTTTTCCTTTCTTTCTTTTATTTGGTAAACTGAGTTCTGCGATGTGCTCAAAACTGCTAGATGCTAGGGATATTGAATTTGTAGACAAAGTGGTCCCACCTCTGGGATGATACCCTAGTGAGGACACGGGCTTCAACCCCAGCAATCACAATAGAGTGTGCTGAGGGAGAAGATCTAACTCCTGCAAGAAAAACCTGTGGTGACATAGGGCACTTCTCTCTTATAAGACAAAGGTAGGTGACAAATGATCTCCAGTCCCCTTTCTGTCAAGAGACCATTCATTTAGGATGTGTAGATCCCAAAATTCCTATCAACCACCAGTTAACTGTGGAAGTCTTTATTCTTCTGGGGACTAGACCCACTTCAGAAAGTTGAACGGATGGCAGGTGGGCGAACTGTGGGGAGGGGAGGCAGGAATTTAGAGCTAGAAATGGACAAGGTGGTGTGGGCACCTTAAAACGAGCAGTTGTGTAGGTCTGTCTCTGGAAAGCAGAGAGTGTATTTCCTTTTCACATTGCCCTTTAGTTCGGGCATGGAATGAGAGAAATTATACCAATACCACCACCGCTAATTGCAGCAGCCAACAATGTACTGAGTATTAATTAACTCCATGCCAGGCACAATGCTAAACTCTTTGCATGTTTATTAGTTTATTAAATTCTCATAACAACCATATATAGGCACTTTTCATTCATTATTAAGTGTATGGTGCACCTTCTTTGTACTAGCCAGGTGCCAGGCCTGGGATGGGAGCCAAACACACATCATCTAGATGGTTATTGTGCATGGAGTTTAGTAGTGGAAAAGTTAGAAATTAGCCAAATAATTTCACTAATAAATACACACAGGTAGTTATACACTGTACTAAAGGCACATATATGTATAACTATTATTTATTGAGCACCTACGCTGTACCAGGCTGTGGGCATACAATAGGGCTATTGTTATTACCCTTATGTTCCAGATAAGGAAACTGAGTAAGTTTCTGTAAATAACCCAATAGCTTGCCAGACCTAAAAGGTGGGCCCTTGTCCACTGTGCTAGTGGAAGAATGACCGAATGCATGTGGAAAGGGTCAGAGAGTAGACTGTCTCTTGGGTCACTGTCTTGGCCGTGGCTTGTCATCATCAGAGATGGCTAAAGCAGAGTGTGCTGTGGGCTCTCACCAGGCAACTGGGAGTCCTTATCCTGATGAATGAGGCAACAGTTAGGTTTCCTCCTTGGATATTCAGAAGTTGGGAATACAAAGAAAGGTGTACAGCATGATTTCTGTGTTGAAAGTGAACAGCATGTCCAGTAAAATATGTGTTTTAAATTACCCCTCAGCTGTTTTTTAAATCACAACCCATGAAGAAATCTGTCCAAAGGAAGCATTTCCCATAACCTTCCCTTTGGAAACAGCCCAGGTTTTCTAGTTCTCAGTACAAGGGAGGCATTTTCAGGAGAAGGAAGTTTGGGGGAGGGAGTAGGGCAGGAAGAAAGGGAAATCTTTATAGATAGTGGCGATTTTTAATGAGTTTCCTTTAGCCTACACTGCCTTGCTGGTCACCGTGACGCGTGCTTGTTTGTTACCCAGCGGTGCACAGTGGTGTTGGCCCCACGAGTGGCATCAGAGCCCTTTCAATGGCCCTGTGGTCCTCTCTGCAGTTAGAGATCCTCTGGAAAGGCTGGAGGAATTGACAGTCCACTGCCTGGAAAACTGCATCATGGCCAGGACAGAGTGTGTGGTAAATACATGATCTTTTATTTCTTTTTGCAAGTGGGGAAAAAATGTGTCATAAGTGAGATGGAGCCAGGTGGGGCCATGTCCTTACTGTGGAGAGGGAATTATATGAAAGATGAGTGTTGGATGTTAACAGGTGACTTATCTGTGGCTCCCACCTGCTCATCCACCCTGGGAGGGCTAATTTAAGAGGCACTAGGTTGGTTAGCCATGCCTGCTGGCTGGAAAACTTTGGGAAGTTCGGTACAAGTCTATAGAGGAGACTGAAGGAACGAAATGGAGCTAATTTTTAAAAAATCAATTCATGTTGAAAATTCACTTTGGACCTGTCTGTGTTTATGATTCCTTTTCCTTACCGCATTTGCATAAGATGTGATCTCAGATCAAATAACTGAGGAAAACAAATTAAAGTTGCCATGAACGTGCCATTTCAATTCAAACGACATTTTTTTAAAGCATCTACTATGTATTGGGAAGCAGCCTATAAAAGAATAGTTTTTTTTTTATTTCTACCCTCCCCTCTCCTCTTCCCACCCCGCTTCCAGGGTTGGAAAGCTATGCCTAGCTCAGGGAACTATTCCTTAGGGACCATGTTTTTTGATTGTGGAGTTTTTTGGGCATCAGAACTTTTAAGAGCCCACCAGAAGGGATCTCAAATTCACCTAGACTAATTCTGTCATTTTACACTTACATTTTATGAAGCTCATCAAAGTTCGGTGACATGCCCAAATTATTTTACAGCTGTTACAGCAGAAATATGACTAAAGTAACATTCTCTTTGCATGAGGCCTGTACAAAGTAACAAAATAAAATCTGTCTTTCACTATTATATACATTGTTCTAGCTATCTATTGCTGCATAACAAGCCACCCTAAACTTAGTGACTTAAGCCAATTTATTTCTTTCTCATGGTCCCATGGGATAGCTGGGAAGTTTTTGCTTGGGTCTCTCTGGGGGCTGCTGTCAGATGGACAGATGCTTAGAGTCATTTGAAGGCTTGAGGGGGCTGGACACCCAGGTTGGCTTCTTCATTCAGGCACAGAGCTGGCAGGTGATGCTGGCTGTCAGCTGGGAGCTCAGCTGCACTTGGCACTGGATTGACAGGAAGGTCCCTTCTATTCTATAAACTTGGGCAAGTTATTCCCTCTTAAGAGGCTCACCTCATGAGAATGTCTTAGGTGGCAAAGAAGAGAGACTCAAATTAAGTTACCTGTGATTTAAGATTACACATACACGGGACCTCTATAAAACGAATCAACCAGATTTCGGAAAACTGTAGCCAAACTGTTCCTTGGTTCTTTCCTGAGTGTCTCCTCTCATTTCCTTTGGCTACTTTCATCTTTTTTCTATTGGAAAAATGTTAGTGTGCCATGATCCTTTCCCAAGGCTCCCCTCCCTGTGCACCTCTTCAAGCTCTAGCACCCACTGCTGAGGTCCTCAATCCTTAGTGCAAATGACAGGGGAGGAGAGGGCCGGGAGGGATCTAATTGCCCTGCTGGCAGAGTCAGACCATGTGGTCAATGGCAACCCTGAATATTGACTGCCCCTGGTGAGATGCTGCCTAGGGCCGCTCCTGCTGCAGGGGCCATGGGAGAAGTGGGCAGTATTAAAATGTCTAGCACCAGGGTAATAATAAGATTATGATAAGATCTGTATTACATCCCTCATAGGACTGCACTATCAAAACCAAAATTAGTAATAATAGCCACCATTTAGTAAATATCTACCATGTACAAGGTGGTTTATACACATCTTCATTTGTTTTCAAAACAACTTTGCAAAGTAGGTATCATTTATACACTCAGATGAGGAAATGGAGGGTAAGAAATGATATGCAATTTATTTAAAATGACACAGCTAGAAGTGGTATAGCTGGGATCGAATCTGGTTCAGATAATTTTCAAAGCTATGCTCTTTCTCTTCTATGCAATTATCACTTGGGGAACCATTTTGCAACCTGTAAAGGGTTCTATAGATATAGTAAGATTTTTATGAAAATATTATTCTCTTTTCCCCTATAGACTTATGTTTTGACAGAGGAAGCATACCATTTGTCAGTGCATTTTCTCCAGGATAGTTTTGAGCATCACACAGGAGTGTGTAACAGCCAATACTTTTATATTTGTCATCTACACTGAAAATTTCCTCATTGGTCAATTGCCAAGGATAATTGAAAAAAATGGGAACAAGCAAACACAGATTCACAAAAGTCAAACCCTTACAACACACCTGGGGAAAAGAGTGACCCTGCCCGTAGCCCTCTTCCCTCCTGTCTGCATGGCAGGGGGGTGGCCTGTGTCCTGGCCATGTCCTCAGCCCTCAGCTGAGAGCAGCCCCACCCCTAAGTTTACTGACTGTTGGGAAAGGAACCAGGTCTGGATGAGCAGCATTCAGAGTCTGTCCTCTAAGAACTCGGCAGGGCTCACACTCTGCCCCTCAGTATTTATCTAAACTTAGGCTGCATGGAGTAGCACTTGTGGTGGTCCCCGCACCTTTCCTCTTCGACTCCACGGTTTACCAGGGATGAAGCCCGACCCCTGTCCCCGGAGCTGTTTACACGTGCAGACAGTGCCGTCCCTGGTAGATTGCTTCAGACCGCACTGCATCCTGGCATCATGTCACCAGGGACAGCCGGAAGCAGGTCTATCACAGCGTTACTGTATTTGCTGTGAGATGTTGTTACGGTCGGGCTCCCTGCATCACTTAATTTCTTCCCAGGAGGGGCCATGGAGAAATTTCTCTTAGGCTAAGAACTCTGTACTCCTAAGTAACGGACTTGTTTTCATCTTATGAGCACTTTAATCAGGACTCTTGCGGATACCAAAATCTGAGGATGCTCAAGTCCCTAATATATAATGGCGTAGTATTTGCACATAACTTACACACATCCTCCTGCATGCTTTAAAACATCTCTGTATTACTTATAATGTCTAATAAAATGTAAATGCCATGTAAATACAGATGCTCTCGACTTACTATAAATTTGCAAAATCGTTAAGTTGAACCATTGTAAGTCAGGGACCATATGTAGCTATTACACTATATTTTTTAAAAAATTGTTACCTTTTAAAAAAAACAGTTTTGATCCGAGGTTGGTTGAACATGCAGATGCAGACCCCATGGATACCGGGGGCCAAATGGACTTCCCTCTCGCTGTTGGCTACGAGCAAGCTCAGAGGTAATTTGTTCTCCATTAGTCCTAGGATCTAAAAGAACTTAGGGCATGTGTAAGGCTACTAACCAGACCTCTGGCTTCATCTTTTCCCTCCCTCCTTACTTTCCCTTTACTCTGATTTCCTCACTTAGAGGTAATATACTGCTTTTAAACATATGCAAATGGCTTCAGCTTACTTTCTTGGACTAAGGCAGCACCTAAATGTAATGGATTCAGAATGCCCCTTTCTATAGAGCCCCGTTAGAATAACTTCAGGATAGTGACATGATGTTTTAAGATGTTAAAATGTTACTTTTGACTGCCGTGCTTCGCCCATACGGGTGCTCAGCTTTTTAAAACAAATTGAAGGAGGCCAGGCATAGTGGCTCACGCCTGTAATCCTAGCACTCTGGGAGGATGAGGCAGGAGGATCGCTTGAGGTTAGGAGTTTGAGACCAGCCTGAGCAAGAGTGAGACCCCGTCTCTACAGAAAATAGAAAAATTACCTAGGTGTGGTGGCCCGTACCTGTCATCCCTGCTACTCAGCAGGCTGAGGCAGGAGGATCGCCTGAGCCTAGGAATTTGAAGTTTCAGTGAATTGTGATGATGCCACTGCACTCATGCCTGGGCAATAAAGGGAGACTCTGTCTCAAAAAAAAAGAAAAAAGAAAAGAAAAACCCAAAAACTCACTTTCCCCCACTCCTTGCCTTTCTGAGCTTAGAAATTTGTTTTGTGTCTTCCTTAGGTATTAACAGCTTCCTTGGATATATGTTTTATATTGGAAGCGAGGCCGTATTTGGTCATTTTCCCTTCCTATTTCTTCCTGGGGGGACGGGTGAGTTAACACTTAAACATACACATCTATCCTTTAAGTAAAGAAACGTGCCCATGAATGAACACCCTTTCTGTGAAGCAGCAGCCAACTCCTTCTCTGGTTTCCAAGACAGTTTTTCCAGAGCAGCAACGTTACTGGGCCAAACAACCAAAGCCTTTCATGCGATGGATGAAATACTCGGAGCTGTTCTCGACTCTTGTGCGGATGGCGTAGCCCCCGTGGAGTCCCTGCCAGCCCTCTGGCAGCCTTTGGCTTCCCATCCAGAACCTTGCCTGTCCTACACAGTGAGCACAGTTCCCGACCCAAACCAGTCTCATTAGATGAGGTCTGTTCCCGTTGTGCCATATCTGGGCTAATGACACGATCGAGTCGCCCACCAGGCTATTTCTAAAACAGGAACAAATGACTTGGAGGATACAGAAGTATTCTTAAGATATCTTAGAAGGCAAGAGGGCCCACCTCTTATGTCACTGTCACTTTTTCCACTCTTTCCCTCTCTCTGCTTCAGAAGGAAAACTGTATCGCAGGGCTCCCACTGACGGGGAACTGCTAGGGGAATTAACCAGGGGGCTGACGCCTGCATGGGTGCAGCTTTGAAAGGCACAACTGTTCAGGATGTCTCATTCTAGGTTTGCAAAAGCCCACAAGGTTAGCCCTGTAAGCACACACACATTGGGCTTGGGGGCACTTGTATACATAAATTCACTTTTTTTTTTTTTTATTTGTAGACTGCAGCACAGTCACGCAAGAAAATAGGACAGGCATTCACAGCAGTCGGGAAACCAGTTTGGGGAACAGAACATCACGGTGAAGCATCCTAGATCATGACACAATCATTCTCTTCTTGGCAGCTAAACGAGGCTACTTCATAATGTTATGTGTTGAGTGTATAGCTATGTGGGCCAAGGTACTATTTTAAAGTCTTTTGTAAACTAGCTATTACGTAGCAAAATCGTGTGTTCTATCTAGGAGCTATCTGCACTGTAGGGTCTTTGCTTAGAAAAAAATGGTGGCGATACAACACATCGGTCAATTTCTACCATTACATCCTCAGAAGCGACAAATTCTTATATCTGAGTCCTTTTATAGTAGATCTACCGTGGGTATTACACATACAATCATTCACTCTGGGCCTATTAAATCTTTGGTTTAAAAGGACTGTTGCTTGGCCGGGCGCGGTGGCTCACGCCTGTAATCCTAGCACTTGGGAGGCCGAGGCGGGCGGATTGTTTGAGCTCAGGAGTTCGAGACCAGCCTGAGCAAGAGCGAGACCCCGTCTCTACTAAAAATAGAAAGAAATTATCTGGCCAACTAAAAATATATATAGAAAAAATTAGCCAGGCATGGTGGCACATGCCTGTAGTCCCAGCTACTCGGGAGGCTGAGGCAGGAGGATCGCTTAAGCCCAGGAGTTTGAGGTTGCTGTGAGCTAGGCTGACGCCATGGCACTCACTCTAGCCCAGGCAACAGAGCGAGACTCTGTCTCAAAAAAAAAAAAAAAAAAAAAAAAAAATAAAAGGACTGTTGCTCAATCCTGAAATAAAAGTTACCCAGATTTTTAAGAAAGTCAAACTGAACAAAACCTTGGGTGTTGTGGTGA
This sequence comes from Varecia variegata, assembly GCA_028533085.1. Taxonomy (NCBI): domain Eukaryota; kingdom Metazoa; phylum Chordata; class Mammalia; order Primates; family Lemuridae; genus Varecia; species Varecia variegata. The sequence goes on from CM052443.1 coordinate 28,522,693, forward strand.
TGATGTCTTAGATGTGACTGAGCCACATCTTGTGATATTTCAAAACCATTCCCAAGAAAAACTGAAAATGTTCTGAGGTAAAATTCTTATTTTCCTTTCCCGAACTTTTTTTTTAAAACCTCAAATGACCCTGAGCCTATCTTGATGCTGCTTAGCCTAGAAGAGCCTAACATTAAACTGATTTTCTGTGGTCTTTTTCTTAGAAATATTTCAAGCTCATAAAAAACTGTCCCATTAGTAGGAGGTCACACCCCAGCCATATAATAAATGTATGAGATTGGAAGAGAGCATCTTAGTAGTAAGGTATGAATCTGGGTCAGAATAAGATTCTGAACACATTTATGAGAACCTTTCATTACTTTCTAATTTCTAAAGCTAATTCTAATTTCATTTACACTGTCAGATTTGACCAAAACATTTTAGTGAATAAGATAAACATACCTTTACAAATTTTATTTTATACAGATGACCTGTAAGAACAAAAGAAATACCATAGTGTATAGATATGAGGGATGTTTGCTACAGAGAAGGAAATGTGTACTTAACTTTTATTCTCCGGAAAAGAAAACATTTAGGTGTTGGGCTAGTTCCCATGGAAAAATTATAAATTCAAAGGTACATGAATATGTCATTACCCTTTAAAAATACTTCATTTACCTCCAGTCTTGATAAAAGTGTTACTAAATACCACAAGAAACCTGTTTAAGAAATTAAAACTTGGCAAGCTAAAAAGTTTTAGCACTTTTTTCTTTAGTGGAACGAGAGAAAAAGGCATTCAACAAATTAACTTCAGCTGAGCCTTCCTCTTTGCCTACACTCCCCAACTCAACACAGAAGCGGGCACAGCTCAGCAAATGCACCTTCGGAACATGCCTAATCCGTACAAGACATGCGGTCCGGGTCAGATCTTGGGGGGGGTCTGCCTTGGGGCGGTCTTGTGAGCCGGGTGTCACATGAGGGTCCTCCACGGATTGTTGCATTTTCTCTTCAGCTTTGCTTTCCTTTAGGCAAGTAAAACCAGAGCTGTTCTAATGAATGGAGAACATCTTTTATACGTTCCCAGTTCAGCAAGACAGAAATTGTTAGACATTCAGGGAGAAGCTCTGAGGCAACACTGGTGCTGTTTGGCAGCATTTCCTCAGTGCTGAGAAATTGGGTCAGGAAAAGTTTACTAGTGATAGCAGCCTACTCATGATCACGGTAGTTGTGTCTAGCAGTTAAAAGGAGGAATAAGAGGTCAGAAACTAAGGGAGGGGGATACATTTAATTTTAGAGAACTGGCATTTTATAATTCAAATTTGGTAGAATTTCATTAACCTTTTTGGGGGGAGGTCTGTGGATTCAGGAGCCTAGCCATAATACCGGTAGCAACATACTGCATTTTTAGAGATGATGTTAGATTTCATACAATAGAACAAGCATGTTATTTCACCACGTTTGAGCCATCAGTGACAGGTCTACTACAGTCCAACAGTGTGCTTTTTAAGTAAGATGAATCACGTGTATTTTCAACTATTTGTGCAAAAATGTCTAAGTGTAGGATCTAGTGTTTAAAGCCCCAGGGTCGGTGAATTCAATGGAAAACACAAGTGTGCTCTGAGTATGAGATTTTACAATGCCGGTGATGGCTCGCAGACTTCACAGAAGTACCGGGGTGGGGTGGGAGGGTGGTGAAGAGGGGTAGCATCTTTGTCTTCTATTATTTTCCCGTTCTCTTAATAGAAAAGTGCGTACAGGCAAGTAAATGGAAAATAGTTGCCAAAGGATAGCAGAGAAACAAAACTGGCCTCTAGGTGGTGCTTGAAAGCAGTTTAGGGAAGGCCGGCACCCTCCAGGGTGTAAAGGGAATATGTTGGATGAACCTGAGTAACCTGCAGGCTCCAGGGTAATGTCTTGGTCCCACTGCTACCTGTTCTGCAGTCTCCACAGGTGGCACGCTGGGCCAGTTTCAGTACATTTCTTTTTTCATTGACTCCTGTGCCTGTTTTGTGTTCCACTTACATCTTATGTTGATCAATCATCACCATTTAAAGTCAACAAACAAGGGGGCGAAACACACTTACTCAAAGAGCTTTTGCCAATCAGGTCATTCTGTCACTAAGCTTTACTTAGAAACATCTGCCTGCTTCTCCCAGGTTCCTATCTGCCCTGTGCTGCAGTGTCCAGATGGAGCCGGTGACCCATTTTGTTTGCTTACAAGTAGAATGTTTCCCAAGGCCATGTTTGATCTATTATTATTATTTTGGCACAATCTTTAAAAGGTGTTCCAGCTGCTACATTTGATATCCACTATTTAACACTAATCTGTTAATTCCTGTTGAAATATCTGCCATTAATAAAAACAAAGACACCCTCCTCTCCCCGTGTAAATCATAATAAAATGTGGATAGGTGTGTGAATCCACGCAAATCTCCTACTCATGCTCATATGTTCACTGAAAAGGGAAACTTCAGCATAACAATTTAAGAATCTATAGATCCAGGCCGATTTTAACATATGCTTTTTTTTTATTAAATATGTAAAAAGGTCAACGCAAGTCAAGTTATTCACATATTCAGAGACAAAATACTATTCTACCATGCAACAATAGGTGGGTAATGTAAAATGAATGTGATACATCTGAATAAGACTTTTTCATCTATTATGTCATTACTTATCTATATTTATAATTAACAATACATATGTTTACATTCCTTTCAGTTTACATTTAATATATAACAAAAGCTTTATGGTGTACTATTTAGTAAAAGTAATCTGAATACATATTAAACCTTAACGGAATAATGAAAATACTCACCAGGGAAGGAATTCTTGGTTCCCTTCTGGAGTTTACTTCTCTCGGGTCAACTGAGTGTTTGTCTTTGTCTTTTTTTTTTTCCTGCTTAGAATAAACATGGGCTTTCTCTTTGCCCTCTGCTTCGATCACTTCCTATCTGATGGTAGCAGTGGAAGTGCTATAACCGGCCAGTAGTGGGCATGGGGTGGGGGGGGAACTAAGGATGAAACTGGGCTTCCTGAGAGGGAGGAGCAGAGCACACACCCAGGGACACTTCTCAGCCCATCCTGATGACATGTGACTGGGGCCACAGAGCAAAGTGTGCCCTGAATGCCGAGATGAGAGAACGATGGGGTCCTACCATCATGGGGAATGAGTGGTAGTCTGCACGGAGCCCAAGAGGACCGACTCAGAAACTCAGCTGTTAAAGATTCCCCAAAGCATCTGTGACATCCTCTGGGGTACAGCACAACAGAAGATGCGTAAGATGGGGACAGAGAGAGGAATTTACAGCTCTTCTCTAAGTAAATGAATAGTCTGCCCAAGCCTTCAGGAAGGAGAATGGAGTATGGAGGCCAGGGATAGTTCTCTTTGCAGGCTAAGAGACCTGGCCAGAGGGTTTATGGCTGAGAAGGTTGGGGAGCTGGACAGAAATGGCGTGGTTCCAGCAAGAGTCATTGGGGAGGCTTATGCAAGTTATGCAGTATTCAGTGGTTTCTGGAGAAGACAGGATCTGGACTCCCTGCTACCCATTCATGGGCATCCGCATGGCAGAAGTATGACTGAGATGCCCAGAGCAGGCGAAGAATGGCCTAGGAACCACTGAAATATCATTGGCATGGAGTCATTTATTGTGACCTCTTTAAAAGAGCTATTTTAAAAAAAAGAAAATCTGTGAGTACAACAGGCTCAGGAGGGCAACATGCCATTAAGCATGATGCTACGTATAGCACAGCCACTACCTGTGACCAGGAGTGGGAGGATGTCACTGCCGAGAGCCAGGCTATCCAGCCTTAGAGAAACAAGCTGCCGCTGTAATGCAGAGTGAGCAGGAGAGAGAAGAAAGGGAAACCAAACACCACGGAACATCTGTCCAATTCTGCACAGTGTGTTGTAATAATCTCAAAAATACAAGCCATCTTTTCCACCTATAACTTAATAAATACCACCTTGCTGCAAAAGATTTTGGAAAGACTTCTTTTGGTGAAAAGCTTCAACGCCAGAATTTAGAATTAGTATTTCATCAATAAAGAAATTTCAAAGCTTTATGATACATAATTCAGAAATTTATTTTAAGCTTTTCAGTTAAGCGGAAAGTGGGGTGGGCACATTTGTTTCTTGTTTTTGTTGCACCTGCTCAGTCAAATAACAGGTGAAAGTAAATCTAAAGTCAGAAACCAAGGGAAATGAACGATCCAGGAAGGGAAACCATCTGTCAAAGGAAAAAAAAAAAAAAAAAAAAGGCAAAGATTTGGAAAGAGACTAAGAAAATGTGCAAATATTAGTTAAAAAAAATAAGGAATGCCTTTAATTCATTAATGTTTCTTCCATTTATGAATTGCCATGGTTTAGCAAAAGGTCAATGACAAGGAGGGCCCTTGTGTTAAAGAGGGGAAATTCCTTATTCCGGAAGATATTGGGAGTCATAGGTTTTTCTGTGCTGTTATTTCAGTGTCAACACCGGACTGCAGGACTATGGTTCTCCCTTGGAATTATGCTCCTATTAATAAGGTCTTGACTTCCAGCCTTCTAGCAAGTGTGCAGCATGACACAGAACCCTGGAGCTCGGAGCTGCACACCCTGAAGCCATCCTTTAGTAGGAATCCCCTACTGTGAATGACAGTTTTGGGGCTGAAACCCACATGAGGAAGAGGGACAAGGTGGGAAGATCTATACCTATCCAGACCCCCTTTGGACTGCAGATGACTGATGACAACATCTTGGGGAGAATGGCTGCCCACCAAAGAGGACCCTGAGAAAGAAAACAGCATGAGAACCTGGGGTGGGGGGACAGGGGCATGGGGTGAGAGGGCAAATCTGAGATGGTGTTTTCCTTGAGTGAATGTCTTTCAAAACTAACAACATACTGTGTGGTTGTCTAACATGCTGATGTATGAACTTCACTGGGCCCTGAACTCCTAACGTTGAATCCATTATTTTTTCCCTTTAGTGTTGTGAGTAGAGGAAAAAACTGATCCTATGTTTTCCCCCACGACACAAGTCACTGTCGTTATGGCTTTCATATCAAGTATCTGTTTCCCTTTTTCCAATTAATTGTTTGACCAATTTTACGTTCAGAGGTTAGACTCGCAAACATCAAAGCACCACAAATGCGTGTGACATCTAGTGACACTGGGTTGAGAAATGCCAATATAAATACCATAGATCAAATTACCATTGTTTCACACCAGGATAAAAAGGTGGGTGGTGGTAGTGGTGTTGGGGTGGGGGAGAGTTGTTCTGGAAAGAAATGAAGGAAAGAGCAGAACCAATCTCAAGCAGCCAAGTGGTGAAGTTGAATGGATGTGACCCTACGATCTCTCGGGTAGGTGGCCAGAACGGCCACCCACTAATACATCTTGGCAAAGGAAATGGGAACCGAGTGCAGTGGCCGGCGTGTGCACAGTGTGCTGATGGTAACGGCAGATTGGGAACGACTGGTTTCTGTTGAGCTTGAGGCCACACATGTTCCAATTCTCCAGAAGAAAAGTTCCCATGCACAATAGAAGTGTCAAGAGCTGCCAGGACGGGTCAGTACTCTTCCTGCTGCTGGAGCTGCTGCTCGTGGACCTGCTCCTCTGCTTCCGGCTCTTCCGTGTGGCCCTCCTGCAGGGGGCAGGGGAGAAGTTTCAGCTGAAATAACTCACTGCATCTGAGGCCCTGTGGCGTCCCAGCCCACGGTACCGGCCTATGTGGTGTCTTGGGACTACGGAGAGCACCAGGCTTAGGCACAACTCGCCATGCAAATGTCCCCCAGCTCCCGGGGGCCGACACACACGGGGACACCTTAGCTTCCCTGAGCCACCAAAGAACAAATCAGTCTCCAAAGCACAGTCCTCAGGCTTTAAGGGTCAAACTTAACTTTTCCTTTGGAAGGAAACCTTCCTAGAACACATTACATACTTTTCTACCCTCTATAAAAGAGTAAACTCAACACAATGACCCAAGAGTGTCATGACAACCACGGATGAAGCTGCTGTGACATAAATGGCACCCCTGGCCCCTGTGGGGTGTTGGGTGGTCACCCCCGGTAGTGTCTGCCTGAAGGAGACCCTCTGTTATAATCTGGTACGAATCTGACGTAGGCTTCGACACCAGAGAAGCAACTTGTTAGCATTTCTGAGGGTGAGGAAAGTATTTCAGCCACCGTTCAGGGACCGCCCCGGGCATGGAGGCCACTCCCAACAAGGAAGCTCAGGATCTTTAGCTCAAGGGCTTTGGGACATCTATTTAGGGTGCTGAGGCTTTCTGGCTTGCTTTCTGCTTATTGACTGGGAACCAGATAGGTGAGGCATGCCTCTCCTTGGCACCACGTGACCTATTTACTCCTGCAGCTAACCCAGTGAAGCACACAGACACCGACTCCAGGGGGCATCACCCTTAGCCACATCTGCAAATCTTTCACTTTCTGACCTCACAAAGAATTATTTTCTCTTCTTACCCAAGCAGGGGGCACAGCTAATCAAGAGGAGCTCAGTGCTCCCTCTGTCAGGGTGCAGGCTTCTGCCCCCGCTTCCTGAAGCCTGACATGAACCCGCTGGTAGCCAATTCCCATGCGGAACCATCATCTCCCCAGATCCCCGAGCCAGAATTACTTCTCTCCCTTCTCCTGCCGCACTTGTCTTCTTCCTCTGCTAGGAAACTGATTTGGAAGCTTGTTAGTCTTGAATCTCCTGGCCTCCCCCACGGGATCCCTAGGTTACTGGAGGCAGGAACAGGGCCCTGGTGCCCTCCGGGCCACACCTCACTTACTGCAGGACTCAGCATGTGTTGAGAGGAGGAATCACAGTGGGTGCAAGTGGATGACCAAGACAATCAGACTACCGGCCAAGGCCACTCGCTGCTTACTTCCTGAGAGGCAGTAAGTGTAATGTCAAGGTTATAAGCATGGACTCTGGAGTTCACATCCTGGCCCCGCTATTTACAGCTGTGTGAGTTTGGGCATGTGACTTAACTGCTCGGTTAACTAATGGGGCTCAGTTTTCTCACCTGTAAAATTGGGGATAAGAGCACCCATGAACAGAGTTTCCAGTTCATTGATCAATGAATCAATGCACTCATTGACTCCAACAGAGGAGCTAGTAATTTAAAGTAAGTGCCTAGAACGTGTGGTGCATAGTAAATATAAATGTGGGCTGTGATCATTATTTCTTAGTGGGAGAACTCTTTGAAATACATTGTAGAAGCACAAGTAATTTTAAGAAAAGTAACCCTTTCTGCGACAACCAACAGTAGAAAGTGACATCATGTTGAAGACTGGAATCAAATCTGGCACTGTCCCTTGCTGGCTCCATGCCAAGAGGCACATTATCTAGTAGATGTGAGCTTCCCCATGCCTGTGACCACCCTCTGTTGTCACCACCTGGAACTGCTCCTCCTCTGGAATGTGAAGGACCAGCCTCTACTCTGACCACATCGTGAGTCCTTCTGACCCCTGCACTCCCGGATTCCTTAATTGCAGACGCTCTTTGATCTCAGGGGGACCTCAGAGCCCTGAGCCCCCCTTTACTCTTGTTCTGCCAGGTTGACCCCGGGCCCCCAGGCATCGCTGCAGCTGCAGTCTTGGCAGCATCCTCTGCAAGCAGCTTTGCCCTCTGCCTGGCACACGTGAGGGTGGTCCTCTCAGCTCAAAGAGTTAGGGCCTCAAATGGCAGGAAGGCCACACACTCTCATCGGAGCGGAATATTTCTTGCTGGGACAGGGCCAGACAGGAGACAGTCAATGGCCTCCCTCAGTCCATGCTCTCATGTGGGGAGGAAGAATGAAACCAATGCTCGTGGGACTTTAACAGCAACGCTGGACAGGGCACTCCCGCCTGTCTGTTCTGCCACATGCTCCTCTGAATTGTGAAACACCGCTCCTCCCTGGAGCCTCTCCCACTGCCTCCTCCCTGAATTGATGGCTCCTCTCTCCAAGCTCTGCATCCTCGGCTCTTGCTTCTGTCGGAGGGCGCTACAGCCCTGCGTGTGTTCCTGCTGGGTGGCTACACAGCTGTCTCTCCAGCTGGGCTCCGAGCCCCGCACGGGTGAGTTATGTTGTTTTATTCATCATCTGAACTCTCGAGTGCTAGTGTGGTGTCTTCCATATTGTACCGCTCAAACTTCAGCTGGCCTGACGTACGCTTTTCGTACATAATTGTCTTTGTGCATGTTAGACTGCTGAAAGGATCTCAGAAATGAGGGTCTGTTTTACATTTTACAGAAAATCTTGTTTGCTCACATCACAACTGGGAGTTAACTGTGGGATAATGGAGTTCGCTAAAGTTGAAAGATCTGGATTCAAGTAACTGTTGAGCCTGTAAAAAGCTATAGGACGAGGAAACTACTAGGCTGGGCTTCCTTTCCGAGTATGTCCAACGAGCGGGTGGGTTCGGTGCCCTTGTCTATGGCTCTGAGGTCTCCAGCTGGCCAAGTGCAGCCGCCAGCACACACCAGGCTGATGTCCCTGTCACAGGATAGTGCCATCGGTGATGTCGTATACCTGCAGGAACTGTGGACCCCAGACCCCTCTTTCTGGGCACTACTAGCCTAAAGAGCAAACCTCCTAGATTAACAATAGATTGCTAGTGCTTGGGGTGCAAATTAAGGCAGTCTGGAAGTCTGGAAGAACTGCCTGTAATTCTGAGATATTACACATCACAGCTGAGAGCTCCCAGCCCACACAATGCTATTGCAGGCTCAAAAAAAAAAAAAAAAATCTTTTTCTTATGCCCTATATGAGAATGAAGAACTTAATCCCACATATAAGTAGGAGGTCAAGCAAAACCTATGCCAAATATGGGACTAATGTAGTAGAGTGTCCATTATTTCTAATATGTGCATATCAATCCATCACATCTTTCTAAATGTTTAGCTGTGTGTTATAAGTCTTTATTCTTCTTATAATCATTAGAAAGAGAAGCAAGTTGGAGGACAGTCTTGAAGAAGGCTGTTGGCCACTGTGGGAGGAAATGGGAACAAAGGAGGGAGGAGGGGCCCTCGGGAAGCCCCGATGACACCCTGCTCCCGCCTGGGAGGCAGCGCTCCCTCTCGCCAGCTGTAGCGGCTGTTCTTCCCTCTCTGCTTTGTTCATGTTCTTTCCTCTGCCTGCAAAATACTCTAGCTTAGTTCTGTAACTGCTGTGATTCCCAGTGGCCTTCAGCATGCAACACAAATGCCATCCTCACTGTGAAGTCTCTGCGTGGTCCTCCAGGCTGTTTTTATCTGCTCCCCACACGAGTTTATTTATGTCTCCATTATCACATGTATCATAATCTGACACATATCCCAGTTAGTCACGTCCCTGTCTGTCTCCCTCGCTGGGACTGGGAGCTCCTCAGGGGATGGTGGGAAGGAGAGGTTGTGTCTTTTTCTATGTACCCAGTGCTTAGTCCAGTCACAGAAATATTCCAGTGACAGAAACACAGCCCACATCCAAACAGTGTTGGTTGAAGGAGAAACAGTCTTTAGGTCGGTTTAACAGAGGCTTCCGTGGCAGCCAATATCTGAGGAAACAACTGTTTATAAGCTGGTGCACCTCGGCTGACAGAATCCACGAGGGAGCAGGTAGCCAATGACTAAGCCTAGACACCGGTGGCTCTACGTTAAGTACTAGGGAAAACAAGAGGAAAATGATAAAGATCTGCTCTGGAAACTTCCATTACATTTCTATAACTAGGAGTTGAATCACCTCTGTGGACTTCCCTACCCAAAACTCCCATCTGGATTTTCACATCTTCCAAACATCAAATTCCAGGGTGGCTTGACTATAAGAATCAGAGACCAAGCATCACTAAATAAAAGTGGTAAGTTGTCACTCAGGGGAAGAGATCCCCTCCGGCAAATACCCCTGCCTGAAACGTCAACGTGTGCCCACCTGCGTTTAACTGCAGAGCGTGGCTGCAAACCCAGCCTCCTACCACCTCAAGGAGGACTCTGCGAAAGGCAACCAGACGTCTCTGCCACCTCGGATCTGTGCGCACAGCCGACCAACAGCATCGTGAACAACGTGCTGACATTTCTTTCCATTCGCCATATGCATCACACCTGCACATGGCTGCAACTCTACCAGACACCCAAATGTGGGAATGGCCTGAAAACAGGACACAGCGCCAGGGTCAAGCACGGTGGGGGCAAATGGAGGATTCCCAGAGCTGGCAGCGGGGTGCTCGTAAGCACTGAGCACGGTGTTTAGAGAAGTGATGCCTTTCCAGACCACAGACACAAGGGGAAGGCGGGCAAGGGTGGACGCTTTAGCAAGGCTCACTCCCCCAGTGCTGGGACCCGGCTGGGCTTCTGGGAGGCTGCCAGAGAAACAGGACTCGTTATCCGCAGGGAGAAAGGCAAACGCTTGAAGGCTTTACGATATCTAGGACGATTCCTTGAACCTTAGCGGGGGAAGCAGAAAGCAGAGCAGGCTAGCTGCTCCCGAGCCTCTTCAGCAGAGTCGCGCGCGCACGCCGCGTATGGAAAGCACCCAGCACAGCGTCCAGGCACACTGCAGTCTTCTCTTTCTTTCTGCACAAAAACCAAGGTTAAAAAAAAAAAATGGGTCTTGTCGTATTCTAAACAAGGACACCTGGCATATTCTAGATCAAACAGTTTATTCTCTGTAGAAAACTCAGTATAGCCTGATGTTGTCTCTTTGGGAGTTTTCCAGATGCAAAGTTGCAATAAAAAAAAAAATATCCTGGAACTAGAAAAATTAAGCCAGCAATTGCATTTGAAGATTTTGTTCTGGTAACCCACACATGCAGTTTATGTTAAGGCTGATATTTTCTCTTCCAGATTCTAATTGGGTACTTTAAGTAATTCTCCTCCTGGATTTTGGATACTCCTTAGCATGCACTTTAATGGTCTTTCTCTCTGGGGAGTTATTTGGAGAAAATCCAGGTAGGAATTTGACTATTTCCCTTTTCACACCACAGGGCGTGTTTAATGGAAGGCTTTCAAGTAGACAGTCTGTCTTGAGGTTTTCCCCAAGTAGTATGACCTTTATTTTCTCCTCGTCCCATGGCACCCAATATGCTGAGAGGGAGGTAATATAGTCCTTAAGATTTGAGGGTCTGAGTTAGATAAACCTGGGTTCAAATCCTAGTGCTGGAGCTTATTAACCATGAGTTGTTGGGCAAGTAATTTCATCTCTGAAATGTAGATAAGTAACAGCACCCATCTCCCAAAGGGATGGGGTTAAGGTCAGAAATGTACATAGGACATGAATATAATACCTAGTGCATGCTAAATGCTCAGTAAATGTTAGCTATTACTACTGTCATGATCCCATTTAAAGGTGGCTCAGGCTTGGAGAAGGGAGAGCATGAACTTAGGGTTCAAATGCAAATTATGCCACTTACAAACTTGGGAAAGGTATTTAACCTCTTTACTGCCTTAGTTTCCCTCATGTGTACAATGGGATAACAACAATATCTACCTAATAGGAGTCTCAAGAGCATTAAAGCAGCTAATAAGCTAATAAACATAAATCCCTAGGCCTTTTCCCCTCAAGCCCCATTCCAGGTGTCCAAGGACACCTGCTAAACCCATTATTCAGTCTTAATGACTAATGAGGTTTTAAAGCATTACTTCTCCCTGGGGTGTCTGCATTTTAATAATAGTTGCACATACACTGCAAGAGAGGCTCTGTGAATCAGACAGCAGCAGGGTGGTACTGGGGTGTGAGGGGTGTGTGGGGGGTGGTGGAGATGAGAAAGGTAGAACATCCAGGCAGATTCCCTGAAACCACACCCAGGAGGCAAGAGCTCTTGCAAGGTGGCCCACTGACCCTTAGCCAGGCAGTCAGGGAACTGACTGTGCAGACTCCTCATCTGGAGTTCACTATCAGGTGTCAGTGCTTCTGCATAAGGACTCCCTCTTGAAACAAAATCTGGCTTGAGGTTAGAATCAGAAGGTTTTCCCTTGTGCTGGAAGAGCAGGTCTGGGAAGAAGATTCGATACTGCACACCAGCCTCGCTCCCACTGGCAGGCATTATCACAGACAACAGCACCACTTGCTGTGTAGACCTCGTTCAATTTAGCCTTAAACAAGCTAGTGAAGAGAGTAACCATAATTCGTCCAGTGCTTGACAGGCTACCCCCACGCACCCTGTACACAGAGAACGTCACAGATGTGCCACTCTGGTGGGTGCATCTTCCATTAGATATGAAAATATTGAGAGCTGTATTTTGTGAAGCCATCACAGCCCCTGGGGTCTAATCAGATGGATTCCCAGGACTTCAAAATCCACATTCTGAGCTACTGATGACCAAGAAAGAAGTTTTAAAAAAAAAAATCTGTACTTGCTTCGGCATTAAAAAAAAAAATATATGGGGGAAATGAAAAAAAGGTGGTGGGAGAGCTCCCAACCCCCAGACAGGGTTCCTCACAGTTTAGGAGAATCTCACTGCTAGGATTTTGAGTCATAAATAGAGTAAACATGTGCCTGGTATTCAGCTGGGATAAGGCTTGCTACACTCTGTGGGAATACCCCCACACACAGCTCCACTGGGAGCCCGAGAGCACTCAGCCCAGCACAAGGAGAAGCTCCACAAACCAGTCCCTCGTCACTTGCCTCCTACAATTCGTTCTGGAAGGTAAAGCCTGGTGGGGCTCCTGCTCCTGCCTGGCTGCCCGGCCCCTCCCTCCCGGCACAGGCAGGCCTGGGGCAACCTGCCTCGGGCTCTGCCGTCTATCCTGTCCCTTCCCCTCCCTGCTTTGCGAGATTCTGTTCCTCCCCTGCTTCTCACATCTGCATTTCATCACCCTGCCAAACCCACATCCGGGGTCTCCCTCGAGCACCAAATCTGGTGGCAGGTCCTCCCCACAAAGGAGGCCTTCTAGAAGGATTTGCAATGAAGGGCTGTCCCACAGTTCTGGTCTGTCCTGGCCATGAGTAACCAAGACAACCAGCTTTGAAATAAAAGCAGACAGTTGTGGGGCTTAAGGGGATGGGGAAAGCATCTAGATTATTTTCTCCTTTAACCACACTCCAATCTTTCATGAAGAAAGAAGAATCCATATATAAATTCTGACTGCTTGCTTGCTCAGAGAGCTGCAAACCATTTGGGATTTGGCTGCATGAGTGTGTTTTTCTCCGTCAAAGATCTTCCACCCATCTCTTCCCAGATTAATTTATGAATGCGTGTCCCATGGGCCTGGGTCAACGGATCGTGATGACAATGTTTATTACTCTGGGAATATCAAATGTGCTTGGCTGGGCTGTCATTCTCACTGAGGTCCCGGGGAGGTTATCTAAGGCACGTCGATCCACTGCACTTTGACCAAGAATCGTTTTAGAACACGGGAGCCAAGGGCTCCCCACACTTACGTGTTCTTCTGAAGCATAGAGCACTTCCATTACTCGCTGCACGAGGTCATCGTTTTCCTGCCCGTGTTCTTGGCAGAGTAGCTCAATCTCTCTCAACTTCCCAAAGTAGAAATCCCTTTCCTTTTCCACGCCTTCAAGGGCAAGTTTTAATGA
>CM052443.1:28536643-28579561 GCA_028533085.1 Varecia variegata
GGGTTCAAGTGATCCTCCTGGCTCAGCCTCTCCAGTGGCTGGGACTACAGGCATGCGCCACCACACCTGGCTAATTTTTTCTGGTTTTTTTGTAGAGACGGCATCTCACTCTTGCTCAGGCTGGTCTCAAACTCCTGGCCTCAGGCGATCCTCCCACCATGGCCTCCCAAAGTGCTAGGATTACAGGTGTGAGCCACCAGGCCCCAACAAAAAATTACATTTGGAATGCAAAATTTTCTTCTATTTCTAATAATTCTGGGCCTTTGCACATGCAACTTAATCTGTCTGGAATTACTGATTCATTCAAACCCATGCTGAGCCATGCAGTGTCCATCCCCTTCCTGTGTACCTGGCAAACCCGTACCCATCCTGTAAGACTCAGGAATGTGCTCCTGCAGTGCTAACCTCACTGCTGCCTGCATGTAGTGACTCACAGAGCAGTGGCTCAGTCTGTGAACTTTTAACTCATTTCTGTTAATACTATAGCTTGAACGCTTGTAAAATTTAAAAACAAACAAACAAACAAACAAAAAAAAACAAGGCAACCAGCTTGAATTCCAGAAAAAAGAAAACTCCCTTTATTCTAGAAATCCTTTCCTGCTTTAAACACCTCCCTGGGCTTGGCCACGGAATCCATCCCAGCCCAGTGCTGGTGCCAGCAGATGGATCCGTGGCAGCTTAGGAATGCCACCACTTCCTGGCTCCCCCTGGACCAGGCATGGACACTTCAACCCAGGGAAGCTGGGTTTTTCTGCCTCCTGAGTGCTTTGCTCTGTACAATGAGCAAATAGCTGAGGCTTCTGTAGAAATACCCAGCCTAAGTCAGGCTTTGGTGACACTACAGATGCATTAGGTAACAGGTGCTCAGCTATAAACACTCCCTGATAAAAACCATCAATAGCTAACTTAGATGATGAAAGATCCACTGGCAAGCGAAATTCCACTGTCATAGTCCCACTCACTAAGACTGACGCCAGCCTCAACCCTCTCGTGTCGCGGCAGATGCCCAAGTGATAGAGGAGATGCTGGAGGTGGGTCCTTGAGAGAAGTCAAGGCCAAGGAGGGGATGTTCTTGTCTCACAGTTCTCCCAACTCCTCTCAGCAAGTCTGCAGACTGCAGGTCCCCCCCAGGCCTTGCCGTCTCAGTGACAGCCACAGTCTATGCCTGGGCCAACCCATCTCCCCTCGCCAGTGGTCCCTGAACACAGCAGTGACTCCAACGCACTTCCTGTTGGCTAACCCACTGCCAGAAAGAGCCTCACATTATTTTACTTATGTCTTTTTCTCCCCTGTGTTGCCTGATTCATCTCTATCATTGGAATTGTCTAGCACAGTGGTCCCCCTATAGTATATCACGGGAGATTGCCCGAGGAAAAGCAGGCGGCCAAGCGAATGAAAATCCTTCAGGTTTAGGGCCCTGTCGCTTTCCCTATCACCACTGTGATGCACCCTTCACCTCGGCATCTTCACTCAGCCTCTGCTCACCCCAGGTTCTCAGTTCCAACACTGTGATACCTGTGTGGCCCCCGCCAGCCTCGGGGGAATCCTGTAGGCTTCAAGGACAGAGAATGCAGGGAGCGGTGACAGTCAACCACAGAGATGAATGTGCAGTAAGTGCTCGGTAAACTCACAATTTCGGGTGCGTCAGGCCTTCCCTGTGAGGGAGGATGGGGAGGGGACAGGCACATTCCTCGATGGGAAGGCGTGGGGGGTGGGGGACAGGAAGGGGGAGTGAGGCCTTTTGGAAGGAATGAAGAGATTATAACAAGGAAGATCACTGGACTGTTCCTCCCTCTGTCCTCTCTGGAGTGCATTTTGGAGGACAGGGTGGTTTAGCTGAGGCGTTTGAGAGGTCTGCATTCCCTGGGGATGGGAGGCTCTGTGTGATGGAGAGCTCATGGGAGCCTCAAGCCAGCCCCAGGGACAGGAAGAGGGGCTGGCTGGGGGCAGGCTGCAAGGGAGAGAGGGATGGATGAGAAGGACCTGGAGGTTTCCATGTGGTTATAATTTGGGCCGAGGGGGTGGGAACCTGGGTGTGGTGGAAGAGGAAGAGAAAGGAGAGGGGTCATGAAGAAACATGAGATAATACAGATATCAAAAGAATCTGAACTCCTTAGGAGAAAAAAGTTATACAGCTGTCCCTTGGCATCTGAGGGAGGTTGATTCCAGGACATTCCCCCTCGGATATCAAAACCCACAGATGCTCAAGTCCCTGATATAAAATGGCATATCCGCATATAACCCATGCACGTCCTCCCATATACTTTAAATCATCTCTAGATTACTTATAATAAAAAACACAATGTAAATGCTATGTAAGTAGTTATGCTGTATTAGTTTTTATCATTGTGCTGTTATTTTTTATCATTGTGTTATTTTTTATTTTATATCTTCAAAATATTTCCCATCATGGTTGGTTGAATCCATGAATGTGGAACTTGAGGATATGGAAGGCCCACTGGAAATCCAAAACATCACAGACCCACTGCCTGACTCTCAGGTCTACTCTAATTTGCTTGGAGCCTTAGGCCCAAGGCTTATTACGGCTGTCTTTACCGCCATTTATCTGAGGAGTCATTACTGGAAACTCTCTATGGGCTCAAACAGAATCATCGGGTAATTAGAACATTCCACAGTTTCTAAATCCAAGTCTTATCCACTGGATGACTTAAGGTTTTACCTTTCTCATGAAAGTGATCAGAATTATGCCCTGGGTTAAGCAACTGCCTGCTTTTAAATTAGATTCTTGATTACAAATATATAGTAATCTGTTCCTAGACTCTTGCTGGCTCATCAAGAATAAGATTAATCACCAGGGCTGGCCCGGTAAGTGGCTGAGAACCACCTGAGGACCCTGAATAAAGGCTCTTCTCACAGAGGCAGGGTAGCCAGGATAGGAGACTCTCCTCCCTCCTGGGGAGGCGGAGTGGCTTCCGCAGTGGGCCCTATGCTACCCATTGTTTTATTCCTTTTAAACTATGTGTATAATCTTAGGCAAAATTAGTTATCATTAGAAAGTGTACCTAAGATTTTATAATGAGAATTTCAAAGACAGTGGAGCTAGATTTACTATAATTGTAAGGAATATGAGATAAAAAGGAAAGTTGTTCTACTTAAAACACAACTGTAGCCTTTCAGATCCCCCCAATATTGGGTTCAGTGCTCCTGTAGCATCCAACTTTCGCCATCGTGGGAAGTGTCAGGGTTTTTGTTTGCTTGGGTAATAACCTACCATGTGTAACCGCTGCCTGTGAGTGCTACAACGGAAGGGAGGGCCTCTATCTTGCTGCCATTATATTACTCGCATTAAGCATAGTATCTGTCACATAGAACAGGCTCAACTAATAGCTGCAGAAAAAAAGAAAGGAAGGAAAAAGGGAGGGAAGGAAAGGCAGACAGACTAACCCTAAAGCAGCCTTTATCACTGCCTAGATTGGCCAGAAGTGGGCAGGATGGGCCACAGTCCAGCCTGGAGCTCACGACAGCCACTGCGGCATAGTGGAGGGGAGGGTGGCCTGCAAGCCTGCAGCAAGGTGAGCCACTGGCACCATCTGAATGTACAGCTTTGAGATTTGTGGTTAACATCTTTTATTCATCATGGGCTACTGATTTCACCTTCCTGAACAATTCTTTTTACTCTTACTTGCTTGAAACCACTGACTCCACCTCATCTTTCCCTTATCCCAGCCTAGGGGTCTGGCCCGTCATGGCTTACATGTGTCACTGCTCCCAGAGCCATGGCCAGGCACGAGGAGTTACCTGTTCATTAAGCTGTATGACCTGTGTTTCTAAATCTTTATCAGACTTGGATGCTGAGCTGCTGGATGAAGCCCTTTTGGCTGAGGAGGGACGAGAAGGTGTGGATCCTGGTTTAGATGCTGGACTTGATTTAGCCGCGCCTGAAAGCAATCAGAATAAATTATACATATTGGCAACATGAAAAATGTTTTTTAGATATGCAGCATATGTATGATATTAAAAGGAATTTACTAAAACATATAAGAGATACCTCCAGTGATCCCTTCCCAAGCAGAAAGGAGTAAAAATATGCTTAGAAAAAGTGCACATGATGAAACAATGGTGTTGTCTTGGGCAATTGCAATTTATTTAACCTTTGTGAGTGCTGTTTTTGCCTCAAGTAATGTGAGGTTAATGCAGTTGTCCCTTCTTTCTCCAGAGAGTTAAGAGTAACAGAAACAAAAGGATTTTAAATTTTTGAAGAGGAAAACCTTTCAGATAGAATCACTCTACTGAGTTTCTAACAAACAAGAGAGCTTGTAACAGATTAATACTTTAGATGAAATATCAATACGAATGTATGTTTTTTCTCTTTTAATATAATTCCTAGCTTTAGCCATGGAAAGAGCCTAGGGGCAATGCCATCTCCATAGCGGTGAGCACTCCTGGTGCCCAAATCTTGGTTTCTAAATGTTACTCTGCAATAAAAGGGCTTCTTGAGAAATGGCTGATTCCAGGCATGGGACAGGGAATGTTCAAGGTGAGCTTAGGATACCTTGTGTCAAAAAGCAAGGATGTACTCAAGGATTAAGGTCAAAAAGGAGACGGGGCCGGCTTAAAGGGACTCCCACCTAGTCGCACTTGGGAGAGTTTGCATATCAGAAAGAGTAACAGCTGGAATTTATTGTAATGCATTGGATAAATGGAAATCTATCAGTCTGTGATACGAGGGGAAGGAGGACAGGGACAGGGAGAGAAAGAATATAAAGATCTTCTCTACAGAACACCGACAGCCAGTGAATGTAGAAGAAATGTTAGAACGAGAAAAATCATCATTTTGCAACATCCATAATTAGTAACTGATTCAGGAAAAGTTCATCAATGGACACTAACACTTTAGGTGAGAGGTTTTTGGGGAACAAAATATTTACATGTGTCAAGGTATTATCCTACAAATTCCTCACTATAAAGGGGAAAAACATACCTTTGTAAAGGGGAGACCTGGGGGGTCATCACCTTAAGCGAGTGATCCACTTGGCATTGCTAATAATGATATAAAGTAAAAAAAAAAAAAAAAAAAGACCACTGGTTTCAGGTAAGACCTTACTTATCTGGAGCTCAGCTCACGAAAGACTCTCACTATCTAGAACACGGCACAGATGCCGGGAATGGCATGTGCGGCCAAAACAGAAGTCAACAACGTAAATGCAATGAAGTTTATGTGCTTCACGATTTAAGAAATTCCAGGTCATCATTGGGGCCCACCCATCCCCTTTTCCTCTGAACACAGCCCCCGGCGGTGGCAGCTCTGCTGTCCCCCACTTCAATCTGGTGCAGGTGCTCCCGTTGGCCCAGTTCCCCACTGCACCCTTCCTCCCCCCACTACTCTTCTAGGAGGTAAGGAGGGCAGAGGATGCGTCTTACTCCTCTCTGCAACCCCACAGCACAGCACGATGCTTGGCTGAACACATATTTGGTTAAGGAACAAATGTTTAAAGTAAATACATGAACAAGTAAATAAAGCCTAGTGATGTGGTTTCCAACTTTAGAGTTTATCAGCACCAGCGGATTAGAAAGAGGCAGGTATGTGGCAGCAGTTGCAAGTTTCAACCAATATCTTAATTACAAAGTAGCAAACAGGAAGACTATAAAATTTATATTTGTATGCCTTCAGGTGCCTGGAGTCAGTTACAGAGGCAAGTCATACACGCCCCGGAGAAGCACTGACAGCATTACAGCCTTTAAAATACATGCCTTTCTGTCATAAAGAAAAAAAAAAAGAATGTTCTTTAAAAATACAGGGAAATGCCAAATATACTTTAAAATGAGAATGGTTAAATTAAGAATGCCTTAAAATAGTTTTGAGTATTCAAAAGATAAATCTACAGATCCCTGGAAACCTCACCTTTGCAGAAGAGCTTCCCAAGGATTCTAGAGAGCTGATGTTTTGCTTTATTTGTGGCTGGTATACAGTCGCAAGGACCCTCTATCTCTGTAGCAGCCTCTATAAACACCCCTGGACACTACCTCTGTATCCCACTGACCAGGTTCTCTAACCAGAGGTCAAACCAGCCGGGAAAAGAAAACCATGTGGGGGAGTGGGTAGGGGACACAGAGCGCGGACACGCTCATCTGGCAAAGAACCTTCTAGCCTAGCAGCTGGGGAGGCAGCTTGGGAAAAACCAAGTTCCTTCAGACTTTTAAATAAGCAATACAGCAAATTTTAATATAAAGCACAATGACTATCCACGATCAATAGCCCTTATTTAATATGCTTATGCCTGCCAGGGGCCATGTACTGGAAGTCTCTAAGATGACTAAGATGCAGTCTCTGTTCCCCAGGAGCTCAGTCTCATGGGAGCTACAGCCACCTAAGAACTCCCAGGTGTGGCATATTCAATGTTCTCAGGAACAGGCCAGTGTTCTATGACTCCAAGACCACCCAGTGTGATCAGGCTATATTCCTTCTGTCTTAAACATTCTCCCTCCTACCTGCCCCCCACCTCTGAGTGACTGACTCTACCATCCTTCTGGCCTCAGCTCAGATGTCACCTCCCCTGGAAGGCCACAGCACCCTGGACACTTTCCTCATAGCACATACCAACTGCAATGGCATAGTTGTCTCTTTAATGCTAACTCCTTCCTTTAGATGTCAGCCCCACGACGCAGGAGTTGTATCTGTTTTGGTCATTACCTTATGTTCCCACAGCCAATCACAGTGCCTACCCAGAGACACCCAGTAACAGTTTTTATAATTCATTGCACAACACTTAGCAGAGGCATCTCTCCAGGGTAAGTATACCGGGGAAAGTTTGAGGAGCTGCTGCCAAACGTCAAAGTCACTGATAGGAAGAACCAGCAATACATGAAGGAAACCAAATAAAAACCATCAGCCTCGTAGAAAGAGAGCTCTTCCTCGGTTTCCTTTCAAGGTCATGTTCCATGATGACTTAGGACTCTCACCTAGACAGCATCAGGACAGCAGGTCGAGTGGGTAAGTTCAGCCACAAATGCTTAACTCTGAGTGGTTTGTGCTGGGCCGTCCAAGTCTAAGCCACGTTCACTGGCCTCTTTTGAGGGACACAGCCCTGCAGAGGGGGCTTCCCAAGAGAGCACATGACCCACCTGCCACGTGACCTTCCATAGGCAGGTGAGCAACTCTGAGGTGGCTGGTTGCAGTGACCGAGCCGGGCTCCTCAGACACACTCACTTGCCCAGTCCAATGTCAATTTAGAAAGAAAAAAAAACACGGAAGGAACAGAAGCTGATTGCTTATAAAACAGGGTTCCTGCTAATTATTTTCTCAGGATATCATCAAGTGCAGCTTGAAAAAAAAACAAGAAATGTTTGGTAAGAAGCAGAAGGGGTCGTAGCAAGCCCAACTCCTGGGCAAGGCCATGGTGTCAGGGAAGAGCGACTATAAAACAGCAGAGGACGCCGGCCAGGGAGAACAGAGTCACACAGGGAGAGAACAAACAGATGGAGGCCATGGGGACACCCTCTGCGTGGCTCACGGCAGGGAGGCCAGAGCTGCTGCAGGGACCGATGCTCTCCCAGTTCCAGTCACACACAGCCTCACAGGGAAACTGTTTTTCTTTCCGTCCCTTGGGAAAACAGGTCTCTTGCTGTTGACAGAGCCCAACTGAGATACGCCGGTGCGCCTCTGACTCAATCCGCAGAGTCCCAGCTTTAAAATGGCACCTGTGTTTCATGAATCTGGCAAAGGCCAGGCGGGGGCCTCGGGCCAGGTCTTTCACGCTGGCACATACACATGCACCTTCTGGGTCCCCTTGAGACGAAAGAGGAAGGCAATGACAATCAGACTTGGCGCCCTCTGCCGCTCCACCACCTGTGCCCATGTGGGATGGAAGGACAGCTCCCGCCCCGCCCTTTACCGCTGCTGCTGACGGGGGACACGGTGCAGGCTGAACAAAGGAAGGAGTGGCACGGAAAACACATTTTAAAAATTGCAACACAGGTAAAGTAGGCAATTAGTATTTGATATTTAAAATTAGAGGGGTTTTGAAATTCTGATTAAGTTATTTAGAAAGAAGCCGATAACAGAAGAAAATAAATGATAACATGAGGATGTAAGTGTTCAGCACTAGTTAACTGTACATTTGTACCTTCAGATGAATAAACTTGGAGAAATTAAAGAACAGGAAAGATCTCGGTATCTTCAGAGGTTTAGGTTTTTTTTTTTAAACAAACACCACCCACCACAGTTAAGGGTTAAACTAAAAGGGCTCATTTTCAAATAAATGTAAAGTGGGCTCATTAAATCATCACAAGCTGCAATTTGAAACAGAAGTAATTTACCCCTCACAGCTGTCACATGGTTAACACATACTAAATGTATAAAAATGAAACCTTTTGTCCTCATTACATTCAATGATTTCATGTTTTCCTTTTTAGGATAAATAGTAGACAATACCGTAAAGTATAGCATCCTCTCTAGACAGTTAAGAACTAGTCTTTATTTGTTTTATATTAATAGGTCTTGCTGTCTTCTTTGAAACAACCACACTCTAGTGAACCCAGCTTCCAGGGCTGCCAGATATTCTTTCCTTACTTACTTTGGCCACTGAAACAAGGATGTTATCAGAAAATTGTATAGTTATCAATATCAGTAAACTTAACATTGACATAATACTTTCATGTATTCCTAGCTTGTGAACTGATTCAATAATGTCCCTATAGCATCCAATCCTGAATTTTAGATACTGAGGTCCTCAACAGCGGTCTTCTTGCTTCCCAGAGTGCCCCTGCTCGGCCAGTGATTTGACTTCTGTACCTTCCCATGCCTCTGGGCTCAATGATGCTTATGTGGAAAACACTTACATAATGGCTTTTGCAGAGAGTGCACCTATTTTGGCTATAATACAGATATAGATTTTTTTTTTCTTGCAGCTGATCCAAACATTTCAATTTTTTTTTTCCAGCTGCATTTGATGATGTCCTGAGAACATAATTAGTGGCAGCCCTGTTTTACAAGCCCATTGTTTTGCCCTCAAGCTTTTCTCTACCTCCCTAATTTTCCCTTTCAAAATAAAAAGGAGTTTCGGAAGCAGAGGAATATAAGCATAAATTCTGTACGAGTCCCTGTAATTCTCTGAATTTACTCATTGGATATGGACATGATTTACGATGCTAGTCTTTGAGCAGTTGTGTCTTAATTAATGCCTTTAGGATTTGGGGTATAAATATGATTCTAAGACATTTTAACCATAGTTGTAAAAAAACAGAGTGGCCTGATTGATTGCCTTAGTGAAGCCGGGGCATTGCTGTGTCTAATGTCAATAATTAGTAGCTTGCTTAATGTTTATGGAAAATGCCACAACATTTTGGGCATATGAGGCCCAGTGGGTTCAGAAGGATGAAGCAAATAAAAGCAGTGTACTTGGCTTTATCTGTCATGGCCAGGGCTCTGCTGGAATGTAGAAATTCTTCTCACATAATCTGCTATATCTTGCATAATCTTTTTGCCAAAATCATAAACAGAGGAACTAAAAATATGACATTAATGCTGTTGACAAGAGCCGCAGAGACATTAAAAACATGAGCATGTGTGCGCACACACTCTCAAGAGGCCGCTGCTCTTCTGGTCATTTCCAATGTCTTCCAAACTTTGGGAGGCCACTGCCCTCTCCACTCCACTCCCATTAATCCTCACACAGTTAAAACCTCCCCCAAGAGGCTGGGGGCGGTGGCTCAGGCCTGTAACCCTAGCACTTTGGGAGGCCGAAGCAGGCAGGAGGATTGCTTGGGGCCAGGGGTTCAAAACCAGCCTAGGCAACATAGTGAAACCTCCACCTCTACAAAAAAATAAAAAATTAGCAGGGCATGGTGGCATGTGCCTGTAGTCCCAGCTACTTGAGAGGCTGAGGCAGGAGGATTGCTTGAGCCTAGGAGTAGGAGGTTGCAGTGAGCTATGATGACGCCACTGCCCTCCAGCCTGGGTGACAGAGCGAAACCCTGTCTCCAAAAACAAAACAAAGAAACCCCATAACCACCAAAACACTATGGCAGAAGATACATTACATCTGCATTGATTGATCTGTTGATGGACCTGACATCACTTTCCTATCCCCTTCACCTTGGCAAATGATTTTATTTTTTAACTGAGATAATGAGTTTGGTTACAAAAAAAGGAAGGTCCCCACTGGGGGAAAGGGCATGGGCTAGACTGATGGGAAGAGTGAATTCCCACGGGAAGAGGACTTCCTCAGTGACTAAGCTGACACCAGAGCCCTCAAACTGCAATGTGACTGACAGCTCCTACACAATCCTGATGGCTGCAAATGTGAGTAATAAAGAGCTGATCCTTTCCATCAAAAATGGCCCCATACCTTCACTCCTAGTTCCTGTCACTTATTTTGCTCTGGAGGCCAAAGGAGCACCTCAGTGGCCAGAATTCAGTCCAAATGGGATGTTTACAGGGTTCCGAGAAGCTCTGATTCATGAGACCATTAGGAGGCTGGCGCTCTCACTCTGCAATCAGCAGTCCACAGCCCTTAGGCCTCTGTTCTTAGCACCAAAGCCCAGGCAAAGTTTGGCTGTCCCTCCTTTTCACAACTCCAGTGTCAGCTTGTAAAAGTGGACAACTCCATATGCAGCGAGAATGAGGACCTGGTGTGGAACCAGATGCCCTTCGCTTCAGTCTGCAGGGAGGCACTAGGGTGCAGTGCCTCCTAGGGGCTCTGCAGCCAGATGGCCTTCTGAATTGGGAGCCTGGTTCTGCTACTTGCCAGTGGTGTGACTTTCGCTGCCACCTTGTGTGCTTTAAGTTTAAGATGGGAGTAGCAGGACCGACTTTCCAGAGTTGGGAGGAGTCTGTGAGTCAATACAGGGAAAGCTTTTACACAAGAGGCTGGTATATAGTAAGTGCTCAATAAACAGTAGCTTACATACCTATTGTTACTCAGCAAATGAGATCTGATTCAACTAATGATGCAAAAGTACACTGGTTTCCCATTTCTAGACACTAGCAAAATAAATCTAAACTGCTGGAATAATAAGAAAATAAGGCTCATTTTTATTTAAAGAAAATCTTTATCAAAATTGATTAATCCATAACCCACCAATGGGTTCCAAGGCATAAGTTCCCTCCATTCCATGCAGTCTCAATCTTAGAAATCAATGTGTGGTAGCTCTAGTCTCTGCTCCTTCTAAATTACCCTAATTCACTCATTTATGCAACAAATATTTATTAAAACTCTATTATGTAGCTGGCAAGCTAATAGGCACTTGGGATAAAACAATGAATGAAACACAAAAGATGCCTGTCCTTGTGGAATTTACATTCTGATGGGGGAACCAGGCAATAAACACTAACATAATAAATCATAAGTGATAGAGGAAACTAGAAAATAAGTGCCACGGACCAGAGAGCTACAGAGCAGGGAACGGTGAGGAGGGCGGGGCTGGCAGGGTGGGTGGTAATTTCAACTAGGAATTACAGGGAATGCCTGAGCTTCCACTATGAGTCCTTCTTTAGTTTCAACTCCTCACCTCAGACCTATGGGGGCTTCCATGGGCTACACTCAGCTAGAGGCCACTCGGAAGGACAGAGGGGTCAGGGACACCGAGCACCAGCAGGCCAGCCCTAGGTGACCCTCTTGAGGAAGTCCTGCAGCTGTCCAGCACAGACACAGGGAGGCGAGGGCCACACCAGGCATGTGTGAGGGTCACCCTGGCTCAAAAGTCTCATTCGTCACAGAAACCAACATCTCCATAGCAACTCTGTAGTCACAAATTCCAGGATCCCTGCAAGGGACGTGCCAGTTGCAGGAGCAACCCTTCAAGGTCTTTTTGAGAAGGTGAGATTGGAGCTAAGACCTGAGGGAGGGGAGGCAGGTGGCCATCTGGAGAGCCAGGAGCAGAGCAGCCGAGGCAGAGGAGAGGTCTATGGTGGTGCAAAGGCACTGCCACACCTGCTCAGGAGCCAGGGCAGGTGGCTGGGGCAGAGGGAGCATGGGACACTGCAGGAGAAGAGGTCAGAGACATGCTGGAAGGGGAGGTAACACAGGCCCTCACAGGCGCCCGCTGTCTTTCTCAGGGAACAGGGAAGCTGGTGCCAGACCCTGAACAGAGTGACATGATCTGACTTTGGCTTCGACAGGCTTACTCTGCCTGCTGTGTTGAGAACAGACGAAAGGGGTGAGGGTAGATGCAGAAAGGCCAGATACGGGACTAATGGACAATTCCCCTGGGTGTGAGGAGTGAGTGCTCAAGATAAGTTTTGTTATGTTTTTGGTAAAGTACTTTAAATGCTATAGTTTGGAAAACCTATTCTGTACCCTACGGAACAGTCACCAAATGTCCAGCCATTTCACACAACGTATGCTTTGCAATGTTAACAGCAACAAAAAGACATTCTGTGATCAATAGCATCTGCTATTGATTCCAAGGGGAGGGCTTAAGGAAAAACAGGCAGTGACAAGAGCTGTGAGTCGGCCCGTGTCCCTCCCAATCCACTGTTCAGGGGTCATTTCAGTGCAATAAATGCCTCGGCCCAGGAGAGTGTACCAATGAGGCACACTGCAGGTCGCAGGCTCACTGAGGGCGTCGCTGCCGCGGCACAGCCTGAGCAGCGCCTGAGGACCTCCCTTTGCTGATCAGCGATCACAAAACCTGCGCCTGCCTTGGGCAGAGCGCCTGACAGCACTGCGCATGTGCAGCGAGTGTGAGCCTTCGCATACTGGCTTACTTCTGCCCTGCTTACTGTCCCTGCTGGAGAGGATGTGCTTATTTTTAGCCATCATGTGATTCTCCAGTATTTTCCAGGCTCTGCTTGAGTCATTCTGGTTTCAGAGAATTTTTCATAGCGGAAAAAAAAAAAAAATGCAGGAAAGCACTCTGCATCTTAAAATGGCTCAAGTATTAAAAATTCGAACTTTTAAATAGTTATTTCAACATGGTATGAATTTCTTTCGATAAACTACTGACTTTTCACACCTCTCCCATCTTGGAAGAAAACTAAGTGTGCTTTGAAACACATTAGGTACCAAATCCAATTGCTGTCTTAATTTAAAATACTATTTTTTTTCCTAATAGTTCTCGGAGCAATAGAAATGGTGAGGCTCACTCACCCCAATAAAAACCACACACATCACATCCAAACAGGAAATTAGAGGAGCACCGCCTTGCCTGTGCACTGCAGCAACAGGGCACGGTAGTGGCCGCAGGCGCAGAGCACACTGAGACAGCCCACTGAGAATAAAGATACCCAGGCGTTACCATGACGACGACGTCATGGGTGCCACTGCACTCCTGGCATGCAGCGGTCATTTAAGCAAAAAGCTTATGAACTAAGATGGCCATTTTGGGGGAACACAAGTACTTAATTTATGGCGTGCTGTCCTTTAGTTTCCAGTCAGAGTCCCTATTGACTGACAATTGGCAAGACCAGCGTTTGACGCTACAATTTCTGACTGTGGCAAGCCCGTTGTGCTCTGTTAACACCATCTTATCCAGATTCTCTTGAGAAGAGAGACGTGGTCTGAGGCCACAGAGCAGGATGGAGCTCAGGGATGTGAGAACTATGAGCAGAGCCCCACCTGAATCACTTTCTTTTACTTACTAGGCTCCTGGTCCAAGGTTCTTTGCTTTCGCCAACCAACTACCAAGCCAGAAATGTGTGCATCATTTATCCTTGGTTTCCTCCTTTCCTTTGCTTCCCATATCCTATTAATCATCAGTCTCCTTAGGGTCTCTACCCACACGGCTACTACCTCCACTTAAGCTACCATCCACTCCCACGTGGTTTGCTGCAACAGCCTTCTGGATTGGAACTGTGTGCCTTCTAATGAATTCTCATACTGCAAATTAAACTTCTGCTTAAACCTTTCAATGACTCCTGACAGTCCCCATTATAAAGTGTAACCTCTGTGTGACCAGCAGACCCTAAGGTGACCCTCCCACCAATGCTCTGCCTCCTGGTGTTCATGCCTTTGCATGATATTCTCCCCCCTTAAGTGTGCATGGGACTCATGACCTGCCTCTAACCCAAAGAATAACATG
This sequence comes from Varecia variegata, assembly GCA_028533085.1. Classification (NCBI taxonomy): domain Eukaryota; kingdom Metazoa; phylum Chordata; class Mammalia; order Primates; family Lemuridae; genus Varecia; species Varecia variegata. The sequence continues at coordinate 28,550,624 of CM052443.1, forward strand.
GCAAAGGTGATAAGAGTCACTCCCACCATTATGTTACCATATGTACAACTCTGTCTTGCTGGCAGGCATACCAGACAGACTCTTCCTAGTCTTGAAGAAGTAGTTGCCATGAAGTAAGCCCCTTTATTGGAAAAACCCACAAGGCAAAGAGGTGCAAGTAGCCTCTAGGAACTCAGAGTGGCTTCCAGCAAGAAACTGAGGCCTCCGTCCTGCAGCCTCAAGGAAACCGCCAACAACTTGAGGGAGCTTGGAAGCAAATCTTTCCCCGGCTGAACCTCTGATGAGACCACAGCCCCAGTGGGTACCTGAATTGTAACCTAAGCAGAGAACCTCGTGAAGCTGTGTCTGCAGTTCAGAATCTGTGAGAGAATACCTGTTTGTTGTTTTAGGCTCCTAAGTTTGTGATTTATAAAAAAAAAATTTTTTTTTTATCAATAACAAAGGTCCTGCTTCTCTCTGCAGTCTCACGTCTCAACATCCACACAGAACAACATGCACTTCATTGAACAGTGCACATTGTCTCTCAACTTCAACATCCTTTCTCTCTGCCTGGAATGCTCTTCACCACACCCTTCCTCTGACTAACCTCTACTCATTCCTTAAGTCTTGGCTGAACCTCGTGTTTTCCAGGAAACCTTTAAGGAATATGCAAGACCAGCTCAGGTGGTCTTCCTGTCCATCCTGAGTACACTTACCTCACCTTACTGTTATTTTCTATTTATTGTCAAGTTTCCCCACTAGGCTGTAACTTCCTTAAAAGCAGAGGGTCTTGTCAAAATCACTGCATAACTCCAGCATCTCTTACAGTGCCTCAACAAATATTTGTTGAGAAACTAAATGAATGAGTGAAAAAGAATGAAATGAGAACTCAAGTAAAGGTTTTACAAAAAGGGCAAGGAATCCAAGAAATAGAAACTGTTGTTGAAGAAATATTTACTGAGTTGCTGTGCAGCTCCGTGCACCATGACACTTTCTATGTCACAGTGCGAGGGGCTTCTCAGGTGACACAGATGATTGGAGCGCACTGCAAAGACAGCTATGTGTTGGCTTCCATACTGCATCTTCCTTGCTTCAAATGGATACTGCAGCGATTCAATTTAAGTTTGCTAAACTCAACAAATATTAGGCCGGGCGCGGTGGCTCACACCTGTAATCCTAGCACTCTGGGAGGCCGAGGTGGGAGGATCGCTTGAGCTCAGGAGTTCAAGACCAGCCTGAGCAATAGTGAGACCCTGTCTCTACTAAAAATAGAAAAAATTAGATGGGTGCACACCTGTAGTCCCAGCTACTCGGGAGGCTGAGGCAAGAGGATTGCTTGAGCCTAGGAGTTTGAGGTTGCTGTGCGCGAGGCAGACGCCACAGCACTCTAGCCTGGGCGACAGGATCCTTCAATTACATAAAATTTGTTTTATGCAATGTCATGGCTCCATTCATATTTTTGTCTTGTTCTTCCAATTGGTATATACAACTTTCAGAGCTCTTGTATTTGGAAGGCTGGAAGGGCCCAGACTTTGAAATAGTGTCTTGGTTTCGCTGTTTTTGTTTTTATTTTTAAACTAAAGCTATATAAAGCTTGTGGATTAAATTGAATAAATTTCTAGATTAAAAAAAAACACAAAACAAAAAAAAACAAAAAACCCCACAAATATTAAATGAGGACCTTCTATGGGTCAGGCATTGGAGAAACAATGACTGTACAAGACAAAACTTGTTCATAGTTTAGTTCACCTAATTCCAAGGGATTCTGGAAAATCATTCAAGTCAAAACTGTTTTCTATTCCTGCCCCACAAATGAAGTAACAAAGAAAGGCACCAATAGTAAAGAAAAATAGGTTCACAGGCAATCTATGCTATTTTGCTCATGAATGCTAAGTCATTGTCTTTTGAGGCCTGACAAGGTTTCCTGGTCAGGTGGAGAAGCAAAATCTCAAGTGATTATACTTGTGGAGAGAAAGTGATGATCTATCAGAGTAACACAGGGCATTCAGTTCCAGAATTAATATTTCAACATATATAGAGAGCAGCTATGTAAGAATGACTCAAAGCTGGTTCTGAAAGAGCCCAGTCTTATTTAAAAAGGGGCTGGGAGGGTTTGCTTCCTGGTGCAGGTGGGACACTAACGGAGGCCATCGCCCTCTCCTGCAGAGCCCCGTGTGAGGGAACAGACTACACGTGCCGAAACACACGCCAGTTCTGGCTCAGGAGCAGCTCTTCACTTTGAAATCACCCAGGCCATTTACACAGGGAGTTGTAGGAATTGAAGGATTAAGAAGTCAGAGATTAGTAATTTTACTCATCTTAGGGCTCAGTATTCTAGGCTTTATCCACATTCCTGCTTTCGGCCTAATAAGAAGCCTGGAACAAGTGGCTTAACATCTCCTGCATTTATAAATGTAGATAAAATATAGCAACTCTCTCTTGTTGCAGCAGGTAATAAAAATCTGCTGTAAGAATGAAAGGAAATGTTTTTGAATTTAAAAAAATGTTAATTAAAGAAATAAATGCCATACCAATAAAACAGCATATGTTCTGTCGTCTCAAGCCTTAGTAACACTGAGCAGATAAATAATAGCAGAGCTATTTATTTCTCCAATACATCATGTAATTTGAATGAGGTTTGTGATAACTTACTGTGGTTCAGCATAGCATGGGGAGAAGACAGATGATAAAACAAGACCATATTCATAATATTTGAGAGAGGCAATATAATGTAATGATTAAAGAGTGTAGGCTCTGGAATCATCGGGTCAGGCTTTAAATCTTGAGTCCCTTACTTCCAGTGTGTGATCCGGGCAAGTTACTGGACCTCTCTGTGCCTCAGTTTCCTCAACTCTAAAAATGAGGGTAATAAAACTACCTTTTAGAATTGTTGTAAAGCTAAATTGAACTAATACACATTACGTTCTTAGGATAATAGTTGGCACTTAGTGTGTGCTCAATAAATATTTGCTAATATTAGTCCCTTACATTTTAAATGTTTTCCTTAACTTTACAAAAAAAAATTCTATTCACATTAGATTTAGATTCTGAGTTATACAATAATAGTACCACAACACTTTGTAAGTTTTAATCTTTGAGCTTTAAAAAACTCTAGTTTTTTTGAAAAAACTATGTACATACTTTGACTCAGAAAGCCAAAATAATTAAAAACTGCAAACGGAATTAGTAAATCATCTGTCAAAAATGCTGTCTCAGTAAGAAAAGAAATTGGGATGACCATGAAAAATGCATGGCTCTCCTACAGGGTCTGCCAGGAGATTCCTATTTGAAACTCTAGAATTTTTCATGATTCTTTGCTCTTCTCTTCACTCAATATTTCAAACTCAGAGATATTCAGTGTCCTGGCAAGGCAGACCACTGTTCATATTTTATATTATGGTTTTCATTGTAATTATAGGTACGTGCCATGATCTGAATGTTTGTGTCCCCCCAAATTCATATGTTAAAACCTAATCCTCAGTGCAATAGTGTTAAGAGGTGAGGACTTTAGGCAGTAATTAGGTCACGATGGCAGAGCCCAAAGGAGTTTATTTGCCTCTTCCACCATCCGAGTAAACAATGAGAAGGTGCCCTATATAAGAACAGGCTGTTGCCAGATGCTGAATTTGCCAGTGCCTCAATCCTGAACTTCTCAGCCCCCAGAACTGTGAGAAATAAATTTCTGTTGTTTATACAAAGCTACCCAATTTAAGGTATTTTGTTACAGCAGACTGAATGGGCTAAAACAGCAGGGAAATGTAGTTTCCATTATTCTTTGTGGAGAAAATATCCCAATGCCTAGCAGTGTGTCTTATACATCTTACGTATAGATATGTCACTAGAAGAACCAAATCAAGAGAGTAGGGGATCCCCTCTGAGAACTTAATTAGTTGGACCATTACAGTATTTCTTTCCATTTTATCCAGGTCTTAAGGTAGCTAAGGGAACAGTCATTAAGTGGTATGCAGCTTAGCAACGGGACAGTCTTTAACATGAACAGGTCAAATGAATGCAATGCTGACATGGAGCAGGGGTTGAGTGAAAGATACAAATATTATTCCATATAATAATGAGAAATACAAACATGTGTTGGAAAAGAAGCCTTGCTAATTATGGGGCTAGTAAGAAAAATGCATCTCTTCCTTGTTCTGAATTGATACTGCATGGTCTCTGAAAATTACTGTTTGATCCTTGAAGAAGTAAGTAGGTATGTGGATAGTAGAGTAGGTGGTTAAGTGACTGGGTATTGTGGGATAGCAGTGTTAAGCAGGTACCTACTGGCAAGTTGTAGGAATAAACAGGCATGACTCATCTTGCTGGAGAGACCATAAAGGGACAAGAAGTATACCTAGGTCTACCCTGTGGAGCTCTGGGAAGTCAAATGCCATCATGGAGTGTCCTAGTGTAAAGAGAAGACATGGAAAAATGAATTTCTTGGAGTAAATACTGGCTTTTGGTAAGACCAACATCTGTGGCTAAAGGGAGGAGTTTCTCAAAAGGTAAATGGAGATTTAGTGCATCCTGGCAATAATAAAGAAAAGAAAGTCCTGAATAAAGGTCTGAGGTCAAGGTTAGAACCCCTTGAATGGGATTTAACTTCTTGAATATTTCTCCCTTAGACTCTAGTTAAGTGTCTGTTAAATCAAAAACATCAACACTATTTGCAGCAATATAACAAAATATAGTATCCACAACACTGAGTAACAATATCTAAGATACAATCCAAAATTATTTCATATATGAAGAGCCAGGAAAACAACACATTCTCAAAAAAAAAAAAAAAAATAAAATCAATAGATGCCCGTTGTGAGATGCCAGGATGGTAGAATTAGCAGATGAGAACTTTAAAAGCAGCTACCATAATCATGCTCAGTAAAGGAAAATATGTTCATATGAATGAAAAGGTAGACAAACAGTGCAGAAAAAAAAATTAAAAAATTTAAAACAAAAATAAAATAGCTCAAATTTTTTAAAAAATGTAGAATTCTACAATAGTAGAATGGAGATGACTAAGGAAAGAGAGGGTAAACTTGAAAATACATCAACAGAGACCATCTAAAGAAGAGAGAAAATAAGGACTGGAAAAAAAGCAACAGTGCCTCAGAGACTTTTGGTATAATTTCAAAAGCTCTAACATATGGATAAATAGAGCCCCAGAAGGATAGGGTAGAAAGAATGGAGATGAAAAACCATTTGAAAAAATAATGCTGAAAACTTCCTAAAGACATAAATTTACAGATTTAGGAAGCTTAATGAACTCTAAAACAAGATAAATTAAAAAAGAACCATGATTAGGCACATCACAGTCACACTACTGAAAACCAAAGATAAAGAAAATATTTTGACTGCACCCAGAGAAAAACTATGTACTACACACAGGAGAAGAATGATTAGAATGAGAGAATGAGTATATACTTCTTATCTTTGAGGGCCACAGGCAGTACAGTGGAAATGACATCTTTAAAGTGCTTGAAGGATATACACACACACGTAGTGTGTGTGTGTGTGTATTTCACTTGAATCCATTATCAAGTGAAAATATTCTTTAAGAATGAGGGTAAAATAAAGACATTTACAGAAAAAGAAAAACTAAAAGACTTGTTGTCACTGGACCTGCACTATAAGAAATCCTAAAGAAAGTTCTTCAATATGAAGAGAAATGAAACCAATAGGGAACTTGGATATTTAAGAATGAAGGAAAAATATTGGAAGTGGTAAAAATGTGAAAAATAAACAATTTTTCTCTTAATTTCTTTATAACATATGGACTGTTTAAAAGCATTGTTTAATAGAAATATGTGAACCACATAATTTAAAATTTTCTAGTAACCACATCAAAAAAAGTAAAAACAAGACTAATTTTAACATAAGCAAAATATATATAAGACATACAAAATATATTTTCTACATGTAATCAATATAAAAATTATTAATTAGATGTTTCACACTTTTTTCATACTAAGTCTTCTAAATTCAGCATGCTTTTTATATGTATAGCACATTTCAATGAAAAATAAACACATTTCAAGTGCTTAAATGCCACTGTGTACTGGACATTGTGGGTTTAAAGCAAAAGTTATAACATTGTCTTGTAGGGTTTATAATGTATATAAATGTAATATATATGACAGCAAAGAACAATGGGGACAGGGGTTTCACGGTTTCCACATATTATATGAAGTTTTACAATATTAATTTTAAACATACTGTGAAAAGACATGAATATATATTATAATCCTTAGAACAACCACTAAAAAAATTAATGTAAAGAGTCATAGTTAAAAAGGCAATAAACAAATTAAAATAAAACTCTAAAAATATTTTAGGAATTCAGAAGATGACTAGAAGGGACAAACAGAAAACAAATGATAACATGGTAGATCTAAATCCAACCAAATCAATAATTATATTAAATGTAAATGGACTGGACATTCTAATTAAAAGGCAGAGATTATCAGAATGAATAAAAAAGCAAGATCCAATTATATACTGTTTAGAAGAGACACACTTTAAATATAAAGACAAAGAGTAAAAATTTAACTTATCATGGAGAATGATATACCATGCAGACGGTAAGCATAAGAGAGCTGGAGTGGCTATATTAATATCAGATAAAATAGATTTATAAGACAAAGAGTATTATCAAAGGTAAAGGGAAACACCTCATAAAATAGAAAGGTGAATTCAACAGATGACTGAACAATCGTAAACATGTATGCAACTAATAATAGAGCCTTAAAATACAGGAAACAAAAATTGAGAGAATTAAAGAGAGAAATGGACAATTCCAAAGTCAATGCAGGAAAATTTAACACACTCTTTGCAGCAATTGTTAGAACTAGACAACAAAAATATCCATAAAAACACATAGGATCTTAATAACACTATCAACCACTTTGATCTAACTGACATTTCTAAAACACCATACTACAAGCTAATGCAGAATACACACTGTTTTCAAATGTATGTGGTACACTGACCAAGAGAGACCATATTCTGGGCCATAAAACCGAGATCAGGAGGATAAAAACCACTCCTTACTGCTATATTTTACTGCCTCTTTTAAAAAAGAGAACAAAAAAAAAAAAAGTAAAAGCAACTCTTCTTTCCCAAAAAAGGTGAGCAGTGTAAACTTAGATTACAGGTGCTCAACAAATGTTCATACATTGCTAAAGAAATAAATGAATAAACATGGTCACATTTTATAGTTGTATGAACAGCCTTAGAAAAACCAAAATTAAAGGTAATTGAGAGTGTGGGTATTCAAATATTCAAAATAGTTTTTGAAAAGCACTGTTAGGATTTATTTATATCTACATTTAGGGATTTAATTATAATTGTTCAAACACTTTATTATACTTAGGTTATTTCCTTTTTGAAACCATTCTTAGCATTCTTATTAATCTGATTTTAATGCTGAAACACTGAAGCCCTTAAGGAAAAGAGAAAGCTCAGACTCAATTACCATAGCAACTCTAAATCTATCATACTATATTTGTATACGGGAGTTTGATTTAAATACATGAATGTATGTGAATTTGCAATGTGTCTAAGCTGTAGTTGCTATAGAAACCATAACTTCGAATTTCCGTTTAAATTTAGTAAGTGCTCACACATGAAAACTGATCCCCCTAGACAGCTATCTGGAGTTGCAGATATAGCTCATAGCAACAAATTTACAAACATCATGATTCACAATGATTTATGCACTTAATAGATATCTAACATTATGGAAATATGTATTTTAATACATGCCCCCTGGTTGGCAGATCAAAACCAATTCAAGATGCAACGCCTCAGAATGTAGACTATAAAACTTGCCAGGCAGCCATCCAACCTTATGTGACAGTCTCTGCTTATGCTAAAGCTTGTTACATCACAGGTAAGTTACCCAACTATACAAAGAAATCAAACTACCCTCCAGCTTCTCTGAATCAACAGAAGAAAAGCTTTTATCTGTACTGAAATGGCAGAAAAATCTAGCATGTTCTCACAAAAACAGAATGCACCAAGGATGTGGAGTGTATGTATTTTATACATAAGCAAACGATCTCTGGCACATGGCTACATAAGTAGTCTGTATGATGTGAAAGCACATTTTTTTTTTCTTGCTAATGTAGACAGAGTCCTCTCTTGATTATCATCATGGTGATAATCCACTTCATGATCACTTTTTCCACTCTAAGCTGGTCCTTCTGTCATATGAAATGCTTTGGAGCTGTCACTTACTACTCTTATCATGCAATAGACAAGACATACAAGTTAATTTTCATATTAGCGTAAGGAAATATTTGGAGAGAGATAAATTCACTGCAAAATGAATCGAGTATTCCAAAGCCAAAATGAAAAAGGAACTGAGGACCAGCTCTTGCTTTTGATTATACCAGCCACTTCATGTGTCCACGAACACCAATAATTAAGAAATGACCAAGGCTTGGAGGTGGGAACAGAAATTACTACTACATATTTCTGACCTGGCACCACTGTGAGATAAATGTGACACAGATATGTGAATTTCCCAGGCAGCTGACCCTCACCTCATGAAGCACTTTAATTTGTCCTAAATTTTAGATGGACAAAATAAGGATTGTGTATGAAGAGAGTGTGGCCTTGAGTGGCTTCAGACGAGAGGCATGGAGACCAGTGTAGAGACTGTAAACACTGAGTTCATGGGGGAAATGACTCAGAGTCAATATTATAAACAGAGAAGTATAACAGAATCTTAAGAATTATAAGGGACCAATGATAGTATTGATAATTGCATGCTGGTGTCATACATACACTGAAGACTACTGAGAGACATGGAGCTATTTCATTTTGTAATAAAGATCCTGGGCTACTACTAGGCTCATTAGTAAGGTTTTTGTTAAAATTTTTGGCTCTTCTTTTACTGATATTTGTACTTTCTATTGATACCTGATACCTGTGTATACCTTGCCCTCATGAGTTATGTGCTAAGAATCCATATCCCCACGTTTATCATGTCTAAATTAAGAAAGAGCAAATAGACTCTGAATAAGCATCCTAGAAACTCTCTCACAAAGAGTAAAGTGTATAAATTTTATGGCACAGATTTTATTATAAAACACCTATTCTGACTCTTAGAAGACATTTTTGGCTCATATTTTCTTGGCTGCATTCCCAATAACTGAATACATGACCTCTAGAAAAATGAGGTCTTCATGCATTTATAGGAGCCTTCTTCCTATCATGGCTTTTAGTAATAATGTTCTATATGTGATGTATACCTTGCTATAATTTTTCTCCCAGTATAATTTTATTATCCCACAATGCCCAAAAGTCAGAACATATTTTATTTACAAGGGAATGACTGGTTTGACTTCTGAAAATATCCTTTCTCCTTGATGAAGATCAATGAGGCAAACATGGTCAGGGTCTCAGGAACATGGTCTCAGTAATTACTGCCTTCTGGAATATTATAAACCAAATTTATTATCTGCTGACTTTAATGTGTTTGCTGAGCTTTGTCACTTGAGAGGTTAAGCTCTGGAAAATATATATTTCTCTTTCAGGTTCATGGACATTCTATCAAAATGGCAAGTTTCTCTGTGGCTTTTGTGAAAGACACATGAGGAAATTCCCAGGAAACGAGGCCAAGGCAGCATAAGGACAGTGCTATATGGGGGAGGAGGAGTGTTGGTGTCAGTGCAAAAAAAAAATTAAGGACACATTATGGCTGTGGAAGAAAAATATTCTGAGGTTTACCCAATGTCATCATTAAAAACTTGAAAAAATGGCGGTTGAGTTTCAAGACCAATCTGTCCATCATTCACAGCTATAAAAAATGACATTAAGATAAGAAATGCCAGACACCCAGATTTTCTCACCTCCCTGTCCTCCCACTCTATGGCCCCCAAATCCCAGACTCTGGAGAGGACACATCATCCGCCTTCTCCACTCCAGATCCTAGACTGATGAAAGTTGCTGACAGAAGTTGAAGGCCAATTTGAACCGCCATAAATATTTGCTTCCCAGCTCCTTGTGGCTTAAATTTTACTCTACCTCTTACATCACTTCGGCTCCAGAAAAATAAACATCCCCTTTCCTTTCTAACCCTCTATCTATGCCCTTGACCTCATTTTTTTTCCTCTTCAGCTTTAGGATCATGCTCCACCAATTTTCCCTCTTCTTCCTGCTTTCAATTATTCCTTCTCTAAGGACCTTTCTCTCATCTTACAAATCTACTCATTTTGCCTTATCCTAAAAGCAAACAAAAGCAGATCAGTAAGAATACCATCATTTCTTTTCCTTACACCAACCAAATGGTTTTTTTTCCTTACAAATTTATTAAAGGTGGAATCTACTCTCACTACCTCTAATCCACCCTTGTTAAATTGCTGCAATCTAGGCTTATGCACTCAGCATTTTAATGGACCAATTCTCTAAAAGACTATTAATCATCTGTTAGGAGTCAGACTTCTTTGGCCTGTTTTCAGGCTTTTCCCTATATGATATCTCCACAATTAATATTTGGCACTGTTGGTGACCCCTCTTTCTAGAAATTTCCTACTGTTTGTTTTCTGAGGCTGAGCGCCCCTGATTTTCTTCCTTATGTTCATCTTTTTCTCAGCTTCCTCTTCTTTCTTCTCCCGCCTTGAATGTTTGTATTTCTAAAGAGCTGTGCTTAGTTTTTTCTGTTCTACACAGGCTCACCCATTCTACAGCTCCAAAGTTGGGTTTTTATACTGTCTCCATATCCTTCCTCCAACTCATTCCTCAACCCACTCCTGTTCCCATCATTCCACTGAAGGGAGGAATCATTCAAGTGGATAAATCCAATGGATTCTTCCAGGCCACATTTTACTAGACTTCTCAGCAGATTTAGACACTGTTGACCACTCTGCTCCCTTCTGCCTGCTTCCCTGACACATCACTCTCTAGTTTCCATCAATCTTTCTGGCATGTTCCCTGTTTCCTACACCAGCCCTTCCTCTTCCACTCAACCAGTAAATGTCAGAGTTCCTCAGGCACTCTCTTCTTACCATTCAGTATTCACTTCCAGCTTCCATATATGGACATATAGAAAACTCACAAATACTTCCCTCTAGCCCACACTCCTTTGAGCACCAGACATACATGGGCATTCCCCATAATCACACACACACACACACACACACAAACTGCCTATTTAGATATATTCTTAGATGTTGCAAAGGAATCGCAAACTCAGTATGTTCAAAACTAACTTATGATTTTTTCCCCAAATCTGGTTTTCTTTCAGCACTTCCTGAACAATACCCCCAATCCTTCCAGGTGCTTGAGACAAACCAAGAAGTCATGTCTGACATCTCCCTTTTACCCCAGTATTTATCTATTACCCATATTGGGCATGAATAAGTAATTTTTATTATTTACAAAAGTAAGGTTACTGATGTAACAAGTACAAAGACTGGGTTCCACATCTGGGACAGAAACATGGTTTCTGAGGGTTTAATTGTCCAGTACTTGACTGGTGTTTATAATAATGACTCAATTTTACAAGGACATGTTCTGCCTGGTAAAGTCTGATTTTTATGGCAGGGATGTTTATAATATATTTTAGAAAGATTTTTAACCACAAAAGTTTAACAAGTGTTAAAGTTCCAGATATTTACCCTCAATGACTTCACTTTTGGACAAAGCTGGATAAAAGGGCTATTGCTGAATGTTTTTACATAAAAATTGGCATTGCCTATACAAGAGATAGGATGTATATAGTTCATGAATTTCCTCTGAGGACTATGGATGGTGAACCATATTTAAAAGCATAATTTAATTCATATTCTGGTCTGTACTGCCAGTAATTAAGCAATGACACCATTCCAGTCAAAATCTAAACAGACTATTTGAAATTTCTCAGGAAAACTAGAAGGAGAAGGAAACCTATCCCTGGAGTATTATTTTAACATCCAGCTTCAGTGACATAATGCGCTGGGGGTGGGGGGAGTACACAGCACTCACATCACCTTCCAAGACACGAATTTCAGCCTCTGCAACCTAAAGAGTCTAATAATACCTCTGCCTTTTCAATAGTTTAAATCAAGATTGTTAGATTAATGACAAATGGGTCACAGGAAGATAAATGTGGTCAGACAGAAACAATAAAAACCATCCAAAGGCATTAAAAATATCGACTGCTGGGAAGAATCAATCACAAACACACAGCAAAGCACAGGAGGGTCTGAGCTATCTTCTAAAATGAAAGTGACTCGGTGATTTCATCGTGACTGTACCTGCTGTGGGGGAGTTTGCATGGTGAGACTTTTTCGGCAGGTTGAAGATCTGTTCACCAGGGTCTGGGGGAGGAATTGCATCTTGCCCTTGTCGTGCCTCTACGGGATCATACTCCTTCCCGTCATAGTTAGCATCATAGAATTTCTTAAACCACTGAATAAAATCCAGGTTGTCTTGGAAACGTCCTTTCACTAGCTTCTCCACTGGAATTACCTGCAATATAAAATTGCTATGTGAGTTACGAACCTCACGTTTGTCTGTATTCAACACAAGTGAAGTATTCCCTAAATATAACTATTTCTTGGAATGTTTAATCGTTCTCTTGGAATATTATTAGTTAATATTTTAATATTTAATATTATTTAATAGTTCTCTCAGAATATTTAATACTGTTGAATAAACCAGACCAAAAAACGGAATACCCTTAGCTGCCAAGAGGGGCTGATCTCCCTCATGGTATATTTATCGTCAAGGCATCTCCCCACAAAAACAGAGGCTTGGAATGTTGTGCTGTTTCAAGATCGATGAGCTTTCCTTATTTCTTTGTAACAGTTGGCCCAGTTGTGTTGGAATAAACTCTTATAAAGATTATAGCTATTAGAGAGTGCAGAGACTGAAATCAATGAAAACAGATACTAAGCTAATGGTTCATATGAAACAAAATGAGCTTTCCCAGAGCTTATTTATTATGTATAAAGACAAATATAAAAACAATTAACCAAGATATAGGGCCTAGTAATTCATGGGCTACCCAGGAGCACACAGCTCCTGCGCCAGGGAGTACAGAGGAAAAGAAAAGGAGGCTGATTAAGGGGGCCATCAAAAGTGCTGGGGGCAGGGGGGAGGTACACAGCACTCACATCACCTTCCAAGACACAAATTTCAGCCTCTGCAACCTAAAGAGTCAACCAGTATTCCCTAGAGAGGTCTTACAGGAACTTTCAGAATTATGACAAGGAAAAAATATGGTTCGACTGCTTGATTCAGTAGGCCACTATTTTTTGAAGGAAAATGGAAAGGTATTGAAGCTATCCAAATTACACCACTACCGGATTCTGACTTCGTTATGTCTTTGGGTGGGAACACTAGTTGAATGTGAACCACGAGAGAGTCACAAAACTAGGGTGTGAGTCAGATTGTGTGTATCTGTGTGAGTATGTGATTCAGCAAGCTCATGGCTCTGCTGTGTGACAAGATGAATGGAAGCTACATAAATTAAACTTCTGGCAAGGCTGTGCCACTTCAGGAGCTGTATATCATTGAGATCCTAAAATGTGTCAATAGGACCACTTTAAAAAATGTGGAAAGATATTACATATCAGTGACAACTTGGAAGAAAAAATACAACTGAAGCATATCAGGCCATCCATTAAACGAAATCATTAGCAATATATTTTTCAAAAATGTTTTTTGTGTAGCTAAAATAGAAACTAAACCAAGTACAGAACAAAATAAAGGGAAGCAAATTTTTGGAGGAGACCACATTTTCCATGAAGACTCTTCCGGTAACAGAGATTTTGGTGTTGATATTTCCCTGCTCTCACTTCCCCCAGCTCCAGTGAAGTCTGCTCACAAGGAAGAATTCCTGCCATATGTACACTTAATTGACTTTTCATTGTACTCTTTGTTGACTTTTATGTCTTCTGAGTTTTAAATTTTTGTTTATGTTGATATAGATCAATTGTTTGAAAGTGACTTCTTGGTGGCTTCTTAGAACACAGGGCTGTTTAGGTAACATATTACTATATTTTGTCTATTGCTAGATGCTAGATGTGAAAATTTATAAATAGTTTTAGATGATGGTGGTACATTAGCTGTTAAAAGAAGGCATTTTGCTTCTGTTGACTTAATTTTGCTTTCCCCATCAAAATGAAAATTTGGGGGGCATAAGTTCAAAATCTGAGGTAGCAAGCAAAGCCTTTGCACAGAACCTTCCACCACACTGTTGGGCTATGACAAACATGAACAAGAGTACTTAACACTTGTCTCTCAGGACCTTTGGATCAAAAGATGGCAAACTAAAGCTAGAGAGGCTATAACAAAGGCCATCAAGGCTGGTATCCTTCCACTGCAAGAATTTTTTCTCCAACATTCTCAACAAATGCTCATCCATTCTGCATGTGTACACTTCTAGAGAGACATGGAGCCCACCGATTCGAGGTATAGCAAGTTCCATCAATAAACCTATGAACAGGTGTTTCTTTTCTTTTTAATCTAGAAGTATGTATAGAGAAATGAATGAAAAAAGACACAGGTGGTACTGCTAATCTATAAAAGTCAGGAGAGCCTCCTATATAGCTCTTATTTTCAATATATGTGGAAGAGATCACTGGAAATTAACCACAGCAAAGGATATAGAGTTGGAAAGAAATCCGAAGTGTTAAGATGGTAAAGAAAATGTATGTTTTGAAATAAAAATTCTGAGGTAATGAAAAGCTAAGATTTTCATTATTATTATTTTGATAATATTGCCTTTATTTAAGAAGATATTATGCATCAACTTAAAACATACACAGTGTACCAAACTTTTAACTTCTATCTCTCATAACCCAGTATTTTATTTATTTCCATACCCTACTTATTACTACTATTTATGCAAAGAAAAGTTTTCCATTTCTCTCCTGCTGGTTTATCTCTTTTCTCTTATTCAAAATTCATGTCTTTCCAAGCTTATTCATGCTAAGAAACAAATCCTAAATAAGGAATACAGATTAAATATGTATTTGAATAGCAGTAAACATGCAGAAAGAGACTTAGTGGGTTTTTATTGAAGGGAAAAGAACTCCAGGCCTAAGTCCATTTGTATCACTCTAGGATAAAGTTACAATAATTCAAAGGAGGAAAAAAGCAATTATGGACACTGAGAATCTGAGGGCATACACTATGCTGGATATTTTCTCTCATTTCAACTTCACCATGAGTAAGGGGTTTTTAGTCCTACTTTATGATGGGTAAACTCAGTCTCAAAAAATGTGAATAATTTGCTCAAGTCACGAAGCTAGGATTCAAACCCATATCCACCATAACATGGTGTTTCTCCAAAGGAAAAAAAAATACATAAAGAACCCCAATGGAAACTGGTAAATATAAGTGTTTCTCATCTGCAATGCTAAAATATAATTAATAACAACATTTTCTCATTTGTGATGCCTGTTAGAGTTTTTCATCTAATGGCTACAAGTTTAGAAAATCTCCTGAAATAAAAACTTTGTACATGGGAAGTTAGGGTTGATGCTTTATGCTGTGTAGAGACTCCAACCTACTGTTGAGCTATTAAGATACATCGCTTTGGTATATTACTACATTTTTACAATTCTACACAAAAACAATTTTAAGGAGAGACAATGTATTTTTTGGAGGCACAAGTGAGTCTCCTACCTTATCAACGTTCATTCGCTTAAACGACGCTTGCAGAAGTTTAAAATTGTGGATATACTCATGCTCCAACTTTGCTTGAAATTTTACTTTCTTCAAACTAATGCAGCCTGGAAAGAGCATGTCCATGAACTGGCAATAGGCCGCCCCTGGAAAGAGACAAGAAAAGTACCGGCATGAGTTTGACTGTACCCAGATATGACGGAGGATTGCTAGGCAGGAAGGGATCGTGTTTACAGGAGCCATCATCACTCAGAGCAGAGCCCTCCTGGCCATGTGTGTCCCTCTCATCATTGTACTTACACCTCCTTGTCCACAGGGGCTGGCTGCCAGAGGGAAGAGACTGTGCCGCAACAACGCAGCACCTGCCAATGCCCCACTCCTAAACACTGTGTATTATGCTGCCTGCACCAGAGTATCATCCGGTTCCACAACCAGTGAACAGAACCTTATACTATAATGAAACAGCTCAGGCAAATGTGTGTATTTTTTGAGCTACATGTTTCATGAGAATTTTCATAGTTCTCTCATTTTACATTTTCTGCATTTTCCTCTTAAATTTATTTGTTTTGGTGACTTAAAGCAGGTATTTTTTCTTCTGTCTAGCTACTACCTGCTTTAAGTCACCAAAACAAATAAATTTAAGAGGAAAATGCAGAAAATGTAAAATGAGAGAACTATGAAAATTCTCATGAAACATGTAGCTCAAAAAATACACACATTTGCCTGAGCTATTTCATACTCATCTTGCAAAATCACTCGGGTGAAAACTGTATAATGAAGCCATCTAATACCACAAACAGCTGTAGACCAATTTAATTCCAGTCCAGAGCAATGGAGTGCCCATGAAGTATAAAGGCATGGACACTCTGAAACTTACAGAAATTCAGAGTCATGCTGTTAATATCTATGATGAGAAACAAACATGACAGAAATGCTCAATGAGTCCCCTGATGAAATGATCATAGGAAAAGGGGATTTTTTTCTTAAATCTGAAGAACTCTTAGAACATGACCAGATCAACTAGAAAATCCTGACAAGACCATGTTTACTGATTCATATATTCTTAAAGGCTAATGGCCTTGAGGAAAAGAAGTTCAAAGCCAGAATGATTCTTTTTCCTTCATAAGAAAGAAAAGCAATTGAGTGGCAAGAATGGGAACAAGCA
This sequence comes from Varecia variegata, assembly GCA_028533085.1. Taxonomy (NCBI): domain Eukaryota; kingdom Metazoa; phylum Chordata; class Mammalia; order Primates; family Lemuridae; genus Varecia; species Varecia variegata. Next base: position 28,567,380 of record CM052443.1, read on the forward strand.
GCCATTTTTATGCTTGCTTGCTTTCTCTTTTCTTTCTTTTCTTTCCTTTCTTTCCTTTCCTTCCTTTCCTTCCTCTCCTTCCTTCCTCCCTTCCTCTCTTTCTCTCTTTCTTTCTTTGCTGTCTCTAGATCTCTCAGTCTGTTCCTATGATGTGCCCATGATCAGTCTTTCTGGAACACGAAGGGCCTCCCTTCATCCTTTACCATCAAGACTTCTGTGAGGAGCCTGTCCGTGACTCACTTTTAAGATAGGAAGGACTCACTCAGTCTCTTATGTCAAATAGATGCTGAGCACCCTTTACTGAGATAGGAATGCAAGATAAGCGAGGAGACAACATCAGGAATCTAAGGGATGCTAGGATGGGAAATGTTGGGGCAACTCATTATTTTGTAGGTGAGAGCACAGGGTGATGCAATATAGGCCATAATATAATAAATATCTCCAGAGTCTCTGCATCTGGCTTCTCCTTAGAGACCAACTCCCTGAATACTAACCAGTGAGTGCCTGGTCAAGCAGATGGGTTCTCTTAAAAACAAGACAAAAATAAAACAAATCAAAATGAAAAACCTTGGGGAAGGTATGAGAAACATCACGATGTGGGGGGTATTCTTAGAGTCATCATTCAACACTCAGTTGTTCCTTCAGAAGGGCCACCAGGTGGAGCAAATTCCAATTGCCATGTTATCATCGCCTTTTTTATACAGATGGGAGTGTCGAAATACAACTGCCTCATTACCTGCTCTTTAAAGTTTTTTCACTTTTGTAGAGTTTAGCATAAAATTTATCTATGGAGACCAAACCAACCAAGCAAATCATTCACATGTCAAATTTAAGAAGAAATCACAGCTTTTTTTAAAAAAAAATCTTCAACATAGGGAGGGAAGGAAAGAAAAATCATCTCTAGTGTCATCATTCAGAGATAACCACTGGTAATGTTCTGCAACGTTCTAGTATATGCCATTCTAATCCTTTTGGGGGGGGGGCAAGGTTTATATGTAAGAATATATACATACATATTTTTCTTCAAAAATGTGATCCTGTAATATTTTAAAAATGTAATCATGTTATACCTATTTTATATGTAAAAAAAATTTTTTAACTTAACTTACTTTGTCTTTGGGGAAGAAGTAAAGAAAAAAAAAAGAAAAAAAATTTTTTTTAACTTAAGAGACCATGATTCCCTTTCTGACTTATTTGATATTCTCTACCAATATTTTTTGGTAGCTTTCTGATTTTTATATCATGCTTATCAACTTTCCCAAATCCAGATTACATAAATATTCATGCATATTTTCATCAAGTACTTTTACAGTCTCAAGTTTTACATTTCAATTCCGAATCCATGTGGAATTTATTTGGGTTTATGATATAAAGGATGGTTTGAATTTTAGTCAATCCGAATGTTAGTGGAAATCTGTCATTTTTGGTTCCCCAGCAACTGGACACCTTCCTCCCTGGGGAGATGCTGCAGTGCTTTGCCTCCCACCACAGCAGCTAAAGGCAAGCAGGCATCCTTTCCTGCCCCCTGCAATAGGGAAGCAGGCCCATGACCCAGGCTCTGCGTTCAAATTCTGCCTGGATCTCTGAGTGGAGGGAGTGACAGAAGCACACAGGGACCATTAGAGTTTAGTCAATGGCAGCCGTGGGGTCTAGCATTCTGAACAGCAACCACAGCACAGTGGCAGCCTGACCATCCTATTCCTGGGGCACAAGGGAGGCTGTGTTCCCAGATCCTTAGTATCCTTTGATTTCATCATCTTCTGAGCTTGGCTTTCCGTGGACTCTGAGCTATCCAATATTTTTTCCTGTAAATTCCTCTTCTGCTTAAGTTTGCTAGGATTCATTTCTGCTGTTTTTTTGAACCCAAACTACCAATGGATAAAGTTAGCTAGGTATTGAATATCACCATTTAATAGATAATCTATACTATCCCCACTGATGAGAAGCAGTATCTTTATTATATATTACCTTCCTTATTACCTTCCTAAAACATGCACTTAGGTCACTTTCCAGACTTTAAAGTGTTTTTTTTAATGCCCGTCTGAATGAAAGTTCCACACTCTTAGTTATTTAAAATTCTATAATATGTATTACTATCTGTAGAATAATTTTCCCTCTTCTTTCTCAAAATTTTCCTAAATTTTATCATGCATCTATTCTTTCCATTATATTGTTGAATTTGTCATTTATGGCATATAGAAAATAGCTTTTGAAATAAATAAGTCACTTATTTTACTATTTATTTTATTTTGTTTTTAATTGATACGTAATAATTATATTTATTTGTGGGGTACAGTGTGACGTTTTGATACATGTATATATTGTATAATGATCAAATCAGGGTATTTAACATATCACCTCATACATTTATTATTTATTTGTGGTGAGAACATTCGAAATCCTCCCCTCTAGCTATTTTGAAATACACGATACAATATTGTTAACCATAGTCACCCTACTATGCAATAGAAGACTATCCAACTGTAATTTGGTACCCATTGACCAATCTCTCCCCTTCCCGCCCTCCCCCTTACCCTTCCCAGTCTCTGATAACTATTACTATACTCTACCACTACAAAATCAACTTTTTTAGATTCCACATATGCGTGAGATCATGTGGTATCTGTCTTTCTGTGCCTGGCTTATTTCACTTGACATAATGTCTGCCAGGTTCATTCATGTTGCAGTAAATGACAGGATTTCATTCTTTTTTATGGCTGAATAGTATTCCACTGTATATATATATCACATTTTCTTTATCTATTAATCCACTGATAGACACTTAGGTTGACTGCATGTCTTGGTTATTTTGATTAGTGCTACAATAAACATGGGAGTGCAGATAGCTTGACATACTGATTTCATTTTCTTTGGATATATAACCAGTAGTGGGATTATATGGATAATACAGTAGCTCAACTTTTGATATTTTGAGAAACCTCTGTATCACTTTCCATAATGGCTGTATAATGTGTAAGAGTTCTCCTTTCTCCACGTCCACATCTTTTACTTTTTTGTCTTTTTCATAGTAGCCATTTTAATTGGGGCGAGGTGATATCTTATTGTGGTTTTTATTTGCATTTCCCTGATGATGAGTGACGTTGAGCGTTTTTTCATATAACTGTGGCCATCTGAAGACCAAATCTGCAGAAAAGTGAAAGATAAGTTTCAAAAGGCTAAATATGACATAACACAACTAGGTAAAAGCAATCCGAAGTGTAGGATGTTGTGCTTACCAAGAGATTAATCACGATGGGATATATGCTGAGCCTATAAGCTCAAGGTGCTACTGCAGTTATGCAGGTCAACAAGATTGATCTGGAAATAAGTAGAAAAAAGGGAAACTATTCTTTCTGCAATGTTTGCACCTACAGCCCTAAAAATGTTTTCAGTTGTCGTACATCAAAAGTGACATCATGAGACTGACAAGTTTGGGGACAGGAATAAAAAATGAACAGTTGGGAGACTGTATGAAGAAGGCAAAAGATTTGAGGGTATATTATTTAAGTCTATGAAATCATGAAAAGCATAAGACAAATAATCTCATTTTTACACAGATCCCAGGGCTTCAACAGTAGAGTAACATCAGAATAAATGGACATTTAAAAAAAACCTTTCGGATAAAAGGAAATATTACTTAATAATATATTTAGGGAATATATTATGTAAGAAATGAAAACATCCTGTATTTGTGTAAAATCTGTTAAAGCTCTCATATCTATTTTCAACATTCTGAACCCCATAGTATCCTTATAAGGTAAGTATTTTTATTATCATTACCCTATTTTACACATTTGGGAACAAGGCTCAGAAAGTCATCCAGCTAATAAAAAGCAGAGCGGAATTTAAACTCTAATCTGAACTACAATTTTTTTTAAAAAACTTCCTTTTCTCTATGTTGCTTCCAGAAAATTATAAGTGAAAATTCAAAGATTAAAAGAGAGTTTGGAGATTTCTCAAAGAACTAAAAGTAGACCTACCATTCAATCCAGTAATCCCACTACTGGGTATCTACCCAGTGGAAAAGAAGTCATTTTATCAAAAAGACACCTGCGCTCATATGTTTATTGTAGCACGATTCACAATTGCAAAGATCTGGAATCAACCCAAGTGCCCATCAACTCATGAGTGGATTAACAAAATGTGGTATATGTATACCATGGAGTACTACTCAGCCATAAAAAAGGATGAATTAATTCCTTTTGCAGCAATTCCAAAGAATTGGAAACCATTATCCTAAGTATCTCAATAATGAAAAACAAACACCACATGCACTCTCTAATAAATTGGAACTAACAAATGAGCACACAAGTGCAAAGAGGGAAGTAAAATCATTGGAAGTCAAGCGAGGTGGGGAAGGAAGCGGGGAGGGGCAAAAACCCACCTAATGGGTACAATGAACACTATTTAGGTAATGGGCATACATATAGCCCTGACTCAAGTCATGTAACATAAACATTTGTACCCCCTTAATATTTTGAAATTAAAAAAAAATTAAAAAAAGAAAGTTTGGAAATTTTTCTAGATTATAATTCTATAATAAATTACAAGAGAACATATAAACCTTTTGGACTGAGGTTAGGAGTCTCAGTTGTACCTTTCCTATTCATAGTATTAACAGAATCCTGGGCTGGACAGACAAATCATTAATGCACACCAATGTACATTAATTTTATATTTTAGTATATATACACATAAGGATTTCATTTTACATACACATATATATATAAAATAAGCATTTCTTCCCTCTATTAAAATATAATCTTATTGCTCTCTCATATATATCTTATTTTCTTCTGTCTCTTTCTATATATATCTCTTATTGCTGTCAAAAAATCTCACAGCACTTTTCCAGAAATGCAACACAATCTGTGGAAAAAACATCAAGCCATATTGGGTTCTGCTTGGCATTGTCAATTGAACAGCTACTCAAATTGCCCATCTGATTTTCTCATAGGACAAGGAACTATGATATGGAGAAGCCTATATCATTGAGGGATTTAGTTACAACTTTCCACTTTCTATAATCTTATTTGGTATTGATGAAGGGTTAGAAGAAAAGCATGACAACCTCAATTTACTAGACACATCTCTTCAATCATACTCTTCATTACAGGTAAATGATCTGTAAAAAAGCTTATTCTCTCAAGCTAATATCAATGGACATGGGGAAAGTAGCAGGGAACCACAGAGAACTGGATTGTTGGCCCTTGGATCTAAGCCTTCACATGTTGAATGAACTGTAACACATCATCATACCCTTCCAAGCCAACAGTATTCTTATCTGCAAAACGTCAGGGTTGGATAGATGTCTAAGTTCTAAAATTAGATGCTTTTCTAATTCTCAGTTTGTCACTGACGTCTCTTTTAAGGGATACTCAATACTTCTGCTAATTAGGAGACAATGATGTTCATCCTCATATGACTAAGACATTTGCCAGTGCTCTCTCTTCCAGTCATCGTGTCTTTTGTCATAGTTAACACGAGAGGAGAGGCTAGGACGGGGCTGCATCTGGTGGGATACCCCTAGGGCACACACTCCCCTTCCGGATTACAGTTCTGCTGACCCTATCTTCCATGAACTTGTCTTTGACCTCCTGACATTTATATACACACTAATATAACCATATTTTCTGTTATTTTCAATAGTTGAATATTAACAATGAAAAATACCTTCCATATTACAATGTTGTTTTTACTCAATAATAAAACCATTCCAGCTTTATTTTCACATTCAGCCTTATCATTCCTTGAACTGATATTCCTGCAGAACCGCAACTGTTTCCAAAACCCAAACCTCATGTTGAAGGAAGTATTCCCCTTTGGGAAATTAGGGCATACTAAAGAGGAAAAGTGAGGCTGCAAAATACAGGGTTACCTATTTCCAACCTGTCAGCAGAATCCTCTCTACCTACACAAATACAAGGTTTAAACAGTTTAAATGGCAATGGTGAAATGCTTTGAAAGATTAACATTTTTAAGGGATTTAAAATCCTAAAGTTCAAAAGCATTGCCCTAATCCAAGAAAAATATGATTACATTAGTAGTAGCTCTGTGTTGTTTTTATGGGCATCTTTCACATTCCTGGCATGAGGAGCAGCTTGATAGCTTCAGTTAGCACAGTATTATTTAGCTCTGTTAAACGGAACTTAGGACACTGTTTACCTTACCTGCCCTGGGTTACAAATGCAAAAATAAAGATCAAGAGTTCAGAAATATGGTTTCCACTGAGATTACTCCTTTGAATTCCCACGGTCCTCAGCTGAGCTTCCTGCTTTTTCCCACTGCTTGGTGTTGTCAGAAACTTTTTATTCTGATTGCAAGCAAGTCTCAAAGACAAGTAGCTTTCAAACTGATCTCATGTAGAGGGAAAGGAGTAACAGCCAGCAGGAAGATTTCAGCTCCCGCAGATACACACAGAAAAGGCTTATGTGAATTGTGGAGAGTGCTGAAAAGCACCCCATCCTTTCCCTTCGACACACAGAGTAAGCTGTCAAAGGACATTTTCATCTCTTTTCTTTTATAGGAAAAGAAATAAGCTAGCAAACATTATTCAGGCAGATGGATTTTTAAGAGTATCAGCAGATAAATTAAAAGGGCTTGTCAAACCATGTGATTGGTCTTTCATCTGATAAATGCCCTCAGTTTTTTACTAATTCATATGACATAAAGCCTTTTGAAGAATCTTATAAGGCTGCAGGAAATTGCAGTTAAAGGTATCAGCATCTTCTGTTCTCAACCTGCCTTTAACCACGAATACTTTTTAAAAAGTAATGTTCCCTTTAAATCAGAATTTTATTAAGAAATCTGCAGAACATTAAAAGTTAGACCTGCTGTAGAGAAAATTGATCAGATATTAAAATCACTGTACTGAGCTGATTTGAAAGTGTTTCTTCATGGAAATATCATGGGAGAATGAAGAATATTTTCCTCTATCATAAAAATGGAAATTTTAATGTAGTAAAAAAAAAACTCTACATACCAAATAAATAGCCCTTGATTAAGATTTAGGTATCAATATTTTTATGAAAAAGCAGATTTCATAGAAATAATTAGAGATTACAACAGATTGAAATATACAATACACACAAGGGAGTTCATATTTTAAGAGTGGTATTTGCAAAAATAACTTTCATAGACATTAATGATTATAACTCTGCATTGAAAACATTGCAAAGAACACTGAAGTTTAACTAGACTACTTACACTTGTTTTATTCAACCAAATCATAATTACCCTGTAACTTATTAGGGTTTAAACTTGTGTTTTAATGCTCTAAGAAAAAAATACAAAACTTCAAACCTGCCTAATGATACAGAAAAAAGATTCAGACAATTGGAAGAATAGGTAAGTAATTATCTTATTAATGTCAAAGATTTTTTTTATCTGCTAATTAATGGCCCAGTGCCAGGTGCTCAGTTTCATGCCTAGTTTCCAATACCAGTGATTTCCTTTAGGGCAACATGCTCATCAAATTTTACCTAAACAAGCTATCTAACATATCCTGCTTCATAAAATAAGATTCGGCCTCTACACAGGAGTCAAGAACGAAGGAAGTGGGAGAGGCACTTGGGGCACAAGGCAGGAATGGTGTGCAGTACAAAATGTCACTGGCTTCCAGGGAGTCTGATACTGACACTGGCAGTGAGATGTCCCAGAGGCTGGAGTCTGAGAATAGAGCTAAAGTTAGAATTTGGCATTCCAGACAGAGGAGGAAAGGAGACATAAAAAGCCTTTATTACAAATGAAAAACAAGATAGAAAGGTACATATGAAACCCATTCTGAAGGGGTCAGTTTTCTCATTAGGGTCATGAAAATAGAAAGTTTTATAAAGCTGTAATATCAGGGGGTACAGCTTGTCTACATGTGCACTCATGTATTCTCACGAAGGTCTGTGTCACCTCTCTAAGGGACAGAAAGGGTTTTCTAAAAAAAAATACTAAAGTATACAATTGCGTAAAAAGGAAAGATTTAAATTAAGAAAAGCCTGAGTAGCAGGTAAGAATCTGAAAAGACAAGAGATCCTATCTAATTTTTGTGGTGCTAGGTCATCTCTAAAGAAATGCCCATCTGTAGGTGACAGAGAGGTGCCACTTTGTTTATTAATCAATGAAAAACCAATAAATCAACAAATACTTACTGAGGAATATGATCTTACTCTTAAAGAACCAAGTAACTTAGTTCTGAAACCAGAGAAATACATGTGAAAAAACAACAAAAATATGAAACAACTGTAAGTGCACTAAACTATATGGCACAGATGCATAAATACTAAAGGAGTTAGTTCTTGCCCAATAAAAACTCAAGAAAGCATAATCAGGCCAGGCACGGTGGCTCACGCCTGTAATCCTAGCACTTGGGAGGCCAAGGCGGGCGGATTGTTTGAGCTCAGGAGTTCGAGACCAGCCTGAGCAAGAGCGAGACCCCATCTCTATTGAAAAATAGAAACAAATTATCTAGCCAACTAAAAATTTATATATAGAAAAAATTAGCCAGGCATGGTGGCGCATGCCTGTAGTCCCAGCTACTCGGGAGGCTGAGGCAGTAGTATTGCTTAAGCCCAGGAGTTTGAGGTTGCTGTGAGCTAGGCTGACGCCACGGCACTCACTCTGGCCCGGGGAACAGAGTGAGACTCTGTCTCAAAAAAAAAAAAAAAAAAAAAGAAAAGAAAGCATAATCAGTATCATTAAACAGATAAAGTCAAGTCCAACTTATGCAATCATTTTCAGTCCTCGGGTAGCTTAACTCCTACTGCCAAAAGCTTAAAACAAATACTCAATGACCTTATGAGTTTATTACAAAACTATAAGGCTTTGTAAAGCTCTGAAAATTAAAGAGAGAGAGAACTTATCTCTTGTTGATCAGGAGAAATGGGGGAAGGTGGCAGTTCAGATGGCCTTAAAGGAGGCATTCCAGGCAAAGATAGGGCATCAGGGCATACAGTGAAAGTTGTGTTTGGGCAAATGTAGGTTATGGGAAGGGAGTTGTGGGGGTAAATGCTGGAAAGGTGGGTTGTAGCCGGATCACTCAAGGCTTTAAATGCCAGGAAAAAAAGAAGCTTAACTTAATTTGGTAGGCAACCCAATGCTCATTTCCAGGCCCAAGTGTCTTTAGAGTATCTAAAATATGTTATTTTTAAGTTCCAATCTTCAGAACATATCTATTGTTAGGGCAAATTAAATTAAGGGTAAGAAACCTAAAGCTGATCACTTTTCCCAGGTTTGGGGGGAAATTTCTACTGAATCATTGCCCACATCATTCTATCAACAGTTATATAATATATGCCAGGCTACTATTAATACATGAACCCCAGGTATGGTAGCCAATGGAGAGGCTTTTAGGATATAGTGTAAGATAAAGTGCTATGAATGGACCAGCAGAAGCGTCCAGTCCATTTTGACACAATGTATCCCTTTCTCATGTTACTCTTTTTGTGGTTGAGGTCTCGATCCCTGGGACTAAGGACTGGGAGTTCTAGGGTTCTTCCCTAGATCAAAGCCATTTCACCCTCCCCCAAGACTTGCAGGTGAGGGCTTCTTACTCATGCATTCCCTCTGAACCCAGTCCATCAGCTCTCACCCATACCAATAATATCCCCTACTGCCACTTTCCAGAGGAGGTACTCCTTCCCCTGCGGCTCCCTAGGAAGAGGCCTTGTGCCCAGAGAAAGCCCAGAGAACCAGGCGTGGCACCAAAGGAAACACCCAGCACTTAAAGAGGAACTCGCATGTAGCTACCATGTAACATTCACACAGACCGTGATACCTAACAGAATATTGTTCTATAATGAGCAGCTTTCTTTGTATTTCCCAGGTTAAGTTCAGAATATACTTTGTTTTCTAAGCACAATTTAGTATTAGAAGGAACCCAAATTAGTATGAAGAATGTACAGTATTTACTGCAGGGATTCAATCATATATGACCATGGTAGAAATAATGGAATAGTAAAAATAAAAAAAGAATAAAGAAGCAGGAAAGGACTTCTGTAGGTTTTTTAAACTGTGGATTTGAACACAATTGTATGTAATTTTAAAGCTGATGTACATGTTTTCATTAAAGTTTGGCTCCTTTTATAGTTGTCTACAGTTCTTCCACGAGCTGTCGTACAAATGTAATCTAGAAGAAATGAAAGTGGAGAATGATCCTCCTTAGGCAGAGTATGAGGAGAAACTGCAGGAAACAGGGCTGGCATTCATTTTGCATTTATATGCTTCTTATATTGTCAAATAATTTGGTCATAAAATGATTATGAGTGTTAATACTTGGGTAAGAACACACCCTTGGAAGGGAGGGGACAAATAAAGAGAGGTAACTTGCCATGTGTCACCATTACATAATGGTTTCAGGGTGGAAAAAACCCAATCTGAAGAGGGACGGTGACTTTAAGAGTTGCCAAGCAATTCCATTATTCTGTTTCCAGGTAAGCAATTCCAACATGCCCAAACACTTGACAGTGATTTCTGACACTCCTTTTTTTTCAATAGAGTCTACATGTCTAATAAACTATAAATTTAAAAACACAATTCAGAAAAAAAAATGGGTTAGAAATGTTTTCTTTTACAGGGTAGCAGAATTTGGAGATGTTTGGCTTGATCATCTTAATTGTGTAGAAACCAGATGGTCTGCTATTATTTCAGACGTTCTCATGCACACGCTGCCCATTAGTGTTCTACACTGTTTCATGGTAAGAGAGGCTGGATGTCTACTTCTGTCCAGGGACCTTGTCTTACCTATGTTTTGTACTCAGGTAAGCTGAGAAAAAGGAACTTGCATGCTCTGAATAGAAATATGTCAAAGAGAACATGGGGAGTAAAGGAATAGGTCCTAGTTGGGTATGATCTGTGTTGTTTTTTGTGTATTGCTATATCCTCAGATCCTAGTTCACCATCTGACACATGGTAGGTACTCAAGCTACTGACTGCAGGAATAAATAAAGCAACGTATAGAATATCAAAACAGTATCTAAATGGCATCTTTACTCAAAATCACCATCTTCCTCTTTGCTGCCTGAATCCTACCCATAAAGACCTAGTTTGAATAGCATTTCAATTCAATTCAACTTCATAAATATTTATTGACCATCCACAAAATTTGCATGGCTGTTTGGCCAAAGACCCAAAACAAGGGTAAGACAAAAAGCTTTTCTGGACGGAAATAATCTTTCCTTTCTTTGAATGCAGGACGTATTACTTGAAGCATTACTGTCCCTCTTTTGCTGCTCTGAATCCTAACATATGTTCCAGAAGTCTTATACATGCATGTACCTGCATAAAACACTGCACCTTCTCTCTGCCTTGATCAAACCTTTTCCGCCTACAATATCCTTTTGTCATCTTTTACACTTAAGTAGAAACTTCAAAAACTTAGTCTAAACATCACATTCTTTACGAAACTTTTCTGTTCTCAGTACAGAAGTATACAGGAAGCCCAACAGTGGCTTGATTTGCATTTTAATTAGCTCTCTCTCTCCTGCTTGATTGGCTAGTAGCTCTTTAAGATTGGGGTGGTGTCCAACTCATCTTTCTACTGTGCTAGCACAATGTCTGCTACCATAACCATTAGCAGGTCTGGAATTTCTACGTGGAAAAGGTTAGGAACTGCAACCTGGCTGGAGCTGGGAAACAGACATGGGAATGAGGGGATGGAATTGAACGAGAAATGGTGACTACCTTTAAATGTTGCATTTACGTGTCCCTTTATATAAGGCTCAGAAAACATCAACTTCTCACATTAAAGAAGGGGTAGAAAAAGTACTGGTGGAGCCTCTTAGCATTGCTTTGCAACACAGGTTTGTTGAACAGAATTAAATACATGGAAAACAGTGATACTTTGATGAATAAATCCTTTGGGGGACCAAGCTTGTAACAAACTTATTCTAGAAGATGTCCTATTCTCCTCAATGGCATAGAAAGGAGGAAGTGAGGATGTAACGGGACAAGCTTGATAAAAAGCTAGCCTGGGCCTGACATGAGAAAAGGGCCATATTCCTGGGATTTCAATGGCAGATCATGCACAGACGTGCATGTGTGCATCTCTAAGGAGGCATTATCCTGGCTGTTGTTTCACTGGCCAGAAATCACTGGGAGAGAGCTGCAAAGTTCTTCCAAGGCAGGTGACAAAATTTCAGAGCCACCTCATCTTGCTTGGAGGGAAAGAGAGGTTAGATCCAGAGGGAGCAAGA
>CM052443.1:28580061-28727930 GCA_028533085.1 Varecia variegata
TGATTACATGTTCCTGACTTTTTGTTAAGTATATATACTGCCAGCCTTCAATAAAATAACGACATTCCAGGTGATCGATTTTCCCTAGTCCAGTTTTAAATTTTCCCTCGTTTATGGTGTTTATCACTTCCCAGGTGAGACTCCAGTAGAAATGGGTAAAAACAAGATGTACAGGGATGGATGTGGAGGCCTGTTCCTGCAAAAAATGCTAACACGAGTCACATGACACCTATCCAGTTAGAGACCTGAACAGTTATCAACGAAGTTTGGCTTTACAGAATTTTAAAATATCTGTTGCATTCCTTCCAAAGAAGTTCGCAATTCTATGGTTTCCTGAGACTATGCCACATGTATGCATAGTTGCTTCAAACAAGTAGAGTAAAAACAATTTTCACATACTCATATCATGAGATCATCAGGAAAATCCTTTATATTTCTCTTAGCAAAGACAAAATCCTTTATATTTCTCTCATGTACTCAAGGGCTGTACCTTGTAAAGCACATGCCTTTCACTGACCAGAGTCCCTACATCATAAGACAAAGGCCACCCCGGCTTGGAGCGTCTGTTAGGGTAGATGAAACTAAGTGCCCCACACATTATCCTACATACTAGTCACCCCGCCTGGCTCGGAAGGGAGGAGAGCATTTCTGAGGTGTTCCCCAAACTGTGACCATTCTAAACCATCCAGGAGCACCTAGGCACCCCCAAAGAATGGGAATGAATGTCTTTCTCCACTAACTCCCCATGTCCCTACCTCCCTTGATTTACTTCCTCCTCTGGGCATTGCAAAGCCCTTCTGAAACAGCACTCACCACAGTGTGGTCTCTAATTTTTTGTAGAACAGTAACCCTGTTGTATTGGTGTCCCCAGAGGCTAGCCCAAAGGAGGGCTCGAAACATGTTTGTTAAATAAAACCGAACCAATTGTCACAACTGAATGCAGTAGTGAGGTAAGTGAAGACGTGGCTGATCACTTTCCAAGACATACCACCCAGATGCATAAAAAAAAGAATTTAAAGGGGCAGTTTGCTACACGAAGGTGAATGCATATATGCTTTCTCCCACTATGGTATTTAACGTTACAGAGGCAGTACACAAACAACCCCAACAGAAATAAAAACACCAATTTATGTTTATCTTCAGTAGCAAAGTGTCAGGATATATGTAAATAAACAAATTTGGAAGGGCAAAAAACCCTACGGTATTTGCTATTCTGCTCAAAAAATTAACTCCCTTTCAACAGTGCATTAATGGAGACACTGTGGTGTTTTACCCATTGCTGCACCTGAGGCCAGACCCCTCCCCGCCATTACCCAACTCCCATTTTGCCCCCTTCTTCTCCAGTGAGTTGGTATGCTGGGACCAAGCAGGCTGATTTTAAAATTAGCTTAAGTCAAATAATTAGAGAGCAAAACTGTCAGTGGAAAACCAAAAAACAAAACTCTCTACATAATACATCGCAAATATGAATGCTATTCCATTATATTAGTTACCTCTCAAACAATAATAGAATCCGAGATGATGTAACTTTTGCACAGAAAATCACACTCTATGATTTTATAAAGCTAAGCAAACTCCTGGGCTCACAGACACTAACAGAATATCCTTACTTGGTTTCAATACCAGAGAGCCAATAAGAGAGGCCCTACTAAATTTAGACTCTGAGCTGATTTCATCACTAACCTGTCCTGACAGAGGTCTCTGTGGACGGAAGGGAGGAGGCACAGGGGACGCTGCACCAGGCTGGGATCAACCTATTTAACAGGCACAGATCTGCAGCCAAAAATGGTCACAGAGAACACTCTTCTGGGCTCAGTCAGGGACAACTGCCACCAGGGCAAAGCCCAGAGCACCTGTATCACAGATGGCCACACCTATACGAATCCCAGAGTGTACTGCATATCCCAGCCCCTTCCACAGAGCCATCACGTACCCAGAATTGTAAATGTGACTACCGTATCATCAGCCAAATTCAGAAGCTTTCCTGGAAGAACAAAATACCAGAAACTTGATCCAAGACAAAGCTTGAACCAATTTGGAGAAGCACAAATTGAAACTGAATCAGATCCTGATTATTTTCTATCTTTTTTTTTTTAAGCCAGACAAGAAAATACCTAAATTTTCCATCTGAAAATGGCTTAATTCAAATAACATTTTATTAAGATGCTAAAATGCTCAGGAGCTCTTAAGCAGCAGAGTGGCAGTCCAGGGTAAAGTCACAGTCCAGGCAGTGCCCTCATGACATGTGGACTTTATCTCAGTATCTGCCATAAGTCAGGTGTTTGCCCTTCCTGGGGAAGGGGTGGGAAGGAGGGAGGGAAGGTGCACAGAGAGAACGGGGCAGGCTGTAGTAGCCTTGTGACAGGTAGGAGAGCCACAGGCAGGCACTCAGTGGGCCAAGAGCTGACAATGACCCAGCATTGGACCCACTGGCTTTGCCCCAGCCTAGGAGAGAGGATCTGGACACAGGAAAAGGGATGTCACAAAGAAATTTCAAAGGAGGCTTGATATGTCAGGGCAGGGGGGAGGAGTGAGGAAGAGGAAAAGGAAAAGATGCACTGTCTTCCACCCCATCGCACTCCCTCCCCATTTTTCTTCCTTCTTCCTCTCCATATAATCTATTTTCTCTTTCATCATCTCCACTAAGGAGTTTAAAGTTGCTAAAGCTGTTTTTTTTTTTTTTTTTTTTAGAGACTTTTAGCACCATGCTGCCCATTCACTCTCATCACTACCTTATGAAACACCTAGTGAACTGGTTTGGGCTGGTACTAAAGCAAAAACAATACATCCCCTACCCTCCTAAAAGTCCCATAAATTTTATAAAGCAATTGAACAAAAAAATAAACTATTTCTAAGCTAAACTCATCTGATGTTACATGTGGTTCAATGCACCCCCTCACCCCCATTCCACCATGTGAAATTCGCCACTATTACTCATTTCAAAACAGATTTAGGTGAGCAATATAATATTGTCATGCTCTTACAGGTAGTATTCATAGTCATTGATGGTCTGCTCTCCATTTACATAGCCCACTTTTTAACTTGAAACTTAAAGGTTCCTTTTCCCAAGAAATAAATGCAAACCAAATATGCATATAATTACATGACCCAGATTTAATGTTCAAAGAAAATTTTCATAAGGTTACATCCCTAAAATAACAGGTATACAAAAGTGAGTCATTCTTTATTATTTTGCAACTTACTCCATGTATTTCCAAGTGTTCTACCTTCTCATACCATCTTTCCTTTAAAGAGCTTTTAAAAATGCTTCCATGGAAACAAATGAGATATTACATAAAGGCAGAAAATTCTGAAGCAAATGCAACCCCAATGTGAGGTAGTATTTCAGCCCTTTGTGACCTAGAGAAAAGGTGATGTTAGTTTTAATATAGAGCTGGAGGGAGATCTCTTAGCTGGAAATTAAAAGAAATAGGAAATAATGCAATAGGAAAATAAATGCAAAATGGGAACCACCAGGATTAGAGCACAAATGTTTAAGAAAGAGAGTAAGAAATAATGTTGTTAAACAAGAAAAAATAATCAGTTTAAATGTGTGAAGGTATTTTGTGTATGTTTTTCCAGAGCATACCACTAAAAAAAAAATCCCACACAGTAAACTAAAAGGAATTAAATGAAGAAAAAATATTACCCAAGAAATTTGACTACTCATAAGTATGAAGAGGATAAATCACTTAGGTCAACAATATTTGGTTTTGTTCTTATCCTAATAACACTGTCCTGGCTGCCTTAAATGTCTTCTAGAACAATAAAGAGTATAAATAAATAAATTCATAAATAAATAAATAGAAAGATAGCTTCCTCCTGCTAAATGTCATTGCTGAGACGAAAGTCACAGATTAAATTACAAATAAGGAAAGTCACAGATAGGTTCTGGATAATTTAATTTTACTTTTAGTGGTTTGGGGTTTCTCAAAAATGTACTGCAAGCTCTAGCCTGCTGCACAAAAGTACTTGGGGTGCTTGTTAAATGCAGATTTCCAGGCTTTAAACCCAGAAGTCCTGATTTAGAAGGTCAAAGATCCCAAGCACCTGCTTTTTCAGCAGCTCCCCAGGAGACATAATCTGCATATGGGCCATGGTTCATACCTTGAGAAAACTACTGCCTAAAATACCCATCTCTCTACTATGGAGATTAACTTTTTTTTTTTTCCAGCAAGAAAACATGTTTCAGAGCAGAAAGAAATCTTTAAGTCTGCTTTCTTCTTCTGAACCATCAACCTGATAACCTTAGGTAGCCAGCAAGTTATCCTAATGGAAATTTCACCTGTTTAATAGTGATCAAAATTGTCTCTACAGGTTTTTATCAAGCCACACTTGGTAGCAATGCAGCTACATACAAATGGCTGCAAATGTACACCAATGCTTTAAGATAACTATATAAGCATCCTTCACAAATGCTGCTGAAAATTCTGTTGAATTTGCCTCCTGAGAAATTTTAAAGTTCTGCAAAGATTATGTATATTGCTTAGAAACATCTACTACTGTGTCTAAAAATAGTCTAATTTGCTCTTATTCCATTTGCCCCTCCAAAAACTGTCCAAGTGTATTGCCCAGGAAGCTCCTCATGGGTTCCCTTAACATTTAAGGCTCATGACTGGGAATTTTCTCTATGACCCTCCCCTTTTCCTTATCCCCTTCCTTCCCATGTCACTTTTTCTTGATAACCAACTTATCCACATGTACATGCACCCACTTGGTGGGTAAGATACACATTTTTGTCTTTGCCGCTCAGCAGTTGCAAAGTGCTGTTTATTCAACACCAGCATGAGCATTTCTCAGGGAACACTGTGTCAGGCCCTGAGGAGAAACGGACAGTTTCACAACCAACCACGACACAGAGTGGTATGTGCTATTAACAAAGGGACTGTTAATAACAGACAAACTCTGTTTTTGGTTTTTTGCAGCAAATTAAAAATAAAATAATAGAGCGCTCCAGAATGCAGAGCAAGAATAGCACAATAATATTTGAGTGGGTGGAGATCTCAAATTGAGTAAGATACAGTAGGAATTCTTTTTCTGAAAGTAACTCTTAGACCTCTTTCAGTAACCAGCAATATATATACCTGGTACATGATCAGTGTAGTCCAAGTCAGTTTTTTTCTAGCTTGTATTAAAGAGCAAAGATCTGGTTAGTTAGCACCCACTATTGACCTCATAAATCACAGGACTTCATGTTTGAGGTGCAGGCACAGAGAGGAGGTGAGGCAATGTCTAGGTTCTTGCTAACCTCACTGTCTTCCTTATGGGAAAAAGGATCATGGGGCAAGAGATGTCAATAGCATTAAAAGTTAGTCTTCTAGGGTGTTCTGATACAATCCAGATCTGGTAAAGGGAGAATACCTAAACTGGTACCCACCAGTGCTGAAATCAGACATGATCTGAGAGTGACCACAGGTGGCTTTCCAAATTCTGAAGGCACTGCATGAAATCTTTTTTTACACACATGACCTCTTGGGAAAGACAGCAGAATGTCCACCACCACTGCATCAGCTAAAACTGGTGACTCCTTCGTATCTATTCTGGCTCATGGGAATTTTACACGAATACATTTCAGTAATATTTCCTAATACCATTTTCATGTTAGAGCCAGAGGGAAAAGGGAAATCTCTTATCTATTAGTTTGTAAGAAGAAAATAATCCCTGTTTTCAAAGGAGAACTATTTATTTATTTGATAAATACTCCAATCAAAGAATGAATTACTTTACCAGCAGATGTTCTTATAACATGCCCTTACTTTATCATTGAAGTCAAATCTTTTTACTTTTTAAACAAGTGTAACTCAATATACATTCCCTGCAGACCTTTATCCCAGGTATGGGCAGCACAGGCATTCAACAAAGGATAAAATCTAGTCCTGTCCTCAAGGGCTCTCGGTACCTTCAGGGGCAGTAAGAGTTAGACATTGTAACACAGTGTGGCAAGCGTTATTCTGGAGGGGTGGGCACAGTGTTTCAGGAACACCACAGAGCCCAGGAGGCTGGGGGATGTTTCACAGCAGGGGTGGCAGGTGAGCCGGATTTTAAAGTGTGAACAGGATTTTCCCACAAACAGAAAGAAGAGGAAAAACCTTCTTAGCAAAGGAAGCGTGAAAAAAGCTGGGGGATGCAAAAGGGAAAGAGTCTTTAGGGAACAAAGAGTATTTTGTGGGGCTGAGGCAGAAGGGAGAGAGATGTGAAGGATGGAAGTGAGAAGACGGGTGGCAGGCAGAACAGAAAGGACCTCATGGGTCCTGTGAAGGGATTCTGAAGTTTCTCCTGCAGGAAGGATCGTGGGGAACCTGAGGTTTTTAAGGAGGGTGTTGCAAGATCCAATCTGTGTTTTCAGGAGGTAAGTGTGGTGGCAGAGGATGACAGAAAAGAGGCTAGGAGATAGTAAGAGGGCATTTCAAAGCTCCAGCAAGAGACCAAGAGACCATTCGGAACACTCATTGGGATGGCTCTATGCTCTTGGAGGCTCATGAACAGCCCCCAGACATGTTCTTTAGTTATACCTGAGTTTTTGCCCTTTAGTTATATATCAATAGGGACATATATTTTTTTCCATTCCAAAAGATATCATCTGTGTTTCATAAAATCCCATTCCACATGACAGACAGCAAACATTTAGGCAAACGCTTAAAAGATAATCTCTTACCTGAACAAAGCTGCTCCACTTTTGTGTAGTTTAAAGATACTATGTCATTAACCCATGCAATGATGTCATGTCTGCTCATAGTCTCTTGGGTTATCGAGGTAGAATACACATTGACTGCCATTCCCCAACTAGGAAAAAAAAACAAACAAACAAGTTTATTTATCTACAAGGAAAAAATTAACTCAGAAACTTAAAAGACACCTATTTGAGGTCAGGATCCTTGGCAGAGATTTGGGGGATGTAATAGTCCTGTTCTGGCTAAGCCCTTTAGCTTCTTTTTCTCTGTCTCTATTCTACATATTTGCCTTAATATTATTAAAACATTAATATTAAATTTATTATTAAATTTCATGAATTTTTCATGTAGTACCATTTTATATCTTCCCAACCAGATGCAAAGGTTCCTCAGGTTCTGAGATTCCTAATTTATGATACAACAAGAGTCTCACTCTTGACAATAAGTCTGTGTGATATTAAAAAGTTATCAGGTCTGTAACAGGGTACCCTAGAGTAGTCTTTTAATTTTATACATTATTTCATAGTACTTTCATTACAAGTACTTGCAAATGTTAGTGTTTTAGAGTTTGGCCATTCTTGTAGGTGTGTAGTGATAAAAGATTCTTTTTAACATTTAAATGTGAATGAAACTTTGAAATTTTACCTATTTTGTAGAATATGTATATATGTGTATATATTATAGATATGTATTAAATTTTATTTTGGAAATTTTCAAACATGTGCAAAAGGAGAGAGAATGGAATAACAAACCAGTTGAGTTTACTCCTTGGCTTCAATAAATATCAATACTTCACCAATCTTGTTTCACTTATACTCCCATCAACTCCCCCTCTGCCAATTTTACCCCTGCTTCCTAAACCAGATTATTTTGTCGTAAGTGCCAAGCATCAAATCATTTCACCTATAAATGTTTCATTGTGTGTCTCTGAAAAATAAGGACATTAAAAAACAAAACACCAAACCACAAAACTATCATCACACCTAAAAATGAAAATAATTACTTAATATCAAATATGCATTTCAATGGCTTATAATTCTATTTCAGTTTGTTTGAATCTGAATTCCAATAAGGTTCATAAGTTGTGATTCTTTGATATGTCCTTTAAATTTCTTATAGGTTTCTTCTCCATTTCTAGTCTTTCCTTGCAATTTTTTTTTTTTTAATTGTTGAAGGAATTGGGTTGTCTGGTAGTTTCCATAATCTGGATTTTTCTTGTTGCATCCATTGGTGTGGTTTAACATGTTCCTCCTTCCTTTGCATTTCTATAAACTGGTAATTCCATCTGGAAGAGGCTTGATCTGATTCAAGTTCTAATGGGGCAGAGGGCTGTGGCCATTGTTTGAACTTCATGCCATGTTTGAACTTCCATCGGGAGGCACATAATGTCTGACTGACTCCTTCTGTGACACTGCTAGCCATTGATGATATCTGCCTAGATCCAATGATTCATCAGAAACTTCAAAGTGATATTCTATTATTCATTCTTTATTAGCTGGGAAAATTCTACAAAAAGAAATTTCCCTCTGAGGTACCCTGAGGTCCAGATGTTTCAGGCTAAACCTGTACATTTCCCTGCCTCAAACCTAAAACTAGTCACTTCTCCAAGGCCTCCTGATTCCTTTAGTGCCAAATGGTATTCAGAGATATAGAGTAATAATTTAAAGCATGACTAGATATGATAACAAAATCTATAGTTTATAGGTTTTACACAAAAATCCATGTATTTATGAAGCAGTTGTGCTTGGAGTTTTGACTTAGTCTTATTAATGTAATAAAAATCTGCTTTCTACTTCAAAGTGCTGGGTGAAAATTTTATTTATAAATAAATATCATCCATCCATCCCCAGAAGCACCCTTAGCTCTAAATTATCTTCTCCTGAAGATCTGACAGTTCTCATGGCATTGGAATCTCAGATAATGTGACCATAATTACCGCTTTCTACATCATTATTAAAGGTTTTTTATTTTTGGTTAATAACTTCCATTGTTTTCTTGTCTATCATTTATAAAACAAAAATATTGGCTTTTAAAATCCAGTCTTTTTTTAAATCACTTTTGTAAATCACATAAAAATCTTAGTAAGAATAAATAATTCAAAATTTAAAATATTTTGGACTGTCTGATGTAATTTTCATATACCGGCACAAGTTTTGGCAGTTGATGTACTTTTTCAGTGGTTTCTTCTTCAGGCAGTAATGGAACGCTTTTGCATTACTAGGCAATATACTGATGGAGAATGAGGTGCTGAGGCCCAGAGCTATGCTAGATGGCACCAAACCAGACTGAGATGGAATTTTTGCTCCAGATGATTTAAAAGCAAAACTAAACACAAAGCAGAAAAGACACAAACAGATTTGTGTTTTAGAAAAATACTTCATATACAAGTGAGTAAAAATGTTCTGAGATTACATAAGAGAAAGAAATATACAACAAAAGAGACGTGACATCTTTTTAAAATCTGTAAGAACAAGGAAGTGAGTCATATGCTGCAGTTTGTCAATGAAACACACTTTCCTCCGGGTCTTTATTGCTATCATTCACCTAAGGACAACAATTGTCTTTTCATAATCTAACCATATACTTATTAGCACACACAGGCCAGTTAAGTAAAGGCACTACCTGACTTTAAGGAGTTCATTAAGATGACCAGGTGAACCATGAAAATAGCACTGAATTTGTACTTTAGAAAAACTCTAGAAATTCTAGAAATTTTAGTAGGCTTACCACTCAAATCCCTACCGTATTCCCTCTCTAACCTACCCAGCCACAGTCCCCAGAAACCCTGGGGTGGGAGCGATCATATATTAAGGGACTTGAGGGAAAACTAGGTTAGAGGACAGACCAAGAGTAAGGATGAACCAATAAGGGTTAGAATTTTTTTTTTTTTTTTTTACTTTTCCTAAAATAAAATAATAACAACCACATTAAATAAAGACACTTCAATACTTACTTCAAATTAATAGCAATGAAATTAATATATTTAATTTCTAGTTTCCATTCATGCTGATTAAAATATTCTTATAATCTATCATCCTTTTACAAATTTCAGCAAGACACTTCTAAATTCATATCACTCTGTGGCTGTCTCTCCCTTCCTTTGTCAGCCCCGACCCAAACACCCAGCCCTTCTGATTTCAGGCCTGAGAGGTCTGGGTCTGACTGCCCATCTGACACTCAGGTAAGTCAGGCGGCAGCCAAAGTGCAAAAAGAATTCTGTCCCTGCACTGCCTTCCACCCTTTTCTCTTCCAAACTCCTTCCACTCCCACTTTTTCTACAGGCGCACTTTAAATACAGCCAAACTTAAATGACCCGGGTCAGGTGAGAGAGTATTAAATAGTCCCAGTCCTTCTGGGGACATATGCTAAATCCTAAGATTTCATTATAATTTCCTGGGTCTCAGTCTACATGACAGTATAAAGGTAAAAGTACCCGTCCCTGCCTAGTCTGCAGAAGTGCTGTGTAGACAATACAAGGAATTTTTATATCATTTTAAAGTTACAGTGAGTCCACTGATCCTTGCAAGAATCCTGTGAGGAAAGCAGGGTGAGAGTTATTAATAATTCTTCCCTTACAAATGTGGACACAAACTCCCAGCCTGGATTTCTGGTCCTTGGGAATATTACCAGATACATGAACATCCTATGGAAGGTAGGAATTACAACAATTCAAGATACGAATTTTTCAATTTACTGAGTAACTTTCAAAGACTCAGTCAAGAAAAATAAATGGCTATGAAAGGTAAGGTCATACTGAATGCTACGGAATAAGGAGCAATGCACTGTGCAAGGTTTATTCTCATACTTAGATCAGCATGTGTTCTACATGGAAACGACACTTTATTCTTAGATGATCTGCCATGTGGCCTCTGGGATGTAAGCATTTCTCCCTGTGCCATCTTTGCAAAGAACAAAGTCAAAGCACTATCCCCTGCTTTGTGGCTTTTGATCAGCATCTTAACCAGATCACTAAGTGTTTAAGACCTGGTATGTGTGACAGCACAGACAGTAATAGATGAGGGAGGGACGCTTTCCTAGCATTACAGTCCCTGGGGCACCATATTTTAATATTGTATTTAAAATTTTACTTTAAAATGAATTTGCATTCATCGCTCCTACTTGAAAATAAACTAACAATCATAATGTATTTATACACTGATTACGTGAATGTTGAAAGGCCTTTCTGGGAAGGTGGCAATATGTGGTTTATTCTATTTTTTTCTGCAAGCAGGAAAGTGAAAAACACCCAGAAAAACCAAAGTCGCTTCAGACTTCCAGCAGACAAAGTCACAATTTGGGGTTGTCCGTGGATAGTGACCATACACATGACTTCAGAAAAAGGACAGCCTTAGGCTGAGGACCAACATATTGATTTTGCTCAGTTTCATCCTTTATTTAACATTTGGTGGTGGCGCTGGGCGGAGAGGTACAGCAAATTTATGCTTCCCAGCAGTTATTGAGCCATACAAATTAGACACCGTGTTTCTGCTTACTAAAACAAATGGAATTTTTTGTGAGACTTGAGTTACCCTACTGAGCAAAGCCTGGATAAAGGCCTGGCAAGCCCCAAACCGTGTAAACCAAAATACAAACCTATCATCTATACCAGTCCTGGGCCCAAAACCCAACTGCAAAATATTCTACAATTCTATCCAAGAAAAAATTTGGCAATTACTCCAGATGAGTGGCTCTTCAAAATTAGATAAATATGTAAAAACGTCATAGCTACTACTAGCATCATGTGTTAACTGAAATTATTTCTTATGTCATTAATTTTGTCTCTCTTCCCCATCCCATCCCACCCCTTACAAATAGGCTATCACAGCCATACTTCGGGGTAGGGAGCTACCTTTCCTCATTTTCTCTCTTCACACTTTCACTGATCACTTCTTTTGGAGGACAAAACAGTGGGTATTTGTTTATTTGTTCAGTGAAACCTATTTTGACTTTGATTTTTTTTTTTTTTTTAAAACTAAAGTCTGAGTTCAGGAAGCTTCCTGAGTTCAGACATGGCCATCTGCAGAAGAACAGCCCTCCATAAGGGGCTGGCTACCGTCTGCCACTCTGTAAGGAGGCCCCCATTTGGCTTAGATTTACCCCAAACCCACTTTGAAGCTAAACTTTTAAAAGACCTTTTGGATCTTTTAAAGGTTCTTTATTTATGTCACTCCCTAAAGAAATCCACAGTCAATTGGAAACTTCATGTTCAATAGAGAATGTTCTGAAAATTCAACCCATCTCATGCTAATATACTCCGTTCACACATTTTGCACTGACAACTAGGCCCATATTTGTGACTGTCTTTCTTTTCTCTCATAACAATCTCTGTTTTCAGCATGTTCCTCCATCACAGGGAGAAGTAATCCACCATCAACAGTTTAGAATACATACAGTGTACTCTTCACTCAGTTTCACATGAATGAAACAAAGAGCAGACTGGAAAAGAGATACAAAGAAAAATTGTATTTTTCTTTCACTTGAGATGCTTATTTCTTTGAGCTTGGGCATATAATGATTTCTGAAGGCCTTATAACCCAAGTGGTTTCTTAAGTAATGGTTAGAAATATCAGTGCTTGACTGGAAGCCATGTCTAGCTGACCAGGTGTTAGAGTTCCTTTCAAAAGTGTCTCTATACACGCCAAGGTGAGAGAAGAACCTGGGATTCCTAAAAACTCCTTTCCTTACCAATCACTGGACTTACATTCGTCTCAGGTCAAGGCCACACTATTAATTCCCACACCTCACAGAATGTTCTTTGGTTAAAGGTTTTGGGATTGTCAAAGTCAGCCTGTTCTTAAATACCAGGTAAAGCGGGGCTTATTATTTCAAATGCACTTGAAAACGCAGATTTTTACTCAGAAAGAATATTTTGAGATATTCTAACAGATATAGCCATTGTGTAAACACTTCTAAGTATCCATAAATATTATAAGAGTTTAAAAAGAGATTTACCAATCCTTGATATAATCATGAACACTTTCTTCTGTTACCAGCGGCAGCTTTCTAAAATAACCTGCAAATGCTTCGAAGAAAAAAAAGTACACTTATACTCACAGATTAAATACTGAGCAAAAGGAAGACACCTCAAAAGCTGTTGTCAAAGACCACTGCTGCATTAGCATATACGTTATCCACCTGAGGGAGGAAGAAGATGCAGTCCCACTGCAGACCTTCACTCAGACGTGTGAATGTCGCCCTCCTTTTCCGAGGAAAAGCCTTGTAACAACAGACAGCTTCTGCCTGCGTGTCTCCTTCCAGGCTCCCTCCTAACAAAAGGCTGATGTTAAGTCTCCCATGGCCGGCCCTAATAATGAACTGGGCTTCCACAGGGAGTGACGGCGTAAATGTGTCCCCTGAACCAGAAACTTCCCTGCTTTTCATCTGCGCGTAATTCATTCTCTAGACTCAATGCCTCGAGGCGTCGGATTTAAACATTTCACCAAGGAAAGACTATCGCTGGATCATTCTCGATTCATCACTCACTCTTTACTTGTGACCTGAAATGTGGGGCGAGGGGAAAGTATTTGTTTAAGGTGGGAGATCAGCATGGAGGAAAGAGGGAACCGAAGAGGGCATCTTTGAAAGACAAATCTCCACGAGATGAAATCTCCCTAGAGACACAGTACAGAAAGGACTGTGTTCCATTTTAAAATTTGGGTGAAAAGCTTGTGTTGAACTTGTGGACTAATTTCTGCATGCACAGATTCAGGGCTGGGATGGGAATTTAGGAGGTCATTTATTATCTCCAGGTAATAACACAGGAAGGCTGCTCTGGGCAGCCGTGCATGTTTTAGTTTTACGGGGCGCTAGGACTCTGTGATGGGATTAGATAGACAATGCAAGACCAATCCCTCCAGGCCCCGACCCTCCCCGTGGTGGGGCCTCTCAGTGGAGCAGAGGTCTGAGCGCAGCACTAGCTTGACACAGGGTGACCGAGAAACATCGGGACACTGCCCACAATGACAACATACATATATCTTGCTAGAACATAGACATGGACATCATACTATTTTTTTTCTCAAAATTCAGGCATTCACAGCTTAGAACTAGTGAAGAAAACCAATGTAAGGAACTTTAATACTAAGCTGATTAGAGAAACATTAGATAAACCCAAGTTTTATCAGAGGGCTCAGTCGCCTGCTTTTTATCCCAGGCTTTTCTACACTGCTGCCTATCATTCCAATAGTAATGTGCTCTTTGTTATCAGTCATTGCTTAATGATAATGCTTTTAATGTGGGTACAAAGTTCCATTTAGTCTGACAATCAGGACTCCTAACTCCAGCTAATAACTGGCACCCTCCAGGAGAGAATGAACAGAAAATTAATACTCTTTCTGGGTGCCTGTCCCTTTTACCATTAACTATTACTTTTTTAACACAGACAGATTAAGCTCTTTCTTGCCACACCACAAAGTATGCTAAGTACCATTTTTAAAATATAGAGTATGACTAAAATGCACAAATTTCTCCAACTGCCTTCAAAAAGGTAAAACCTCATTTTACCATTAACTGTTACTTTTTAAAACAGATTAAGCCTTTTCTTGCCGTAGCACAAAGTATGCTAAGTACTATTTTAAAAAAATAGAATATGACAAAAATGCCCAAATTTCTCCAACTGCCTGCAAGAGGAGATTCCAGAAGTCGCCTTGAAAATCGACCCCCATTTTTAACAGCCTCATATTATCTGCATTAACCTCATTAGGTTCTGTTCATTAGGTGGCTCCTTGCATATAGTTCTTGGTATGGCTACCCACCATATTGTACCTAAAAAAAAAAAAAAAACCTGAAACTTTCAGGTCCAGCATATATATGTAGATTTTTATTGTTGTTTTGATTTTTAAACTCAATTGACAAGTCAATAGCTACAGCCCAGACGTGAATTGGAAACTTGGCTGTTACCCAAGGAATGAAGAAATTCTGGAATTCTGAAAAAGGTCTCTGAGGCATTCATAATGTCCACGGATATGAATGAAACTTAAGTGCATCCAAGAAGAGGAAAATGCTAAGGCCATAAACCTCAGGGGCATACGTTTCTTCATATGGTCAGAAATGCAGCTGATTGCATTTGCCTAAACGTCCATCTGTTTCTAGCAGTGGGTGGCTTCATCCATGCTCTGAAAATAATTTCAATGACCCAGAGTGCATTCCCATGCCACAGGGCTTGGCTGGTCTCCTCAGGGCACCAACTTCTGCTCAGCACCCCACCCTCCCACTTGGCTCCCAGCACATCTCTCCTGCTTAACCATATGCCTTCTGTTGACTTTCCCAGCCCTACTTGGCCTCATTCCCTCTCACCCTGACCTCAGCTCTCTCCCATGATCCCAAGTCATTTTCAGTTATGACCAAGATGCCTCCACCCAGTATGGCCCCGGGTCAACCTTTCAGGGCATGGGTGCTGCTGGTACCACTGTGGGTGGTCACGCTCCATTGTTAATCCACTGCACAAAATTAGGTGCTTACGATACAGCACAAGAGTCTATGGTAATCCAATGAACATGGTGCCACTAGGCAAAGTCCTGTAGGGGACACATTTTGTTGGGCGTGTCCCCCGCCTCCTGGTTCGGAGCTTTTTTGTGCACTTGGTGGTGGCTAGTTCTTCCTCAGGTACTCAGCATCTTTCATGTCCGCCTTCTCTAAGACTTTGCAGTTTAAGGAACAAATGATGGACGACAGTTTCAAGTTAATCCTTAGAGATAAGCGGGGCTCTCAAGGCCTCATGCAAAGGAAGAGAAGCTTGTTTCCAGCATTTGGCACTGCTGGCTACATCTCATGCTTTGGATTCGGCTCAAATGTCAACTCCTCAGAAAGCCCTCCCTGTGCAGCTCTGCAGGGGCTGCCTCCAGTTATGCCCACATTGCCCTGCTCTCTCCTTGTGGCACTAACTCCACTTGTAATTATCCTGTTTGCATGCTGTCTGCCCACCTCCTCCTGCCGGGATGTAAGCTCTATGAAGGCAGATACTTTATAGGACGTATTTTGTTTACAGCTGTGTCCTTTGTGGCCGACTCACAGTGGGTGCACAATAAATAAATGCTGAATGAATGCATACGTAAGAGTTTTGTGGGGATGGGAAAGTCACAAGGTGCCCAAAATCATGCCATGTAGGAAACTGTTAATACGTTCCCCTAGTGCTGTGTGAGACACTATAAGGGATAAATTAGGGTTGAATGAATTAAAGGACTCTGTCTCCTATGTCTAAAAAAAAAAAAAAAAAAAAGTGAGTAGAGCAATGTGCCATTGTTCACGTCTAGAACACAGATATAAAAAGCTCTCTGACCTAAGAGTCAGGGGCATCAGCCTCCAGTTCCAGAGCTACCATCAACCGGTGGGGTAAACTTGGGCACACGTGCCTCAACTCTTTGGAATCTCCTTTTCTTCACTGGTAAAGCAAAGGGACTAGATTAGATGATATAGTATAATAACTAGCATTTATTGAAAACTTTCCATGTGCCCAGTATAAGAAGAGGTAGTTTACACACACTTTCTCATTCAGTCTTCACAACAATGCCATGTGATAGCTGCTGCTTTTATGCCATTTTGTAGGAAAAGATGCAGACTCAGAGAGGTTTAGTGACTTGCCCAGTCACAGAGATGAAGTGGCAGAGTAGGGATTTGGACCTAGGACTGACTCTAGGATTCCTGTTCTCAGTTAAGTTCCTCTCTGTGCTCTTTATTATGTCATGAGAGTAAGTGGAAAGAAAAAAGAACCCCAAATGAGGACACAACGGTGGTCTTTAATAAAACCAGTTTTCTTTTTTTTTAATTCTACCAAGGCCTCATTTTACATTTTCCCTTTAACCAAGATGATTTTTTTTAACTTAAGTTTCCCTGAAGAAGAGCCTGACATGTAGGGATCTAGGTGGCTAGTTACTTGGTTTATTGCTGGGAACGATTTTTGGCTGGCAAACCTGCCAGCTGCAACATATAAGCCATGCTAATATTTTAAGAATCGCCACATTTTACATTTCTAGTTACTATATATTTTGGGTTGAAGTCTCTCAATTTGCTTTGTGGCACATTAGTCAAAATGGACAGAGACCGTGTACATTACCGCTTATAATTTTTTTCAAAGCTAATAAAAGAGTTCAGATTGGTATCTTGACTATGTGTTTAGGAAAATTTATTTCTTTAGAAAAAACAAACAAATCTCTTGGTATCTCATTCTTAGAGGTTGGTGCCTATCCAAAGCTCTGTATTTACATTATGGTAAAATCCATTTTTAAACTCATGAGAACATTTCGAAATGGAAATGGAAAATGAAGTACCAATAAAATTATGCCTATTAACAGGATGAGGAAAGTGCAGGCTAGCATTAAAAAATATTCCAGTGAAGTTGACTCCAAAATAGGTAATATACATCCATATCCCCCCAGCCCTATTCATGCCCCTCTACTCTTCTTAATTCTTTCCATAGTAGACTCTGACACAGAATCAAAATAGAAAATTTCAAATTGGGAAGTAGCACAGCATTAAACTTAACTCTTATGTTTAGTTGGCAAGGTACTGATCAGCTTCTACATCAAACCTACTCCCCAACCACAGAGAACAGCCTGAGAATTACAAGATGGATTCTCTCCTGCACTTTACAAGGAAGAGCAAATGGAAATTTCGGTCATTGCTGTATAGTTCAGCTAAGATCAGTGACGTTCGCCAAGTTGGTGGGGCAGTGGGGAAATATTATCAAAACTAGGAGCATTATTTCCTTACCAGTTCCCCAGGGCATTGTCCCCAAAACTTCCTTTCTCAAGTGAAATGATTCTCTCATTTCAGCCAGAGAATGTATGTATTTCCTCCTATCTTTTGACAAGTCCACCCCAGGATCAAAGTTCATCCTTCTTTCCCCTTCCTTAGTTCCTGGTACTCCTGTTTGGGCAACCAGATACCATCCTTGTACATGGAATGGATGAAGAATTTTTTTTTAATCAATAAACATCTACATTTACTGGAATGCAGAATGTAGAAAGGACTGATAGACTTTGGCATCAGAAGTACCCAGCAGCCACTGACAAAATGTTCATGTACACACACACACACACACTGACTCACTCTCTCTCACCTTGCAGTACCTCTTGGCTCTCTCTACTGCCTTGTCATAGGTCAAAAGTTACAATTTTAGCTTAAGTGCAGTATCACTGCAATTCTCAAAGGGAAGTAAGGAAACTGAGCATTTGAGTAAAAAGTGGATAAAAATTGTGCCATGTTCAAACTGAATCAGATACAGAAATAACAGAGGGGCAGACACATGGTAAGAACCTTGGGTTTAGGAAAGAGCAGAAGCATAGAAGCTTCTTGAACTGCAGCCTCCCTTTTAGATTTTGCAGGTCTATGGTATGAGGACTTACAGGAACAAAGGAAAGTATTTAATACAGTATACTGTAGTAGTTTAATAAATGTGGGGGAGAGTGGTCACTACTGAATTTGGCATGTTTTGTTAAACTTAAGACACTTCAAGATAGAATAACAACAATTGACTCATAAGCATTCAGAGATAATTAAGAGAAGGGAAATTACTTAGGACAAGACCTAATAAATTATTTGACTAAATAACTAGAGATATTACTACAGGCAAAAATGTCTACTGAATAAGAAGGGGGGGTGAATGAACTTTAGTTCTAGGGTACATATATGTGTTAAAAGTTACCCAGTATTTAAGTCAATTTGAACAGATGAAATTAGTAAATTTGGAAAAGTAACTCCCCATCCTGCCACCATACCTAGTTTCTAGGTTCTTAGGATTAATCAGACTTAGAGACTTTAAAAACATGTAAAAAATTAGGTTTAAATTCAGCAATTGAGTAATAATTGTAACTTTTATTATTTGGCTTTCCAAACTTAAACCAAAGACCTGATATCAATGTTGGCTGATTCAATGCTTCAAAGATCTATTTTACATTATTTCAGCTTTAGCTACTGTTATAATAAATAATAAGCATAATAAACATTTAACATAAATTGACTCATATGTATTTACATGTGTGTATATATGCTACAAAGGATTCTTACTTAAAATTAAGGTTAAAATATCTCATAATAGTTTGATGAAGCAAAGAAACAACGAATTCAATTTAGCATATGAGTAAAAATAAAACTCTGCTATTTTTTAAAAGATGCCAAAGTGATATTTAGTTAAAAAAGGATTTTTTTGTTAGTAAAAAAAACTGTACATTTTTCTACTATAGAAAAAGTAGAAAATACAGATAAAAATAAAATTAAAGTACCCTCGCTCAGCTATAACACTCATATTCATATCGTCCTAGATCTCTTTTATGTGTGTGCATGGCGGGGGTGCTGTATATATGTATGTATGTGTTTCAGACATACACACTTATTTACACAAATGGGTTCATACACACATAGAGTTGAACAGCATCCCCCCAAAATTCACATCTACCCAGAACCTCAGAATGTGACCTTATTTGGAAATATGATCTTTGCAGATTTAATTACCTAAGCTGAGGTCATACTGGATTAGGGTCGGCCCTAAACCCAATGACTGGTGTCCTTAAAAGAAGGCCACATATGGCCGGGCGCGGTGGCTCACGCCTGTAATCCTAGCACTCTGGGAGGCCGAGGCGGGTGGATCGCTCGAGGTCAGGAGTTCGAAACCAGCCTGAGCAAGAGCGAGACCCCTTCTCTACTAAAAATAGAAAGAAATTATCTGGCCAACTAAAATATATACAGAAAAAATTAGCCGGGCATGGTGGAGCATGCCTGTAGTCCCAGCTACTTGGGAGGCTGAGGCAGTAGGATCACTTAAGCCCAGGAGTTTGAGGTTGCTGTGAGCTAGGCTGACGCCACGGCACTCACTGTAGCCTGGGCAACAAAGCGAGACTCTGTCTCAAAAAAAAAAAAAAAAAAAAAAAAAGAAGGCCACATAAAAACACTTAGACAAAAAGGCAGCGGCTGTGTGATAATAGAAGGCAGAGAGTGGAGTGATGAAGCTGTGAGCCAAAGAACAGGTGGGGCCAACAGAAGCAGGAGGAGACAGGGAAGGAGGGAGGCTTCTCTTCCCTAGAGCCTTCGGGAGCGTGGCCCTGCTAACACCTTAGTTCTGGACTTCTGGCCTCTATAATTATGACACGATAAATTTTAAGCCACCCAGTTTGTAGTAATTTGTTATGGAAGCTCTAAGAAACTAAGACAATACATACACACTTTTGTAATAATCAGCTTGTTAACATTGGTGAACATCTTTCATATCTTCTTCATGTGCAATATTTGTATTACATTTGATTGTGTAGGTATACCACAATATGCCAAATTCCAGAATTTTACTTTAACCTGTTTAATTGATTCCAAGAACTTCTACTTTGGTCATTTCCCCTCTTCTTTGGTTAACTATTATGTCAAGACAATACAACTGATGGTCACTCAAATGCTAACAATGATGAAATCATCATTGGCTTACATAAAAAGATGTGGACATTTCACCAATGCATCGTTCTTCAGGTGATTTGGGGGGAGGCCTAGCTGTTTGCTAGTTAGAGTCCTAAAAGCCAAACGGACATCATCAATCTGGGCTCCCTTGTTAATAGGAAAGAAAGCAAGCAATTAAAAAAAAAAAAGTCACGTCCTTGGCCACAGTAAACTAAGGGAATCACAGGACATCCTGTCTAACAGTCCTTGGCTTCCTTTCACGGAACATCCTCAATTAAAGCAAAAAGAACGCTCTCAACTGACTCTTGAGTGGCTTTGGTCTGCTCAGTACCAACCACACACAGAAAATAATCTTCTATAACCTAGACAGCAAGAGATTGCTGCCATTGTGGCAGCAGTAACTCACCTGAAATTTGACCTGAAGGTTTTGGCAATAAAATGAATAAATGATAAATGAAATAAAATCTACTAGTAGGCCTGGGGCCTTTGGGAAATCATGAGCGAACTTATATCTTATATCTTTGTATTTTCAAACGTACATCGTTAAAAAATTGGCTTTTAGTTGGAAAGATTTCCAAATGGGTTCTGGAAGTCGAGTATCCTCAGCCTCTCAAAACATATAACAAGGTCCCTCAGCAGATCCTCACCGGTAAAACTTACTAGGCTGTTGTTTCCTAGTCTCTAAATTTTATTTGAGACAATTTCTCCTTAGGGGCTTAGAGAAGTCAGGAGCCAAACTGGCAACAACAACAGAACTGCCAAATTAGAATGAGAATGGAGTGAGGTACAGATGGGGAATGTTCACCTTAGAAATTAAAAAAAGAAAGGGACTCTAACACTTTCACTAACCCTCACAAAAGTTAGAAAGCATGCAAATGGTTCCTTGTTGCATTTAAATAAAAGCATTCTACACACACTTTCCTCCTAACGGTGGAATGTTTGATCTAGTGTTAAGTGGACACAGAATACAAAGAAAAGAGTATCTACATAATTACAGGGTTCTTCTCCACAGAATTAACAAAGCATCTCATACCTACGAAGACCCTAAAGAAAATCTAGTTCCTAAATTTAACACCTCCATATGAAACTTTAAAAGTGGATTTTGTGAGCTAAAATAATTGTTACTATTTTGCAGTCCGATCAGAGCCTACCTTTTTGGTAAAGTCTTAGAGATTAGAAGCAAGATAGTTTGTGACATGTGTGCTTCCCACAAACTAGAATAGATTTTTACTGAATAGTGGTATATCTGATGGTATAGGTTTCTTAAAGGTCCAAATGTAATAAAAAAAATGAAAGAAAAAAAATAGAATCATTTAATACAAACTTACTGAGACAGGGACTGTGTGCCTAATTGTGCTATAAATGGCATTGTGGACAAAGACTAGGTAGAAGGAACTATGCTTTTTCTTGAGGGGTTTATATGCAGATTAAAAATTCACACATGTTAAAATCTAATTCAAGACTATAGTATAGTATCCAGAATATATTTTTATTAACCTTTTATAATAAGATAGCCTAACTTGTTTAAATGGGCCAAAAATTTGAACACTTTACTAAAAAAGACACATAAATGGCCAATAAGCACATGAGAAGACAGCCAATCATCATTAGTCATCAGGAAAATATATATTAAAATTTCAATGAGATACTACCTATGGCCAAAATTTAAAAGACTGACAATAGCCAAGTGTTGCCACAGATGCAAAACAGCCGGAACTCTCATACTTTGATGGTAGGAATGTACAATGGTATAACCATCTTGGATAATTGTTTGCAGTTTCTTAAAAAGTTAAACAAACATCAGCCATATGACCCAATCATTCCACATCTAGGTATCTACCCCAGAGAAATGAAAACATGTCCCCACAAGAATTTGTACATGAATATTCATAGAAGCCTTATTCATAATTGCTAAAAATTTGGCAATAACCCAAACATTCATCAACTGGTGAATGGATAAACAAAACATGGTATAGTAGCCACATGATGGAATATTACTCAGCAATAAAGAATAATGAAGTGCTGAGACACTCAATATGGATGACTCTCAAAATCATTATGCTGAGTCAAAGAAATCAGACACTAAAGAGCACATTCTGTATAATTCCATTTTGATAAAAGGTAACCTAATCTGTGGTTACAGAAAGCAGATCAATGGACTGCAAGGGGTATAAGGAATCTTTTAGGGATGATAGAAATGTTCTGCATCTCGACCATGGTTTTGGCTTCAGGGTATGTACCCTGCTAAAACTCATTCAATTGTACATTTTAACTGGATGCAGTTTATTGCCTATAAACTAATTCTTAATAAAGTTGATAAGGGGGAAAAAGACTACAGTATAATTTGTTTGAATTTTTTGCAGATTCAATTTGGACTTTTAATGAACATCTGCTATGTGCCAGGTATTGCACCAGGTACTTAGGACACAAAGATCATAGATTATTATAAAGATAGAGTAAAAGGGTAGATTTAAACCACAAGCAATAATACTAGTGAACATGCTTTAAGACACTTACTTTGCACCAGGCACCACTTGGTGTACTTTGCATTCTGTACTTCACTTAATCTGCCTAAGAACCCTGTAAAGTTGGTGCTGTTATAATTTCCATAGGCACAGTAAGAAAATGAGGCTTAGAGAGGCTGAAAAACTTGCACTAGGTCATCACTTGGAAAGGGGTGGAGCTGGGATAGGAAATAAGAGTCTCACACCATGGCCAAGCTTTGCCCACTGTTTCTCCAAGCAGCTCCCTGGCTGGGCACTTTGACAACCTCAGTGGTCCTAATGGGTGGCAGGAAAAGAAGTGTTGGATGGCCCAGGCCCTCTTTTCAGTCTAGACTAAGTTTTGAACTGGAGTTGATGTAGCAGCAACACACTTATCACACAGGCCAGAAATAGGTGCACTATTATTCGTGCTGACATCTTAAAGTCAGTGTTATGACAGTGCTCTCTGCCTCACAGAAATTACAGAAAGAGAAAAATCAGCTTCCCAAATACCGAACTTTGCTTCTCAGATTACTGTGCATTCCAGGCTCCCTAAGGGATTTGGAAGAACCTTGCTGGTCCCCTTCCCTCCTGTCACCAGATGCCTGCCTGGGCTAACACAGCGCTCAGCATTTTCTCCTGCCCTTGGAGATCAAGTGTTGGAGAGGCAGGTTTACTCTGCCCGTGGAAAGAGAGAGAGCAAGGCTGGGGGTGGGCATGTAGATCTGAACTCTCCTGAAAGGCTGACACTTTCACACCAAGGAACCCTGACCCTCTTCCCCGCTGCACACGCCTCCCACCCACCCACCAACAACCCTGCCTTCCACTTCCTCCTTTTCTAGCAGAGACACTCAGCTCACAAGCGCCATAAGCTTTTTTATTTCATGGTTGCTGACAGTGAGCAGGGCCCTATAGGAGGATTGTGTATTCAAAGCTTTCCTCTTCTTTGTTTTTTCTTAATTGGTCAGTCTCCCTGCGGGTTCTCTGGGGAGAGGGATGGGGCAGAGCGGCCTAGTGAGCACAGCTGGCTTGTTTCCTGGCCGTTATCACAGGCAGGGGTTACATGAAGTCCAGATATTGCTCAATCACTTCCCTAAGGTGGGAGGTTAAGCCGAGTTGGGGGAGGACAGAGGACTGCAGTCAGAGAGTCAGAAAAAAATGGCAATTACCTGCAATCCTCACGGTTTTAGGGCTCTACACTGTAGCTGGCAAACAGCAGGTGCTCAATAAATGAGAAGAAAACAAAAATGCAAAGAGGATATTTAAAAATAATCCTCACAGAGTATTATTTTGCAGTTAGTGCGAGATTCACGGAGCATACTAAGCAGGCTGGACACATCACAAAAAACAACCCAGGCAGCTCCCATGTACTCTGGAGAAAATGAAACAAAATCTGGCCTACGGATAGCTGCGTGTGAAACCTCATAGGGCTAAACGAGGCAGATGCTGTAAAGGGCACATTTCATCTGTGACTTGCGATGTTTTAATATAAGAATGGTACTTGCGTTAGGCAAATCTTCAGTGATCATTTGTGTGACTTCAATAAGAGTCCAGGAATATTTTGAGATGTCTTCTAACATATTTCAAAATGTAAAACTCATTAAGTTAAAATACAGACTCATTTGATTTTTAAAATCCATGCTACTAAAGCATTAAATGCAATACCACTGATTGATTAGTTAATGCATTTACAAAGTTTCAATTAAAAAAAACACAAAGAGGTACACAGCGACTAATCTGCCCAATTCTCCACTGTTATTAGTTTACAACCTTTCAGTTTCTCCCAGCCTATCAAGTATATGATCTCATTTTTCTCACTTTTTACATAAAAGTTAGTATACTGCACCATTTTTAACCTAGTGATAGTCAATACAAACATCTTAAAAATTGGAGGATCAAAAGAGATAAGCCTTTTACTTTTCCTTAAGTGACTTTCTTAAGGGGGAAGTGACCTTGTCACCACAAAAGTCACTCAACAATGCTCAAATTTGTGTCTCCAGGCTATATTCATAAAACACCTATAGAGGTCATGGTAGGGTACACACATAAACACGCATACAGACACTCAAATACTGGTTTTACTTAGATGCTCCATTTCTGAAAGCTTTTGAAAATTATAGGAGTGACAATTTTGCCCTCACCAAATATTAGCACAATAATCACAAAATTACTTTTATTAAGACAACTATCTGGAAGACTTCTGAACCAATGACAGCCACACTCTAGAAAAAAACAAAACAGACATTCTGTGTACTCTTTGGGGTCAGGTGTGGGCATATCCCCCTCTGGATTCCTCCCACCAGGTATTCTCCCCTGCTGTCCAGGCCTCTGGAGGCTCTTTCAAGGAGAGACTTTGCATTAATTTATCTTTGTATTCCAAGGGCCCAGCTTTGGGGTTGATACATAGAAGAAACTCAATTAAGTTTACTGAAGGATAGATTTTGGCTTAAATTTTAATATTACAATAACTGTGTAAAACCCAGGGGTGGGAATTTCAAAAATGACATTAGCAACCTGCAAACACGTTTTGGCATTTCATAATGACAAAAAGGGAGTGGGGGGGGGGGGAGCCCGTTTTAGTAGCTGTCCTTTCTCCTAATTTGCACTGCACCAAATGAAAACCAGGCAGACAAGCATGGGAGGCTCTTAAATGAAGGATACCACTGTTTATAATCAAAGTATGTATAACTATGAACATAAAAAAACCTCCCAGAGATGTCAATGCTTCTGGCATTTTTGACAAATTACCTCCCAGGGCTTTGCCAGGGTAGGCTGACACTGAGGGAAGAACAAAGAATTAATGTCTTTAAAGCAAAACAAAACAAATACAAATACTACTGCTAGGAAAAAGTAAAATGGGATCACAGAAATCTAAAGCATGCCTCACATGAACAGCACTGTCATTTTAGTCTTATGCCAGCGGTCCCCAACCTTTTTTGCACAGGGACCTGTTTCTCAGGCAGGGAGAATGCAACCCAGGAGTGCAACCTGGATCTCTCCAATGCACAGTTTGCAGTGGGGTTCTGGGGGGGGGCTCTGCTGACCTCATGGGGAGCAGGGCTTGGGCGGTGATGAGAGCGATGGGGAGCAGCTGTGGGTTGTTCACCTGCCCACCCCTCCCCTCCTGCTCCACGGAGGGACGGGGCGATTGGGGACCGCAGGTTATGCAACAACAAAACACTAGCCATAAACTTCAGGGTCACTTCTGCACACAATTAAAATTTGTATCTCTACAAGGTCTGCTGAATAAAATTTTATGGATACACAAGTATAATGTTGATATCAAAACTACATGTTGGAAAAAAGATCACAAGTTTACAGACATACACACACACGCATAGATATAAATAACATGTACTCTTCCTTCTCAAATCTCTTGCCCTATTCTTTTTCTCTTCAGAAGTCATAGCCAAAATCAGATTATTTTGGCACATTTTACCTGCCAGAACCAAGAGAGGCCTAGAAATAACAGAAAGACTGTGCCTTGCCATATTTTCCTAACTAGATAAGCATTAGAGGACACCATTACTAAAAGCTGCCATCAACTTGATCATCCTACGCATCTACCACCAACTTCTATTCCTTTAGAAAAACAAAATAATGCTTTAAGAATGTCTGAGCTGGTTCAAGTGAGTAAAATCCTAATTCACCTGGGGAGATTTGACACTGAAAATATACAAGTTTTTTTTTTTTGTAACCTACTAAGAAATTATTTCTTGGTGGCCTATAAAACTCCATTCAATCTATACCTCATTAATGATTTATTTTCATGAAAATAAAGGATCATCTTTGCATTTTACAAAAACATATTTAGGAGAAATTTCTTTAGTTCATACCATAAGGCAAAAAAGTAGCATGACTTTTTATGTAAATTGTAGGTTTCCACTTTGAAAGAATTTTCTCAACCTAATAAAGATTGAAGGCCAGAAGATAAACAACCAGAATTTTAAAATGAGCTAAGAAACAAGGTTTATATGATACCAAGGGGATGTGTGTGGAGTGTTAAAAGAAAAAGGGCTGTTGGAATAGTGCCAAGATATTGGTTGACTATGATATATAGAATTTAGTGTTATAGAAGCTGATAGTTGAAAGACAGCCTGAAGTCAGGAAGAATGTAACTATTTTAACAAATTTCACTATGGAAAAAGATACTTTTCACTGGAGAGGAAGAAATCAATTTGTCCTTTAAAGTGAAATTGACTAAATTCAGAAGTAAACAAACACTAGATCCAGGGTAAAACTCTCAGTCCACTCCAGAGGCCGCCACCAAGGGGAACCTTCTAAACTGTGAAGGGATTTGGCCCCAAAGTCATATGGAATATTCTGAGCAGTGTCATCAGCCACATCTCTACATTTTATGGTATTAAAGGCCAAGGGAGGATCCTTCACAATGAAGTACCAGATACATTGCTTCTGAGTTTGGGAGGATCAGAATAGTGTCATCTCTCCACACTAGCCACCCCTGAAAATGAGACTTGCAGCCACATCGGAGTTAAGTACCAGTACCACTATGAGCCACGCTGCACTCATTGCTTCTACTCAGGGAAAGATGCCCTGAGCCAGAGAACATCTATCTACCTTATCCTGATTCTTACACATTAGGAGTCTCATGCTCTCTCATGGCAAATCAAGTATTCTCTAGTAATTCTGGACTCCACAGGGCGGGAGCACTGTTGGACCCCATTTTCCGTTCAATCTCATTTCAAAACAGAAGATTCATTCCAGTATGCATCTCGTTTTCATCATGCTATTTTTCAGTTTATAAGCTTTTGGTGGCTTTCTATTTCCAAGTTGCTAATACCCAGCCTGCCTTTCAATGCCCCTGCTTTATTTTCAACTACTGCCCAACATGCCCTGGCCTGGCTGATGAAAATTCTGCCTGAAAGCCTACATTCTTTCCACCAAAATTTTTGGTTTCCCGCCTTGAGGGTATCTTTTTTTTTCTCTTGAGTCACTGTGGGCTCAGGAAAAGCTAAACGACTTTTGCTATCGGACTAAGCAAAATATTGACAGCAACGTAAATCTGTTAGAAAATGAGCTGTTTACATGTTTCACTTTACTAGGTTAGGACTCAAAGTCCTTCAAGGGGCATCTAGCACAGACCTTGGCCAGAGTAAACTCTCAAATATTTGTCAAATTAATTAATTACCAAACCAAATGGAATATTTAGATTAGTCCCAATATTTCCCCCTCCATTAATCTACGAAATTAGTCATTGCAGCTGCAAGAAGTCCCTACAAATATAGAAAAAATGCTGCATAAGGAAATAAACCTTCTAAATTCCAGAGGACAATCTCACACTACTGCTCTGTAAGATAATGCACTGTAAACAGATACCCGGCAACCAGCTGCAGAGCAGGAGTGAGCCTCCTCCCCAACGGCAAGAGCACCCACAAGACCATCCCATTAACAGAAGCTTTGACAAAGAATCCAGAAAAGAAGTTCCAAAGTTGGGCACCTAACAAAAACATCAAGTAACCCTCTGATTTTTACAAACATTAAGAAAAATATTAAGAACAAAAATCCCTATTTTTGAAAACCTCCTTTGACCATATTGATATGATACTAATACATACATAACAGAGATACATGAAGCTAGACTCTTGCTGTCTGTAGATGCTGTTTTGGGAAATGTGATCTGAAATTCACATTCCGGTAAAAGGGAGCCATGTTACAACAGCTTCTATTGAATGGAACATACTTTCATAACTCTATTTTATATATATACATGTATGTATGTGTATGTGTGTATACGTATACACACACAAGATATTTCTCTTTGTTTTCCTTAACAAGGGTTCATTTTTTAAAATTGGCAAAGCTGGATGTTACAGCCAGTGTTTTAGGCTTAAATCTTAGTTCTGTCTTTCTTTACAATCCATTTCCTGGGGCCAAGCAATTTTGTTTTTTTAAGTATTCAGAAACATGTGCTACTGTTAGCTGCATGTTCAAACACCCATGTGGAAATAGTCCCCTCGACTTACACACTCATTCTTAAAAGGCTGGTGTATGCAAACAAAGATGCAGTGGGCAGAGGGCCAGTTAATAAATCTCATTTCCGACTAGCATCTGCATGAAACAGAGCTATGGGGAGTATCCTCTCCAGGGAGATCCAGGGCACAACTCATCCGCTGTGTGAATTAAACAGTGTCACCTTAGATGGCCCACACCACATTTATTTTTTAAGCAGCTCTTAAAATATATGGATTTCTAGTGCTCATCAACACAGTGAGGAAGCTGAGGCTGAGAGGACGTTCACAGAGTAGTGGACATGAGCCGTGGAAACGTGTCCCCATGGCTCTGCTGAGTCGTGTTTGTATTTACTCTTTTCTTTTTAGGGGTGGGAGGTACAGGGGTGGCGGGGGCGGGGGGGACTACTTGCTCTTTTCAATTACAATTACTAACCCTGGGATGATTTTCTAAAGGACACTTGCTTTACTAATCAAAGTGCACACTAGTTTCAATAATGAGTTACCACCCATTCTACTCCAGGCTGTGAAAATGAGCTCTATTTACACTACCAGATACCTGGGTTAAGATATCTGGGTCAGGAACCACATTTGACTTATTTACGAACCTGGTACAAATGCTATAATAATAATGTTCCCTCCAAAGAGTGACTGCTCACCCATTAACAGTGCTCAGGAGCATTGTCCTATGCTCTAGGTATACTGTTCTCCTCTCACCTGCACTGCCAGCAAAGGGAGGTGTGTACCTTTTCAGTAATACCAGCATTCTTCTCATATTTACATAGCCCTTTTAAGAAATTATTTAAGTTAGTTTCACAAAACTTCTATTAAGAATGGGCCTAGAAATTTTTATATGTAACAAGCAAAGGTAGAAAACAAAGCCTAAGATAAAGGACCTACTGGGGGCCTACCTAGGAGTAAGGAAAGCAACCAGGAAAAGAACTCCCTCTGATCTTGCCAGGGCACCGGTGCTTCCCCAGGGCCCCTCTTATGGGACTTCAAAGAGACCTTCCAAGCACACACCATTGTTGAGAGCTATACTAAACCTATAGCCAAAGTAAAACTTTTATATGCTTAAATCTGTACTCTGACTTTCAAATTGCCTTCCAAGTTTCTTCAGCAATTAAATGGCTATATTGTTCCAGTCTTGGGATGCCAAAATAATGATGGAATGCTTCCTGGATAGAAAAATGTGTCACATTTTTCCTTTTCCAACGCCCCTCCAAGAAAATAAGTGCTAGTTATATTACATTGGTCATTCACTTTGAAAGAAAAGCAGATCAAGGAAAACATCAAGTGTGTCTGTCTCCATGTGCACCCTTTGTATAATACAATACAATTGCAACTTTGGAGGCTTCCTTCTTCGTTTAGCCTATGACATCTCTCACTATAGCATCCAGTAATCCTATAATATCAAATATAAATGCAATGATGCTCTTAGTGACTTAAGAATTTGTTCAGTCAGATCTTTATTAAAATTCAGTTTGTTTGTTTTTATATAATTTCAGGTACCATTATAGGGACTCAGAAAGCAAACTAGAAATAATCCAGGAAATGGATATAATAACCTGGATTAAAAAGATGTAAATAAAATTTCATTTAAAAGCAATAATTTGTCACCAAAAGGTAATATTTAATCTTTGTGTCAAATGATTTTCCATTGCCATTTTCAACTTAGTTCATATGACTAATAAAACCCAGCTAGGCAACTTCCTTTGGCCAACGTGGTAACATTTGAACTCCATCTTAAAAGCAACTGCTACCTACACAGTAGCGATTAAATCATTTAGGAAATGAGGACTTCAAATTTATTACCCATGAGCACAGTTCAAATAAATAAGATTAAAAGCAACTCAAGTTTTTTTTTTGTTTTTAAATTCTATTTTTAGGCTTTGGGATGTTCACAGAGGAGAAAAGTAAAGAAATAAGAAGAAAAGAAGCACAACTTTCCCATCACAAAGGCTCCAAAAGGAGAGTCCCAGAAGTTGTGAACCAATTTTGGTTTCCATTAAAAGAATAACAAGCACTTGAAATCTGTAAGGATGCAATTGCAACACATTAGTTGGAACCATAAGGCATGAGATTTTGGTGACTTCATGGGCACAGCCAAAATTAACTCCAAGTATTTATATAACTGCCAGAGACCACAGGGCAAAGTTTGCTTATAATTTTTTTTTTTGCGTCAACAGACAGGGCATTTCTTTGGTCAAAGAGAAAGGAAGTTAGGTACTTTTGGTCTTATTTTATGATATGCAACATTTATATACACAGAGTATTCTACCCATAATATGATCTGAATGTTTAGATGAAGGCTTTAAAAAAAAGAGCTATTTCCTGTTGCTCACTAGCTGAAAGGATGCGCCTTAGAGGTATGAGTGCTCTGCCTCAAACCTAAGGCATTGTTACTGGTTATCAAGGTAACATTTAAAAATAACTACCCCAGTACAAAAGAACTTCAGAGGAAATATGTCCGAAGCTATCAGTCTCCCTCTGAGTCTGGCCTTGAGCTGCATAAGACTCTAGCTGCAATCTCCATTACATTGTTATCCTTATCAAACAATGCAAACAATTTTAATGAGCTTATCTACTAGAACATATTGCCAGATATGTTAATGTAAAAATGATGCCAACCGTACAGGCCAACTCATTAATCAAAAGGCTCACAATACAATGACCAAGATCATCAGTCCCATCCTCAAATCAGACCTCAGCAAAAAACCAGGAATTACCTTCCTACTGTAAATAAGAAGGAAGGGCTCCCCCACCCATGCGGAGGCCATAAACTCCTAAGAAAATGCATAACAGCGCCCAGTTTTGTTTTTTTTTTTTCAGGTCCTTTGCAGTCCAATCTCTTTCTAATAAACGTAGGGGTTCTATGGAGAAAATTTTGGTGAATGTCTGACACTGTGACCTCTGCTGTCAATCCTTGCACCAATCAGCGAGCAGAATTCTTACAAAGCTCCATCAATCTGGCGGTTTAACATCACAGACTGCAGCTTAATCTAGAGGATTCCATC
Source organism: Varecia variegata (assembly GCA_028533085.1). Lineage (NCBI taxonomy): Eukaryota > Metazoa > Chordata > Mammalia > Primates > Lemuridae > Varecia > Varecia variegata. The sequence continues at coordinate 28,611,579 of CM052443.1, forward strand.
TTTCCTGCACACTCTCCAGGTTAAGCGCAAACGTTTTTCTCTCCATCCTCCCGTTTTCTGCCTTTAGTCACAGCTACCTCATGGCTCCTTTAAAATCTAAAAGGGAAGGAGGAAAGGAAGTGCTACAGTCTGTCTCTTTGGACAGGGAGAAAAAACAGCGTGCATTTTTGTCAATGTGGAAGGAAAGAGATGAAGGGAGACCCCTCGCAGGCAGCAAACCTATTCACAAAATGCTTTCCATCTGCAATCGTGAAGCCTCAATGCATACCCAACATGACACATGGAATCAGATATCAAATAATCACAACCGCCTTCACAAATGCACGCCTGCAGCCGGGGTCGCAGGCGGTGTCTGCTCCATTATATAACGGGCCGGATTTCCGCGCGCCCCCACGGCGGTCCCCGGCGCTGCTCCGGGTGCCAGCCCCATTACCTGTAGGAACGCTCCCCGCGCACTGTGTGCTTCCGGAAAGGAATGATGGTCCCGTTATTATCCTGGATGATGTCGTTGTTGTTCTCGCCATTTGGGGACAGGGTTTGGGTCGGCCCAGGCATTGGCGCACTCCCGAGAAAAGGAACAAACCGCTGTGGGCTGGCTGGTGAGGAAGGTGGCTGTGTCTTCCCGCTCGCTCGCCTGCTCCGCGCACAGACCGAGCCCGCCGCCTGCTCGCTCTCTTCTCCCCGCTCCCGCCCCGCCCCGCCCTCCTGCGTCCCCGCCCTCCGACCGCTGACGTCAGAGCGCCGGCAGCAGCACCCTGGTCACGTGGCCGGCCCGTCACCATAGCAACCCGCTAACTCATCACCTCGCCTCAATTCGCACAGGGCCGCGGGGGTGACCACGCCAGCAGCTCCAGGCAGGCACCGGGGCAGGCCTACATCTGGCACGTAAAACCCCAGGCCACCCCGCAGCCCCCCTCGCCGACTCGCCTTGTCTGAAAACTAGCTCTTCCTCTAACCATTTCCTTTCCGACCCGTGCTCTAACTGCAGCTGTGTACACAAAAGAAGGATTCATGCAAAGGGGTGTGGGAGACCCTTTAACTCCTTCAATACCAAGTTCTGATGCCATGAAAATTAAACTTGGTCAGGTTTCAGAAAAATCTAAAAAGACCTGGTGGCCAGCTTCTAGAAAAGGTATCAGACTAAGGGGTTAGTATTTCTGGCTTCCTCCCCTATTCTCCAAATAGCAGCAACCTCCTCCCCAAAATAAGCCAAAAAACCCTTAAAACCTAAAAGGAAGCTGTACTTCCTTCTAATCAATGTAGCCCTTAATAATCTGAGGATTAAAGATTGAAAATTATGATATTTTCTATGCAAAAGAATCTCCAAAGACAATTTTTTTTAAAAAAGGTAACCACCATTTTAGAACATCACAGTTACCCAAGACCTACCAATTCAAATTCTTTATACTGCTTCCTGTTACAGATCACTGATTCCTTGCCATTTATTCTATTTCTATTTGAATTAAACAAGTGATCGCCTCGTTTAGTATTTGGAAGCTCTCAACATTCAAGCTGTTCTATATCCTTGCAATGCAGTTTTCAAATTCATTGGCTATGGGACAGGTACTATCATAATCCCCATTTTTAAAGATGAGTAAAACTAGTAAGATTAAGTAAATTGCTTAAGGTCACATAGCTAGAAAGTGGTAAACTGGAACTTCAAAGTAACATGCATTTATCTACATGACTGGACAGTAGTGATCTGTGTATAATGTGAGCTCAATAAATATTATAAATCAAGGTAAAAGTCAAATACTTCATGTACATTCCCAACATAACCACTGTGAAAAGATAGCTGTGAACAGAATTGCTAGTATAGTGCAAAGTCTATGAATTAGATTATAAACTCTGAACAGACCCCACATACGTCCAGAGGAGAGTTTGAAGGATTCTCTGCTTATTAGCAGTGACCTCTGACCTTTTGTGAGATGAGAAGAAAGAATTGGGGTGTAGAAAACACAGCATAAATATACGTGACGGAAAGAACTAGCTATGGCTCGCTCCTTCACATCATTGTATGGTTTATTAGCTCTATCGTATCGTGATACAGATATTAAAAACAACTAAATACTTTGTCATTCCTGACAATTCTCCAGCATATGTCCCTGGTAATAAGTTATTTCTGGTATCAAGCTTGTGGAATTAGAATAGAATGTTTTACAACCCAGATGGTAAAGACAATTTCAAACTCGGAGGCCCCCTTTTTTTCTTCCTATTTTATACTTTCCTTTTGGCCTAATATTTTAATAATTTTATTTTCTGCTTCTCCAGCTAGTTCTTAGGGCACAAGTTGATTCCATCATCCACATCTCAGTTTACATGAGAATTTTTTTCTCATACAATCAGGATCCAATCCTGATCTAAGAACTTACAAGGTACACAGATAAATATCTAAGTACAAGATACCAAGCCTCATGTTTCACAATGAGCTAAGTGGGCACGAAAGTGTAGTCATTCCTATAAAGATCCATGCTTCCTCTTACTATTTCGGTCCCTTGACCCACTGTTGTCAATTTCCTTACTAATTTGTTCCCTTTCACAAAGCTTCCCCTTTCTTGGGGGACAATCTGAAGTTAAAAGGCACAGTCTACAAATCAAATATTTAATGTTTTTAGAGTATGCCCTCTCAATTTGGGTTCTTTGGTACAGCTTACTACTTTTCCATGATCCCATTTTTAAGTAATATGTTAGACATAATTGGTGTTATGGGTACTAAATTTGTCAGAATTTGGATGTACAGTGCATTGATTATACCAACTGATTTTGTGGATAGAATATACTCCCACTTTGTTTCTAGGCTGCTCGTAAAGGAGGGGATGACGGCCAAGAATTTGGGTTGATGGGCTGAAAAGGGAGGAGTTGCGAGTCAGGTGAAGAAGGTATCTAAGAGCCCCGTAAATCTTCCTCTACGACTGCTCTGAGCCACGCTACTATAAAGGGACCCAGAGAGCTCCAGAGACCAGTGATTACCCTCTGAGATGCAGGGGTAACAGGGGTAATAATTTGAAAATATTAAACAGATGTGTTTTCATTCCTCTCTCCATAAATCAGGTTACCTGGCAGCCATTCTCCAGTTTAGCCCTAGGGAAAAGGGGAGGGCAAATTCCACTTTGAGAAGGAGGATAATGTGATATAGGGAAAATGCAGAAAAGACAAGTAGAGGGAGGGAAGAGCCCACTCTTTCCAGCCCCAGCTGAGTGTAGGAAGAAGGGGATGAGGGTAGGACAAGGCAGGGAGTCTCCCATACGCAGGTCTCCAGGCTCAAGTCCCAGAAGGCAGAGGTGGATAGGCTGAGAACAAAGCCTGAGGGACTTTATTTTGCTTCATTTCCCATTTGAAACTCTAAGAAACAGCTGCCTTAAAGAGTTGGGTCTCCCCAAACAAAGTGCAGCCAAATCACAGTATAGACTAAAACCAGTGGCCTGGGATGATTCGGGAAAAGGTAGCCTTAAATTTCACTCTCAGCATCTCCTTTTGCTGGCATGCAATATGGAAGGTATCTAGAAATTTCTCTCTGCCCTATAAGGGCATAGCAGGAGGTCCAGTGGATGTTGCTGTCAGAGAACTAAGTTTATGGTGGTGGTGGTAAGGGAGTCATGAAGGAATGTCTTCACAACAGAGGCAAAAGGATATTTACCTGGGTCCATGGGGTGAAACATTTAAAGCAGAGCCTGAATAGGAGAAATAACCAGCTCCGAGGAAGCTACACAGAGCCAGAGCCAAGCCTGTAGAGAGAGATTGCAGCTAAAGGGTTCAGCACAGGCCACCAGCAGAATGCTCACAGATGGGCTCAGACCAGCTACTCCTCAGCAGACTCAGATATTACAAACCCAAGGACCAGGGACCTAGGGAGGCCTCTACTCTCCCTGTCTTTTTTGTTTCTATAAGCTTCACTCACCTATTCCTCCAGATACAATCTTGCAGAGGGGCTAGGGGAATGAAGGACATCTCAAAGACTGAATATTCACCCAAGAGATGGTCTAAACTGGAAAAGACTATAATATTGTGACCTAGCAAATTTAAAAGTGTTTCGGGTTCCTCACTCCCCAGCAGGGTGGGGAGAATCACCCACATCATCACAGGAAAAAAAAAAAAAAACTAAGCTAAAATGTCATTGTACATATGATTGTGGATTAAGGTTTTTGTCCTATGTACACAGGTATACTGAAAATAAAGTGTGTGCTGACCACTGCCCCACATCTCCAATTGCCCATGGAAAAATGGCTCTTCTCACCAAGCATCAGGATCAAAGAAGGGGCCCTGAAGTCAGGCAGACCTGGGTCCTGGGCTTGACTTCACCACCTGCTGACCTTGGCAAATCACCTTGTGTCTATAACATTTAGTTTCCTCATCTATAAAATAGATGTAATAATACTGGTTTCAGAGTGTTACCATGCAGATTAAATTACATACTGTATTTAAAGCACTTAACAGTATCTGGCTATATAGCAAATGCTCTTAGTGGTAAATATTATTTTTAAATAATATGTTAGGCATACCCTAAAACATCCATTAATTTAACGCTCAAAAGTGGCTTTCTTGTGCACTAGGATCTGGTAAAACAAGAGAAAAAGACTAAGGCTCTCACCTAAAGAAACTCCCAGGGTAGTGGGTGAGCAAGGTAAAAATAATTGGCAATTATAACAAAATTACAACGTAAGTGCTATAATAATGGTACCACATAGGGTGGTATGGGAGCTTAGAAGATGAGTACTTAACTCAGAATGGAAACTGGGAGGTAGGTCTGAAAAGTATACCTAAAGTCTTGAGTGACTAATATTTTTGTTCACTTTTTATGCACCAAACAGAATATGAGGTTCCTTAGGGCAGAGGCTTCACCAGTTTTGTTCACTGCTACATCTGCAGTTCCTAGAACAGGGCCTGGAAGGTATTAGGCACTCAATGAATATATAATTAATTCATTTATTCATATATCTGATTTGATTCTCATAATAACCCTAATGAGAAAACTGAGGCTCAAAGAGAAGAAGCAACTCATCCAGGATTGGATATCAGGTTTTTTCTTCGCCCGAAAGATCGCATGCTTATCCGTTAGGCTATATTGCCATTTAAAAGAGGAATGGCAGAATAGAGGGAAAATAAAGGGCTTTTTAAGGAGATATTCATAGGCACAGAGGTAGGAAAGGGTATAACATCTCTGGGAAACAGCAGGTTGTTCCGTATGGACAGAGAACAGAGTACACAGTGGCAGGAGATGGGGTAAGGACCAAGGTGCAGAAAGGTCTTATGGCCAAGCTAAGGAGCTTGACCTTAATTCTAAGGGTGATCAGGAACCATGAAGTGCTGCAGGAAGAGAAATTTATGGTGAAATTTGCATATCAATAAGGTCTAATGCTGACAATAGTATGGAAGATATATTGAAGATCAAAATGAGAAAAAAGTGGTAAAGACCTGAACTAAAACAGAGACCAAGGGGTTGTAGACTTTGAGATATTCAGAAGGTATACCTCTTAGAATTTGGTGACTGAGTGTGGACACAATCATTGGTGGGAGTTAGGGTGGGTAGTGAAGGAGAAAGAGACATCTCAATTGAATCCCAAGTTTATGGCTTGGGTGACCAAATGGATAATGGTAGCATTTATCAAGCTAGGGAATACAGATTAAATTGTTATTTTAGAAGAAAGGTTCTCATAATGTATTTTGGACACAGAGAAGTACTTATACGACATCCTAGTAGTCAACGTGCTTCACACCTAGTGAGTGTTCATTAAGTATTTGTTGAGTAAGGAAATATATAGGTCTTGATCTCATGAGATATGTTTGACTTGGAGATAATGCATCACGTGGAGGAAATTATCTCGGAGGTGATCACTGCAGCTGTGGGTGCTCTCATTCAGGGAGAAAGAGATGGAACCCTTTTAAAGGCTGAGTGATAAAAGACTTTGAAGGATTTTGCTTAGTGGGGCAAATCATAGGCAGGAGTAATTTCAGTGGGCCCAGGGGAGAAGCAGTTTTCACAGGGGAGGAAGACATCTCAAGGACCAAATGTCCCAGAAAGTTTGAATCAGATATAGGCAGAGAAGTGTTTTACTGGATTTGATAAGGTGTTCTCAAAGAATTTTTAAGAGGCTAGATTTCAGGTCAGACCCATCAATGACTACTGAAGAAAATAAAGAAATCTTTCAACGAGTAGGAAAACCTGCAATCCTTTGTAAAAGCAGGAATTTTGTGACCGATATTGAAGGAAGGAGGACATACTAAATCAAGCGTCATATATATTATCAGCGACTAATGGGAATCAACAATTATTTGCATTAAAAAGTTTGCAGGATTACTGGAAGAAGATGTTAATCAATAAGCACTTGTTAGGCATCAGATGAACTGATCCTACATCGAGGCTTCCAGTCTAGTAGGGAAGTCAGGATCCACCACCAAAAAAAAAAAAAAAAAAGTAAATATTTAAAATGCATGTTTGGAGAGCAGAGTTTCTAAGACCCAAAGGCCACAGAACCAGAGACTTGAGAACAGTGAGCAAAAAGGAAACCAGCAGCAGGTCCAATCGGGGAAGACTGACTGGGCACTAACTCAAATTTTAATTTTCAGAGTTCCTAGGTTAGAACACAGTCATGTTTCTCTTACGACTTAGGCCAGAGAGCACAAATAATTGCATATTGACAGAAATCATTGTCTCTCCACTTCTTCAAGAGAACAGGGATTTTTGCATTGTCTTGGATTTGAGAAATCCAAAATATGATAGCAGAGAAGATACAAATTCACTAGCCAGGAATGGACGTTAATCCTGATTCAATCCCAGAAGCACCTACACATAATGAATGCCTTTTCCAGGTTAAAATGTGTTCATTGAAGCTGATAATCACTGCTGTCAAAGGCATTCACAGCTGTCACACCACCTTACATGGGGGCCTCCGTAGATCGTTATCACCTCAAATACAGGCAGAAGATTCCACTTAGCAGTCACCTCCTCTGCCCCAGGACAAGTCATTGCTCCCATGTGTATGTCCTAAGATATTTTCCAGTGGAGAACAGCAAGGACAGGTTACCAATGACTGAAAATATGCTCTGCACCCAAAATGATAGCAGTGAATAAATACATGATTGATCAGTCAGTGGGGCTGGCCCTGAAATTGCACTGGTGGCATACAGATGTATTTGAGACTGGTCCTTGCTCACTATCTTTAACACAAAGACATAGGAAGATTTTATTAGTTCTTCCTCTGGATCTGATGAAAATTTTATAGTATATTCATGCCTCCTGGCTTTAAGTAATAGTATTTAATTTAAGAAAAATTGGTGAATAATGCTTGCCCCCAGATGAAGAAAGCCCTTTTCAAAACCAACGTACATAGGTATGTTTCTCCGGAACTGACTTTTGAGATTACTTATCTTTGCAGGTTATTTATCAACCACATTTAAGGCTATGCTGATATGTTCAGAAGGCAGAATTTTGCAAGTCTCCTATTTGCTAGCGAAATAGCAAGGTTTCACATCATGTCAAAACACAGAACACGCCATCATATAAGACTTCTCTGTGTGTTGGAATTTATTTTCTAATTTGCTTTGTCTTAGATTTTTTGCAAGCTTGGATTTAATTTTGTGGAACAACTCGTGGAACATGATGTGAATGCAATTTAAAAACACTCACAGAGCATTGTGATTTCTGTAATCATTCAGTCAAACCTGTGCAATATGCAGTTTCAGTCTATTAAAAACATGCTTTTGAATTATGCCATTTGGTTAAATTTAAGAGCTTTAAATATGTTTACCATAAAAATGCAATATGATAAATGTTATAATAAAAGAAAATGTATTAAGTATCACAGGAAAGTAGAAAAGAAAGTAACCATGCTTGGGGGAAACTATGAAAAGCTTCACGAAGGTAGGAATATTTGAATTGGGGCACAATCATTCATCCAACAAATATTTATCGAGCACTTACGAAGTGCCAGGAACAATTAGGTATTGGAGAGAAAGAAACGTATAGACAAAATTTTCTGCCTTCACAGAACTTATACTTGAGTGTGTGAGTGTGTGTACATGGTGATGTGAGGAGACAGATGATAAACAAGGAAAGTATGTGTGTGGCAGATGGTGGAAAATACTATAGGGTTCAATAAAGCAGGAAATGGGCACAAAGAGTACAGAGGAAGTATAATTTTAAATGGCGTGACCAGGGTAAACATTCCTGAGAAGGTGATATTTAACCAATGACACAAGGGATATCAGAAAGAAGAATGTTCCAGGCAGAGACAACAGCAAGTGCAAAGGCCCTGAGGTGGGAGCATGACTTGTTCTAGGAACAACGAGGAACTTAGGTTACGTATATGCTGCAGAGTGAGTGTGCGGGGTGTGTGTGTGTGTTGTGGGGATGGGGGAGACAGTTGTAGAAGATGAGGTCAGAAAGACCACAGAGACCAGAATGTGCAGGGTTTTGAAAGGCCACTGTAAAGACTTTGGCTTAAAACAAAAGTTAAAAACCATTCATTTGTAGGAGTATTGGCAATGTCGGCAAAGAAGTGGAATAGTCTACAATCACAGTAATAGCAACACCTAATATTTGAGTACATTTTATGGGCCAAGTGCTATGCTCACAATAAGCAGGTATTTTAATCCTTACAGAAATGTATGAGAAAGGGGCTATACTAAGTCCCATTTGGCAGAAGAGGTAACTGGTTCAATAACTTAGCCAGAACACCAGGCAGGAAGTGGTAGAGCTGGGCACGAACACACCTGCTGGACGTCAAAGACATCATTCTTCCTCACTGGCTCGGTCTGCCTTCCACTAGGGTCTGATTAACCGGGCTGCAGAATGCAGGATCCAGAGGTGGGAGCTGCAGGAATGAGACAGCAGAGGACACAAAGGCAAGAGATTGCTGCCATAAAGGCGATTCCATGGAGGGAACAAGGAGATAAAGCCAGAAAAAGGCTGAGCGGCAGAGAGAAGAAAAAGGAGCAAGGGATGGGAAGCTATATCAGAGAGCAGTATTTGTGGGGGTGAGGAATTGGAAGAAATGGAGGACTAGGAGCTGTAAATTATGGTTAAGGAAAAGGGAGGGGGAGGGAGGAAAAAATACTAGGATTTGGGGTTAGTTTCTATGATTAATAGAAAGAAGAATGATTTTCTCACAGTTATTTATAGTGATTAGCTATTTTATTTCTGAGTAAGCCTCGACTAGCAATGTCCATTGCTTTGATACCTTCTGGAGGGAAAGGAAACCGCAGGCTTTTTTTGGTATTTGTATTCAAAGCTAAAATCTGCTTTCATTTTCACTATGCCAAGACTGTTATAATTCAAGCATCCAGCTACAGACATGCCTGTTTGAATGCTCTCATAAAATGTGTCTATGTCCAAATTTATGAAATTCCTTTATTTCCTTTCCCTACTTTATTTCCATGTTAAAATAAAATGCATCTTGTTGAAGTGACTTGGTAGGAAACTAAAAAGTGATAAAAGGCACCTTGGGCTCAGTTGGGTGGCAAGAGAAATGAAGTACCACTGACAAATAAATAATCAAGAAAAGATTCCCTTAGGGCTCTCAAAAGTCAACTCACCCACTGGGCTTTATTTCTGACTTTGATGTTAAAAAGTGCAAACCGAGTGAAGAGACTCCTTAATATAAACATGAAGCCCTGAGAAGGTGGGAAAACAGTTGTTCTCCCAGGTACGTGGGGCCTCCAGAGAGTCAGAGCCGCTGAGAACTCAGGCCACCAAGTTGCACTCAGGGACACCGGGAGGAAGGATCTTCTCGGCCAAGTGCAGAGTGCACCTCTGCAGAGCTATGGCTTACTACGGCTCCTCCACAGCGTGTCAGGGGAACATGAGGCCAGCAGCTGGGAAGCAGTGTGAGTAATGGAAGAGAAATTCCTCAATTTCTGACCTCATCCAAATACAATTTTTAAAAAGAAAATTAAAGCAGCCTACTTCATTAGAGGAAAAAAAAAAAAGAATACAACTGGAAATCATGAAGTAAGACTAAGTTTCCATCAGAAATGTTTTAATTAGAGCTTATATTTTGTTTCCTCAAGTGCTTAGAATGCCAAGTATCTTCCTGTTCTCAGTTCATATTCACTCAACATCCATAGAACACGCAGATGGGGGTCCAACTACAGAGAGTAGCACACAAAAACATAATGGGTCACCTTCAGGAAGCTTCCATTTAATTTCTCCATAATGGAATCAGACCCCCAGGAAAACCAAAGGGATCTTAGTCTTAACATGAGACATACTGAGTCAATAGTCAGATGACAGATCTCGAATCAATTCTTAGGATTAACTCCCCTACACAGCCTGTCCTCATACCCTCCCCAGCAGCCCACAGCTCCAAACTCTTCAGGGAGTATCCTATCAGCCTTCAAGGATACAATGGAATCATCACAAATGACAAGTAATGGCATGTAGTACAAAGAGCATGTATGATGAATATTATTTTGTTTGTTCCTCCTCCTCTTGGGAAAGATTTCTTCCAACCGTGTGCTTCTAGCAGAGCTTGCCAGTTATAATATTCCATCCTCCTGGCTCCCAAGGATTGGTTCAGAGAGAGGCCTGTGACCCAAATCAGGCCATTTAGAATATTTCTCTAGGATTTTCTATTAATAAAATTAGAGCTGCAATGTGTGTGAGGGCAGGGGGATGGTATCATCTTATTAAAGAGAGTGCTTTAAAATTAAGAAAATATAGTATAAATTATACATTCATTATATTTGCACAGAAGAAACCAGTAGCAAAGTACAAAGAGTTCATGGTTTGGATTAATATAGACTTGGATTTGAATCCAGGTGCTGGTACTTACAAGTTGTATAACCTTGACCAAATTACCTAACTTACTTTAGCTTACTTTAAGTGTCTTCATCCATAAAACAGACATAATAAGATTTATAAAGTAACATTTTGTGACATAAACCTAGGTTCTTTCCTTGTCCCCTGTGGCTATAATTTTTTTTGTTATTCTTTCCTTTCAGGGGTTGGAGTTATTTCTCCTCTTGAATCCCTGTATCCTCATGGCAGCTTCGATCAATAGATTTTGGTAGAAATGGATGCCAACCAGTTCTTGGCCTACACTTTACAATGAATGGCAGCTTTTGCCTCAGTTTCTTAAAAGTCAGCTTCCCTGTGAGAAGTTCGATTACTCAGGGACCATCATGCTAGGGAGTACAAACCATGTGGAGAGACCCAGAGGATGAGACATCATGGGGTGAGTGGGGAGGGAGAGGCCACAGAGAGTACCATGGCTCCAAAGATGTGACTGAAGAAGCATCCTGCAGCCCCAGCAACCACAGCTGACACTATATGGACATATGGACTAGAAAACTGCCTAGCCAACACCTTCCTGGATTTATGATTCACAAAACCATGAGATATTTACCTAAAGTAACCATTTTGTAATGAGTTTTATGCAGTAAAGATAACAGCAACACCCTGTTGGTTCTCTGTTGCTGCATAACGAAATCACCCCCAAACTTAGTGGATTAAAACACAAATCATTTTACAATTATCTCTTGTCATTTTGGAGGTTGACTGGGCTCAGCCAGGTGGTTTTCACTTATTGTCTCTCAAGCAGCTGTACTCAGAAGGTGGCTGGCTACTGAAGTCATCTTAAAGGCTTCCTCAGTTTCATGACTGGTGGCTGATGTTGCCTTTTGGTTGGGACCTTACAGCTGGGAATCTGGCTGGAACACCTACACAATCCCTCCCCATGTGGCCTCCCCATGAGGGACCCCTCAGTATGGCAGCTGGAGTCCAAGCTCAATCATCCCTAAAGAGCTGGCAGAAGGGTATGGCAGTTTTAAAACCTAGTCTTGGACGTCACAGAGCATCACTTGTGTCATACTTTGCTGGGCAGGAATGCAGGACAGGAAGAATTAGTGCTCAAGTACTGAGTTTCAAAATCGACTTGTAAGCCCATGGCAGAGAAAATAACCTGAAGAAGGAAAGTTCATGAGCCTTAAAAGTCTGATTTTCAAGTATCAAAAGCTTAAGATCTTTTAAAAACTCAGAACCTAAAGTTTGTGCCATAAGCCACAAGACTACGTGACTGGTTGGAAATCGTTAATTAGGAGCTGTTGAGTATCCCTGAAAAGAGACTCTTGCCCTCTCTCCTATCCCCAGCCATGCCCCAAGTCAGTCGGGGAATATGAGAGTAGAGGGAACCTGTCCTCCACTTTGTATCTGGAACCCTGAGGGGTGCCAAAGTCACGCAGAGAGATTCGTCACCACAGCACAGGACCATCAGGGCTCAGATGCAGGTGAACAGTTTATGGCAACACCAGTTTTTCTGCAGAGCTCCCAGATATTTCTGGGGAGGGAGGAAGAACAAACCTGACCCCATGTGGTAGTGACAGAAACATCAGCACAAAAGAATAGGCCTCCTCTGCAGATCACGCCCATTTTCCATGGGGAGAGTTGCCATGGAAGCAACTCAAAGCACCACATCTCCATTCAGGTTTCCAGAAGCACCTTGTAAAAATGTGAGCCTGTGGCATGGTGTCTATATTTATCACTGCATTCCCCCACTTACTGAATAAACAGATCAGAGGCAGAAGCAGAAATTAGGTTGCCACCATGGGTTTAGACCATACACAGTGAATTTAATGAGGAAGCTACTTCCCTACTTGGCTCTCTTTCCAGATCTCCTGCCTGAGCTGAACTTATAACCACCACTTAGTTTTTAATCCTCAGAGCCCCTTTACCATGCTCCCTGTCTGTCTGATTTGGTCATAATACATGTTCATTTCACAAGAGGACATGTATGTCCCTCTCACTCCTCACATCCTACTGCAGACATACTTCTTCCTCTCATACCTACTTCATGAGGTTCTTTGGAGAGGATTCCTTGCTTCTCAACGTATCTGACATTTCACCACTAGTTCTACCTTCTCTCCTTTCTTTTTAAAGTCTTCAGTGATTCCCTATCAGTTTCAAGATAAAAACTCCAAGTTTCACTTCTGGCATTTATGGCCCTATACAATCTAACTACCTTTAGAAACTTATCCTCTACCACACACAGTTAACAAGGGGGTTTAATTTGGTTACCTCCCAACCTGGAGTTGGTTCTGCCTCCTGGTATCAGTATAAGCAAAGGCTTCCTCTGCATGTGACAGGCAGAGTGAAGAGCCTGTAAACTTTCCTATTTTGAATCCTTCACAAATGCTCTCATGGAAATAGATTCTTGCGTCCAATTATTCTATTGGACTCGGTTCAAAAGGACTGCTAGACTGCTAAGCTACCATTTGAAAATAACTTCAGGCTGCTTCATCAAAAAGCTAGGAACAGGACAGCAATTTAGTCAAAGGAAGTATGATGATGTAAATGTAACAGTGTCTGAGCTGGTACCTTCTGAAAGTCCCTGTCCTCCCAGGATGGGGAGAAAGAGCTGGGCACATTCAGCCACCACCGTCTCATCTTTACAATTGCTTTGGTTATAATCAGATTACATCCTTAAAGTCAAAATCACAGTGTTTTTAGTAAATTAAAATATCAGCTTAAAAATTCACAGGGAATTATTGGTTGGAAGAAATAAAGAGTTACAGCACTGCTATTTCCTACTGATGGCTAGGACATTCAAAGCTCCGCAGAGGGTAAGTTCTGAGGCCAGATGACAAGTCCAGAAAAAGTTCCTTTGGCCGGTTACTCACATTTGGACACAACAGGCTGAACAGCAGCCTCACATTCTGCACGCAAAACACTCAACTCTGGGTGAAGTAAATCATTCCACAAGTGGCCTCCTTCCACATTCACGGTACTTGAGAAGAGTTCCCGAAGTTTGGACCCAGCGCTGTGGAGTGGAGCCAATAAACTTCACAGCGGTTACGAAACAGCTGCAAATCCATGCTTATGTCATGCATTATACAAATACTCTATAAAGGACACATTTGATCAAGACAAGAAATATGGCTCTGCTTGTCCTAATCAAGGTGAGAAGCTGGATTTCACCAAAAGAGACTTAAGAATAACCCCCTTGTGTTTCTAATTATGTAACTGTAAAATTTATAGCTAACCTATATTACATTTCATATTTTATTTTCCCCACTCTCCCTCCTCCAAGCAAAAGAATCATGTTCTCCCATCCTTGAAATTCATCACTGTCGCCATTCACATCCCGGAGGGGGAAAAGTAACAGCAAACTGAGAAAAAGAATCAGTCAGTCCTCTCAGAGCTTAACACACTGACTTCACTTGGTAGAAGAAAGCGCCCTCCAGCAATGAGAGATGCTGCCCTCCTTAGTGTTGTCTGCGGCATAGAGGAAGATACCAAATTTACTGAAAAGACCTTTTCCTAATTCCCCTTGAGTATCAGTCAGGCCAATGTAAGAGCCAAGTTTTTATTACGTGATTATAATTCCCTCCAAAATGGGAACCGGAAGTCAACTGAACTTTTGGACCCTGTTCTGCAGATATTCTTAGTAAATTTTATTAATCTGGAGATTCTTGCTTCCATTTGCTAAAAAGAAAAGCAAGTTCTATCATTATCAATAGAATTTAAATATGTTTATTTGTAGAAAATGTTTTGTTCTATTTCAGTCTGAAGAAGATGGTATTCACGGGCAGTCTTTCAGCAAATATTCCAGTGGATATTCCATGAGTAAAGGGTGATGTCAGGGCATGACTGAAAGAGAGAGGGATACAAAGAGTTCATAATTTACAAAGGGGCTGGAAAAAAATCTCTGTTCTTCCTAGGTTCAAGTTAGGAGTTTAAAAAACCTTTAAGAAATAGGATCAAGACCAGGAAGTTGGTAAAAAATCCCTGCTCATGATAGCAGAGCAGGATACAGCTCACTGAAAACTCAACAAATATCTATAGCCCTGGAAGTCTGACTGCTTCTAGTGCAGTAAAACTGGCCACTTTCCCCTGCCACAAACCAAATCATTGGAAGATATTCTGACAGAGCTAGTATTATACACTCTTAGCCTGAAACATCAATGCTTTGTTGTTTGTGTAAAAATTTCAACCCCCAAAATGATGTTATTTACTTATTCTTTACTATGGCCTATGGTGATCCTTTAGTATATTTGACATTTATGATTAAATAAAAAATACGTTTGGGTTACCATATTCTTATAACAAATATTGGGCCATATTACAAATATTACCTAATAAAATGGTTATGTTTTGACTTCTCAGCTATTGTGGACATATACTACTAGGTAAAAAACAGCAAGGCATCAGTAAATTTAAAATTATACTGAGTATCACTTTGTCCTTGGCTTCAGTTTAGATTACCTATTCAACGAGTATAAAATATGATTCTACTTTGCTTTATTTATTTTTTTAAAAATCTGTTCTGTTCAAATATCTACCCAATCACCAAATCCTATCAATTCTTCAACTTTTTTGGGGATGGATGGGCAGGAGAGTGGAGTTTAATGCATTCAATATTTTTCATCCATTTAAGGATACTTATTAAATTTCTTATTTTCTTCTCTGAATTATGTCATCTGGAATAGCTGTTCTAATTTTTCACATTTCTTTTTTGCTCTTCTTTTTTGAGCTAGCAATATAATTCTATCCCCTTCTTCTCTTCTAGAAGTTTATCAATTTCTGGTCCTCATTTATGTTTCCAGAACTGCCATGGATTTGCTCCTCTTTTTAAATTTTGTTATTTCAATTGAAGAGCTGGAGAGAAGGAGAGCAAAACTGTGTTTAGACTGCCATCTTAAAACTTACTCATTTTTCTAGAGAATACTTGCCTCATGTTCAATATTTCCCCCATTGCCTAAAATGTAAAGTTTAAATAACAGTCTGGTATTTGGGACTCTGCACAGTGTAACCCTACTGTATGGTTTTCCCTTGATGTCCATTATTCACATTACAGTATCAGTCTTTCCCTACCCCCTTGAGATGGTCCTTGCTCCATTCCTTGCCTGAAATGTCCTTTTTACTTTTACCTACCATTTTATACAGGTAGGCTCAGCTCAAAGTCCACCTCTTCTACACTTGACCTTAACCAAAATGCCAAGAAGTGATTAAAGTCCATTTCTTCTGAAGACTTTTTGACCATGCTAGGATACCCCAAATTCTGTGTCAAAGTGCATTGGTGGTATAGTGGTGAGCAAGGCTGCCTTCCAAAATTCTGCATCAGTGAAAAACATATATTGAGTTCCATCCAGGTAAATGATTCTGTTCCTCAGGCCAAGAATGCCAATTCTTCCAACCAGAAATTTCTTCTCTACCATTCTTACCATATACTCTAAAATCATTTCACCTAAGTGAAATTAAATTTTAAAAGCAAATAGTTCATGTTTTGATATCTCTCTACACAATGAAAATCTCAAATAATCAAAGTCATGTTCTTGAGTTAGGCGATTTTTATTTTACACTGTAGGGGATATGTTTTCTTGAGCAGGAGGCAAGAGTGGGTTGGATATTCTTATTCCAAAACACCTTTATAGAAATAGGTTGCTCTTGGTTGGAGACAATAATGTCATTACACAATGTTCCAAGCACTCAATCCGTATTTTTTTTTTTTTTTTTTTGACAATCCAAGGAAAGCTTTTCTCTAAGCCAAGCACTGGAAGAGGATGCCAATGTCTCAGTCCAGTTTATAAACCAAAGTAATGTTGCATGAGTCACATGACCTCACACAGGTCTGAAACACATCACTCACTAAGGGCAAAAATAAAGTTAAAGACACAAGAATCCCAGGAAAGAAACCCTACCACGCAGATATAAAGTCTACTCATTGTCTTGAAAAGTCATAGCAGAATAACAAATCAGCATCCAAAGCAAGATTTAGAGTCCAGCTAGAAAAAAAAAAAAATACCCCCATGGCCTAGAATATTGTCCTTTAGAGAAGCACCATGAGGCTTATGTTGACCTTTAATATTCATGTTCCCTGGTGTAGTTTGATATTAACCTGATAATCTGTGATACATCTGAATTGCCTTCTTGAAGACTGAAGCATGGCTAACTTTAGAACAGAGACAAACACGTCAGTGCACCCATTTTAAGCAGAATGATATTTGAGGTAAGGGATGCTGAAAATCTGTGTCATCCACAGTACAAGTAGCCAGGCAACCCGATGCCGAGCTGGTTTTATAGACTGCACAGAACCCAGAAGCATGTATTCAATGCCTAATATCTGGGGGGGTAATTAAAACAGAATGCATCATTCATTGCTCTTGAGAATATTAGTATTTGGAAAGTAAAAATTACACATGTGAAAAATTAAAAAAAAATATCTGATGTAATATCCAATCAGGAATTCCACAGTATGATGAAAACTGTATTATATTCACAGGGGATATGGGGACACACAGTATGAGACTGGCACTCAGAAAGGTTATTTAACCAGTTATGATCCCTAAGTTTAAAACATACCAAAGTTAGCTTTGAAACAGACTCTATATGGGAAACAATGGCAGGTTGGGTAAATAATGGTCTGTCAACTCTACAGACTGTTTTACAGACATTAAAACTACAATCATGAATATGTGCAGTAGTATAGAAAACTGCTCATGACATAAGGAGAAGTAAAAAAGAAAAATAAAATGTGCACAAGGTCTGGTTACAACTATGTAAAATTATATGAATGAGGACTAGAAGAAAAATTAAAAAGTGATTTGCTAGGGTAGGATTATAGGTGATTTGTTTTTCATGATTTCTGTATTATTTTTAATAACAAAACTTTGGGAAATACTATAGAAGTAGAAGAAGATATCACTCATATAAGATACATTGAAAAGGCAGTCAGGCAGCAGTTGCACTCTGGGAGATGTTTGACTAAATGATTATAGATAATGTAATATATTTATCATAAAATATCAGTATATATAAGTACCAAGTGGCTTGGTATTTTTGCTTAGATGGTAAGTAAAATGTTGGAATATGTCATTGGTTTTGTTTGTTTGTTTGTTTTTTGTAGAGACGAGGTCTCACTATGTTGCCCAGGCTGGTCTTGAACTCCTGGCCTCAAGCCATCCTCTCGCTTTGGCCTCCCAAAGTGCTGGGATTACAGGTGTGAGCCACCACACCTGGCCAGTCATTATTTCTTGAGTAATTTTAATCAAATGATCAACTTTACCTTTTCTATGACACTAGTTGCTGTATTTCCACGAAGGGATAATATATAATCAATTTAACTGGAGGGAAAGGGAGGGGAGGGATTATCTTCTGAGACAATCAGAATTAAAAACTTCAAACAAATCACACGCACAGAATTCAAGTCAAGTCATTTGCATTCCATGGCCTCTATCGTACCTCCAATCCTACCCTGAAGGTTTTCTACTTCTTGGGTAGTCCCAAATGTGTATCTAGGTGGGAGCACTGCTTGTGGAGATGAGTTTGCATTCCTACTTGCTTGGGTCCTAATCTTGTCTCTACCACTTACTAGCTGTGTGTCTTAAACAAGTAAGCAACCTCTCTGAAACTCAATTTCCTCTTTTGTAAAAAGCATAAACAAGTTTCACACAGGACACATCAGGATTTTAATGATACAACGTATGTACAGTTGCTAGCAGAGTACCTGGTCCCCCATAGGCATCAAATGAAGTTTGTTCTCTCCCCCACATTTTTCCCTTTTGTACACAGGACTCTGGTATTCAGGTGCTAGACAGACAGTTTAGGTAGAAATGAAGGTGGGTCCACCTTGGCTTCAGATTGTTCACAGATCTTGTTCCTTTCCCTATACTTGCCCTCCCCAGAACCAGAATCCCTAGGCTATCACCAACTTGTTGATGGCAGGACTTGTTATTTTTAGTGACTCTCAGATCAGGCAAGTAAAGTCACAAAGTGAAGTGGGGTAGAAGAAACACATTTCTTGATTAGGGTCTCAATATATACAAGCATTCCAGGCACTCACCTGGGTGACATCAGTAGAATTCTTTCCACATACCACAGCTCACTTGTAAAGAAAATTTTGATAAGATATGTCAACCTCAGGATAATTTTAGTGACATTTCTATTAGCAAAAATGAATATTACTTAACTGGATCCTGGTACTCTATTCAAAAGGCAGAAATCTCTAGGGACATATAATAACACGTGTTAAAGGTGTGCTAAGCAGGCAGCACGTGTATTTCTACATGTCACACAGTAGTTGTCTCTGAGGTCACAAGTACCCATAACAGAGAATACAAGGTTGTGAAGGTGGATGTTACACCAAACTACTCAATAAACTGTTCTGTTAAAAAGTTTCACTCTGAATCAATGAAATCAATTGTTAATTAAGGCTAGTCCCCAATAATCTCTGCAGTCAGCAGAGGGCCCTGGAGAGTTAGTTATAATCCCTGTACAAGTAACAAACTCATTATAACCCAATCAATCAACAACTCGTAACTCAGTCATTTGGCTCTTACAACATTTTAAAGAGAAAGAATAAAGCATTAGCCCATTTAAAAATAAATGCATTGACCTCATGATCAATTTTAATGTTTCCCCAAAGGAAAGCTCTTCTAAAGTTTTTTTCATCTGACAGATACCTGTACCTCATGCGGACTGCTGACTGCTGCTGGGACAAAAAAAAAAAAAAAAAAAAAAATCACCCTGCCTAGAAGACCAGCACAAGTATAAATTCATGGCCTCCAAACCCAAGTGGGTCTCAATGCTTCCTTTTGGTTCCCTAGTCAGTGCTCTGTCATTATTCATAAACCAGATGTTTCAATGCTTTTTCAGTTTCCTTATCTCTCTGACCTTATCATCTTTACCTCCTTCAGCAGATGTCCTTGCCTCTGATTTTACAGAAGGTATTGAAGCCATTAGACCAGAATTTCAGTTTTCTGTCCCCAAACCTATACATTTAGCTGAAGGCCAGCCATTTTATTCCAATCCTTGCTTGTTGAAATGAAGAGGTACGTCCTCACCCCTTGCCTCCTGCCTTCTGCTTAAATCTGAAAGTAAATCATTTTATAGAAGAGACGCCTGCACCCCCATGTTTATTGCAGCACTATTTACAATAGCCAGGATATGGAATCAACGCAGGTGTCCAACAGCAGATGGATGGATAAAGAAAATATGGCATATAGAAGCAAAGCAATACTATTCAGCCATAAAGAAGAATGAAATCCTGTCATTCATGGCAACATGGAAGGAACTGGAGGACAGACAGTATGTCAAGTGAGATAAGCCAGAAACAGAAAGTTAAACACTGCCTGATCTCACTCATATGTGGAAGCTCTATTTATCTGACAAATTATTTTAAAGTAAATCACAGAGAAAATGAGCAAATTCTTAAGTCTCACCAACATGTCCACAGAACATATAAAATAAGCCATTGAAGAAGAAGAGGAAGAGGAACCACGAAGAAAAACTTCTAAATCTCCACTTAAACAGTGAAGTGAAATTCAGAAGTGATTACCTTAAGCTCTGCACCACCTAGTTTTATAAATGTACTCTCATGCCATCATTTTATTCTCATGAGTCTCATAAGGTAACCTGATTAATAAACAAAAGGAACCCTGTGAAGAACCTGTACCTCTAGGAAGGAGAGGGAAAGAAAATCGGTATTTTCTGAGTGTCCCTGATGTACCCAACACTTATGTTACCTCTAATTATTTTCACAACAAATTCAAGGTGTATTATGTTCCTATTTTGAAGATGAGGACAGTAGAGCTCAGTGAGGTAAAGCTCTTTGCCCGGGTTCTGAAGGAGGTAAGTAGCAGATGTAGGAATGTGTTCCAAGTTTCTCTCTCTTTCCACCACTCATCTAGGCACTACTATTTAAAATTTTAATTAAAAATATTAAATTAAAAAATTTTTGCTGTGGTATAAGGTGGGTAAAATACATGTTATTAGTTTTATGTGCACAAGGCATGCTTGGGTGGATACTCTTCTTAGTTCTCATTACCCCTGTGGTAGAGATGAGACAGGGAAAATTAAAGCAGTGTGCACAGAACAAGAGGAATCAGAACCCAGGGTTCTGGTGCTGCAGGATGTCACTGTCTGACCCTAGGTAAGTCACTCAACTCTCCTCGCCCAAGAATGTTCATGTATAAAATGAGAGTATTGGATTAGATTATAAATGAGGTTCCCTCCAGTCGTTTTAAAAACAAAATACCAGTGAAACCCTACAACTCTTAGTGATTTGCTGCAGTCATCAGCTGGTGCAGGCCAGGATGTAGGTCTTGCTGATCCCGGCCTGGGCTCTGCATTCTCAGTAAATGTACCCGCGGGGGGACTGTCAATCTAGGCCAACTTTAATTGGAATGTTGGTCAGTACAAGTGCATCTACAATCACCTTCAAACTTCCAGAAGCAGACCTCCCACAGATGCTGATGCAATAACTGATGATGACTGTGCTTTTCAAAAGAAGAGACATGAAAAAGTTTCATTCCAAAGGAAATCCCCGTTCATCCCTACCCCATGTAAATCTTCTGCCAGACAAGCTATCCTACTTGTAAAGACTCTGTACTCCACTAGACAGTATGCTCTAAGAGCTTTGTCTTGGTCATTTTTATATCATTAACTTTTAGCATAAAACTTGGCATGGATTTGATAATCAATAAATGTTTATAGAATGAATGGTAAATCTCACTATCCCTGAGTATCCCAAACCAGCTTACCTTCATGGCTTAGTTCAGATGCCATGTCTACCTCCCCCCTCCCCAAACTTCCATAATATTTTAACTTTATTTCTCCTATTTTATTTCTCATTTTCTATATTATATTTATGTATATATCTTAGCTGTCCAATAAAGTCAAACTTTCTGAGACAGAAGCTATCTCTTGCTCACTATTGAAACCTTACAAGCACACAATAAATGTGGAAGGAGCACATCATTCATGTGTATGTGTGTGTGTGTGTGTGTGTGTATACATATATACACATATATATACACCAAAGCTATTAGCACAGTGCTTTACAGATAGTAGACATTAAGTAAATATTATTGAATAAATTAAATGTTCTTTCTGATAAAGTTGTGGTGAAACCAATACCCTAAAACTGAAAATGTGTGCAAGTTATTCCAAAACTTTTAGGAAAAATTATAAAAATTGTCATATCCTTGACTAATAATCCCACTTCTGAGACTTTTGTCCTTAGGAAATAGATGAACAGATACAAATCAAACCAAACCAACCAAAACAACAATAGAGTCTGTATAAAAGATTTAGTTTAGTATGTTTTATGGTGAAAAATTGGAAAACAGTAAAAATTACATTTATGGCCTGTTGATATAATAGTGTTCTACTATTCTAATGATAGTTTTGATGACCTGTGAAAGTAGAAGATACTTCAGACTAATGTAAGTAAAATGCAAAGTTCACATGAATTATGATATTCACGGTGGAAAAATAGAAATACTTGTGGAAAAAGCAAATATGCAAAAATAGAGAAATATTTAGGGGTGGTGTTGTTATGGGTGATTTTTCTGCAGTTTTCTTTAAATTTATTATATTATTTTTAATAATAAAATTTGATATAGTCAACATTAACTTTTCCTTAATGTAGCTATATTTCCCATAGACAGTTGTTTAGTGAAGACCAAAGCATAAAATTAAATAGCTACTAACTAGCTATTACTTCAGTATTGAACTCTTGGACTCAGGTGACACCTGAATTATATGTCATGAGGTGGAAAGTAAGGCATGTTGTGCATGGTGCACAGTATAAAAACACATTTGATGAGAAGCAAGCAGCTGGACCCAGCAAAGGAATCTCCAGAACCATGTACCTGGTGATGGGATTACTCACTTAAGGAAACTAGTAACACTAGTTCCTGAGAGGGTTAAACAAATGTGACTGTAACCCGGAAGAGCTATGAAGACAAGGGAGAGGAATTAAAGATGGCTGTCTTCTTCATTCTCCACCATCTCCTAACCCCCTTACCAACCATCATCTAACAGGGATGGGCAAACTATGGCCTGGGGTCCAAATGTGCATGCTGCCTGTTTTTATAAATAAAGTTTTATTGAACACAGCCAAGCCCATTCATTTATGTATTATCTTTGGCTTTTTTCATACTATTAATACAATGAGCTAAATTATGACAGAGACTGTATGGCCAGCAAGGGAGAAAACATTTACTGTATGGCTCGTTACAGAAAGAGACATTTATCCTGTACCCCCAGATATGAGGAGATTTATAAAGAGACATCTTACTTAAGTAATGGGCCATGTTTTTCTATTACTTTTTCTTCAAATATACTAGCCTGGAAGATAGGACGATCATATAATTTATCATCCAAATTCAGACACTTTTGAGGGCGAAAGGGAGTGCTAACTAGACTATACTCCAGGATAATGGAAGCAAACCAGGAGGATCCCAGATATAGCAAACAAATGGGCCCCTACCAGAAGGGCCAGCAGTACAGATCAGTTTTCAAAGGGCACTCGTGGACTGCTTTTATATGTACACAGAAAGCTTAGGTGGTGTTCCCTCTTGGTTCTTGCTAGTTCTACTCTCCCCAGGTGATTTTCCCCTGCTCACTGTCCCAACTCTGCCCTAAGGCTTGCTCTGGCCTCTGAAGAACCCAGCTGTTGGGACACCACTCAGGGTATCATCCCTCCACTTTCATTAGAGCAACAGGAGAAAAGTTTACTCATCCCATTTAAATAAATAATAAACTTTAATAATTCCAAATCAATACAAATAAGAATTTTATGCCTGCAAATTTCACTTGGTTTAATGTGAAGGCAACTTCTTAAAATGCTGTTCTTTTTTTGAGAAAAATTTCAGATTTCTCTTCTCAAATAATTTATTTAAAAATGGCCATTGACCATGGCATTTATCACAGTGGGATTCCAAAATACATATGGTAATATATGATCCATTGATTTGAGCTTTTCATACTCACCAATACTATTTGGAGACTTATTATTTAAGAATGAGGTTTCTGATTTTATCAGTCCAGAATTTAAAACAAAAGAAGAAAACACATACACCCACATGTACTTTTTTTAGTAAAAATTTTTGACACTGGGGAAAAAGGAGTAAAACAAAAGATGCTTACAGCACCTTTAATGAAATCTAGCGAATACTTTGTGAGCCTGTTGTCTGTGTGAACAATAATAGCTTATAGCTTTGAAACCTCTCTGAATGGCTTTCCAAATATTGCCATCTGGTGGAATTTCAGTTAATTGTTCCTTTGTTCTAGGGAGCTCGTGAAGTGAACTTTGAAGACATTACTTAGAGAGACTCAGAGGACCAGTGGGAAATAACTGAAGGTGAAAATGATTGTGTCTCAAAGACAAATCCCAAAATGAAAAAAATGAAGCTTTCTGGGTTCTTCATCCCTGTCACTAGACGGATCTCTCTAGAAGCTCTCTTTCTCTCATAAAGCCAACACAGAGGTTGCTCTTAACAGTACCAAATAAAAATCATTTATTCACAAATCATTAGAAATGTCAAGAGGTCATTCTGACTATATTTGGATATTCTCCCCCTTCACTTATCACTAATAATATCTCCAAAATTAAAATTTAATTGTCTTAACCATTTTTAGAGGAATTGCTAATAGCAGTTTATTAGCACTTAATACATTTGGGAAATAGAACACAGTTTGAAAAATAATGTTTTAATGGAACATATTTGCTCAAATATTGGCTTAAATTGTATACTGGAATTTTGAAAATAAATTTGTTATAAAGGCAGTAATACTTCGATTTAGTCTGTAAACAAGGAGTCATGCAACATAATTTATATTTAAACCTTACCTTGAGCATCCAGGCTCTCTCCCTGGGTGTCGAAATGAACTGTTCCTCTGGGAAATGGGACCCTGGGATAGCAAAAATGGAAAGAGAGAGAGAGAGAGAGAGAATGAATATGAATTTAATATGATGAAAACATGGGAGCAAAGAGTTATCATTTAGTTCATTGGGTGTGGCCAGCAATGGAAAAGGAAATTAAAGAAAAAACACACCCCAAATAACAAAAGTCAGTTGATTTTACCATATGAGAGTGATTAAGTCAGCCAGACAACAATAGAATTATGCTCTCAATCTATATTTATTAGCTCAATTCTTAGGTTGATTTATTTTGTGAAAATTTAGTATATTAGCAGTGCTATGACAATAATTTTTCTTTTATCTTCCCCCTGCCCTGATAGTCTGGTGTGATGGGAATCATGGCAGCAGATAACCCCAAGATGCAGTGCCTCTAGTGGGGTATCACATATCAACATCAGTTAAAGTATTGACTTCTCCAAACTTAGGTTTATTTGCAGGTTTTATATCTGGTATCCACACAAGTTCATTCTAGTCAAAAATATTTTTGTTTAATTTTGACAGATAAGTGTTATAAACAATGTCAGGATCAAACTTTAAAATATACACACCAAGAAGCAGTAATTTACTTTCTTTATATGAATTAGTTATCTCTTTTCAAAAAAGTTCTCTGACTAAATGATAAAACAAGACAGTAAACGAATGAGAGATAGATCCAATTCTGGAGGCTGATAAATGCACGAGCTCTGGGCTTTGAGGGCAGGATGCTGGGGGGATGGATGGTTACTGGGAGTTTGCGATAATTCAACCAGATGATGCTAATAGTGACCTGGCATCCCTATGTGTACGCACCTTAACTGTCTTCTCCATCATCCCAAGACACAAAATTAGAAATGACCTCTTTCCACCTTTCATCTAAGCCCAACATTGCTCTTCTGGGCTTTCTGTCTATGACCTTTTCAGAAATGCCTTTGGTGCTTATATAGTTTAAAATGAATTGTACACAAATAAAATTTGTATAAAAATAATTGTACAAAAATATCATTAAACTAAATAGTTTAACATCAGTTGTAAAAAAATAAATATTTCATAGTAAAGCAAATAATGAAATAAAAATAAAATATAAAACTATTCAGCCAAGGACCCCAAAAGTAATTCATAAACTTTGGCTTGTTTAAAAACAAGAATATTTAACATGAATGGTGTCAAGAACTAGACTCAGGTAAACTGACTATAATTTAATTTGTTCCTTCAGATAGAACAGGTAGAATTTCTTTACATATTTTATAGCAGAATATAATTTTGTGGATATTTCACATCTTTCCATAATTTAATGATAGTTGAGACTTTTATTAAAGAAAAAAAAAGGAGAAAATGTTTGAGATCAGGGGCCTGGCAAAGTGTTCTTGGCCTTGACACCAAAAACATAACCTGTAAAAGGAAAAGTTGATAAATTGGACTTCATCAAAATTAAAAACTTTTGCCCATGTGAAGTGGATATAAACTAGGAGATAATATTTGCAAACCACATATATGGCAAAGAACTAGTATCTAGAATATATAAAGAACCCTCAAAATTCAACAGTAAAAAAATCAATTCAATTGGAAAATGGGAGAAAAATATGAAGAAACATTTAACTAAAGAGGATACACAGAGAGCAAAAGAGCACATGAAGTGATATTCAACATTAGCCATCAGGTAAATGACACTTAAAACTACAATGAGACATTGCTATACACCTATCAGAATGGCTAAAATACAAAATAGAGACAACACCAAATCCTGGTGAGGATTCGAAGAAACTAGATCACTCATATGTTGCTTGTGAGAATGTAAAAAATGGTACAGCTACTCTAGAAAACAGTTTGGTAGTTTTTTGTTTTTTTAAACTGAACATGCAACTACCATACCACCTAGCAATTGTACTCTTGGGTAATCCAGGAAAATGAAAACTTATGTTTATGGCAGCTTTTATAGTAGCCCAAAACTGGAAATACCCCAGATGTCCTTCAATAGGTTAATGGTTAAACAAACTATGGTACAGCCACACTGTAAAACACTACTCAGCAATAAAAAGGAACCAATTATTATTGATACAAGCAACAACCTGGGTGAATCTCCCGAGAATTAGGCAGAGTGAAAAAAGCCAATCTTCAAAGGTAATATACTATATGACTGCATTTATTTAACGTTCTTGAAGTGAGAAAACTACAGAAATGAAGCACAGATTAGTGGTTGCCAGGGGTTAAGGAGGGGGTGAGGGTTGGAAGGCAGTGTGGTTTAAAAGGGCAACACAAGCATCCTTTTGGTGATAGAAATGTTCTGAACTTGACTGTATCAGTGTCAATATCCTGGCTGTGACATTGTACTATAGGTTTGCAAGATGTTACCATGGAGGACTGGATAAAGAATACATGGGATCTCCCTATATTATTTCTTACAACTAGGTGCTAAGGTACTATTATCTCATATTAAAATTTTTTAAAAATCAAGAGTTTGGACAGCAACTAGAATTGAACAAGATACCTCACTTTTATTTTCTTATCTTCTCAGAGAAAAAGAAAAGCCCCTTGCAGTGGGCAAGATGGGTCAGGAATTTGCTCTGCTTTGTACAGATCCAAGAAAAAATAACTCACCTACAATACTAGCATTCAGAAACTACTGCCAAAGTTCTGCTGTCCAATCTTGCCTATCTTGGAATTTTCTCTGCTGTTATTTCCTTTATCTCCCACATTTACCTTCCCAATCTATTAAAAATCACAAAATTGATACAATTACACACATTCAAAACCAGAAGTGAGTTGGAAATAACAGTTTGATACACCCTGCATTTCTGAACTGATCTCTCATACCCTCAAGTTCATACTATCCAGGAATTTCCAAATTTTCCAAAAGTCCCACATCTTATTTGCACAGGAATGGGATTTTTAAAATTTATTTTATTTTTTTAAGAAATGGAGTCTATGATGCCCAGGCTTGAGTGCAGTGGCTATTCACAGGTGTGATCACAGCACACTGTGGCCTCCACCTCCTGGCCTCAAGCCTCCTGCCTAAGCCTCCTGAGTAGCTGGGACCACAGGGACACACCACCATGCCTAGCTTTACAATTAACTATACTTTTGATTAATGACTTATCCTAGGCACTGTAACCCTCAAATTTCATTCTCTGTTTATCTTCTCTATTATTTGTTACTCCTAGATAATTATAAGTGAACTTAATTTTTTATTAAATTTCAGGATTTTTAAACTTAGATTTCATTTTATTTTTTGAGATGGAGGTCTCGCTATGTTGCCCAAGCTGGTCTTGAGCTCCTGGGCTCAAGTGATCCTCCTGCCTCAGCCTCCCAAGTAAACGGGACTATAGGCACATGCCACCGCACCAGCATGGAATGGAATCTTATCCTTTGTGGTTGTTTGTGGAGGACAAGGCAGGTATTCTGTGTTCTAAACTGGATCACATGCTAAATAAAGACATCACCTTAATCATCAACACAAAAAAAGGAGCTTGCATAGTTTCCCCTTACACGTTGACTTTCATTCTTTTGTCATTTTGAGCACTAGGCAGACAGCTCCTCAGAAATGAGCAGCCCTTTCTCTGGGCCTGTTTGTTGGTTTTGTTTTCATTGAAAAGACCAAATACCTTTGTTAGGATAAGAGTCATGACTCTTTAACAAAAGCACATTCTCTGTTCCTACAAAAGTCTATTTCCCCCTATCCTCTAGAAATTTCAAATCTTCTTTCTTTGAGCAAACCTGGAATTCCAGCATCCCATGTCTGAGGCTCAGTAACAGAACATCTATCTTAGCTAGAGAGTACCTCCGCCCCCACTGCCACCACCAAAAGACTACTGCTTCCATGTCTGGCCACAAAGCCACAGAAATATAGAAGATATTAATATATCAGAGTGAAAAAATGGTTGTAAAAATATTTCAAACCATGCCATACCATTGAAAGAAGATTTTATTCTTACTTCATTGCCATGTGTCTAACCAATGAGGCTTCTGGTCAACACAAGGTTAAAGCATCCTCCTCACCAAGAGAGCATTACCACCTCCCCAGCTGTTCACAGCTTTTCCAGGAAGAGAACCCCACTGGGGCCTGAGCCCATGTTTTCCTCTCAGGAGTTGACTAAGCTATCTTCGAATCTTCACAATGAGCTGTCTCCTGAATTCCAAACTCCCCATGGCCACTTTGAGATATTGAATCACTCCAGTTGTAGATCACAGTTTTTAGTGTGGGAGGTCCACAGCTTTCTAGGAATAAAGCAGCTCACAAGCATTAACAGAAGGTCACAGGCCATTAATCCTGAGGCCAAGCCTACTCACTATCAGCATTACAGAGAGCCCCGCCTCCACCAAGCACCTCAATTAGTGGGTTTGGGTAGGCTCAGGGCCTTCCCAGGGGCAGCAGGAGGAGGCCCAGAGACACAACCCCACCCCTAGTGTGACTCCCCCAGGGAGTGACTGCCAGGAAGCACAGAACTGAGCACACACCAGGGAAACCAAAAACCAAATGAGAGTATCTGGCAAGTAAAGGAGGTCAAATTACACGGAATCTGGAGTATTAAGTCTGGTACAACTCATTCCTCTCCTTAAGAAAGACAAACTACCAAATGACCCATAAGGTGTATTTAAGGAGTTTTAAAAAAATTATAGCTGGCTGATAAAGGAATTTTGGTGGTATATATTAAGAATGGCAATGATGTTATAAACTATGTTCGTGTGATTTGGATTTCTATAAAAGACAATCCCCAGAAACTACCTAAAATCATAGCTACAAGAAAATCGAAATTCAGTTCTTTTCATACCAATGTAGCCTAACCTCGTCTTCTTGGAATCTTCATTTATCCATCTGCTACTTTCCATGTGAACCAGAATTAAAATAATTTTTAAGATTGCCCTTTCTATTTTAGCATGGAATATTCCCAGTGCTAAATGTACAAAAGTAAAATTCTTTCAAAAGATTACATGAGACAAACTACATCTATGAAAAATACCATGTGCATTATGATCCTGTGAAATGTTTTTTATAATTATTTTCACTTATCCTTTTAAATCTTTTTATCCATTTTTAATCAGATATTTTTGAAAATAGAATAGTATGGAAGGTTTTTTTTTTTTTTGGCCCAGCTAAAGTGCAATGGCATCAACATAGCTCACTGCAACCTCAAATTCCTGGGCTCAAGCCATCCTCCTGCCTCAGCCTCCCAAGTGGCTGGGACCACAGGTGTGTACCACCGTACCTGGCTAATTTTTCTATTTTTTGTAGAGACAGGGTTTCGCTCTTGCTCAAGCTGGTCATGAACTCCTGAGCTCAAGCGATCCTCCTGCCTCAGCCTCCCAGAGTGCCAGGATTACAGGCGTGAGCCAATGTAAAAATATAGTAGACATAGAAGAATAGCTCCTTTCCTCATATGTGACTGATAATGAAATGTGGCAGAATGCTTATGAAGCAGGAGAGTAGCCCAGAGAGAGGTTCAATTTCAGAGCCCAGGGTTCAAGTTTAGTGTTCAGGTCACAGTGGAAACTAAAGCCCTGCTTTCCACATGTCCTGTCTTTATAGTCTGCAATTCCTTTGACCATCCAAAGAAGGAACACAGTAACATGTTAAAAAGGGTTACACATGAGATCTAAGTAAGACTTTGACAGTGGCAAGAGGGTTGTTAGGACGTTGGGTTTCGAGGGCTGCTATGACCTTCCTTAAAACATGGAAAAGCCTTGTCCAGCCTTTGCACTGTGCTCTGTGGAAATCATTTCAAATTCTTATTTAACATTTTCAGCCGCATCTGTTAAAAGTGTTGGTAAGTGGACGGAACTTGCAGAAATGTGCAGGAATGTTTGCGTAGCCTCTGCCCACAAGTTTCCTGTTTGAGCCGATGTGGAGACCCCCGAACGCTGATGTAACAACAGACAGCACTGCTCTTGGGGGCCGCCTTACGGAGGAATCTACTTACAAAAGGTTTGGGGCTGTATCAGTCACTAAGCTCCTCAACTAGGAAAAATCCTAGGGAAGTTGCAGAACAGAAGCCCCAATTACACGGTCATGGATAAAACAACCATGGGGAGAATGAAACATATAAAATTGGAAATAAATCCAAGTAAAATACCCAACTTGAAAACATTTGTTAAAGCCTTTTCTCTCCATAAGTATACATTTCTATAGCTCTCAATTTGGCAAAATTAATTTTACGTATATCAGCTCACCCAGGATCTTGAAATTGCCATTCTGTCTTTACTTCTTCTAGAGATTCACTCTGCTTGCCTTTTAGTTAGTGCTTTTCTCTCTTTTATCCTTTTTCTGTAAAGACTGTCATGTGGTACCAAGTTGCAGAGCCAGATCTCTACTTGTGTTTATCAAACCTTTTTTCTTAATCATCTTCCTCACTCCCTCTCTACACATGCAAAGAACCTTTTTATCCCCTAAGGATGCTAAGAAATCCTTTAGGATCCCCTTAATGGTACAGAATAGGATTTTGTCTGTAAGGGGTAAGCTTTGGAGGCCACAAGCCATTGTGATATCCAATTTTCACCCCCATTAAGAGTGCATGCTCTAATCCGATTGAACACGCAAGCATTACTAGCATCTCCTATGTGTCAGGCACCGTGCTAAGAGGTAGGGGTACAAAAATGAATAAGGCGGGCCCTGCCCTCCTGCTCTGCAAGTTGTAAGAGCTTTTGCATAACCCCATGAAATAAAGAGGATTATTACCACAACCCTTTAAATGAAGAAACTGAGGCTTAGGGAGCTTGTTTCTTGCGTGAGATCACACAACTAATAAAGGACACTGGTCTTCCAATTCTAAATTACATGCTTTTCTTATGGATCCATTCCAATCCATTCTACCTTTGCCTTTTCTTTATATGTATCTCAGATTTCCTTTGCGTATCATTTTAAAATTCAATTTCATATATTTGAAGCATCAGGGCACCAAATTTTAATCTTCTTAAAACTTTTTATATGAGGTTCCTATTCTTTCATTTGTTCAATATTTATTGAACATAAGAAATAACAACAGCACATAAGAATAACAACAGCTACCACTTATGAGTAGCTAAGATGCATCAAGTGCTGTGCTAGGGAGGAGTACTATTTTTTATTTCTGTTCCACAGATGCATGAACTGAGGCTTGGGGCAGGGCTGGGATTCAAACCCATGTTTATTGTACTTTGAAGGTGGAGCTCCTCAGTACCACTGTATGCACCTGTTAGAAGCCGAGCACCATGTTAGGTGCTGGGGCTCTAAGGGTGAACAATACATAGCACAGCAACCAAAGTCCAGTTGGGTGACAGACACATGAATTAATAATTCATATTCATATTAATAATTATATCATGGGGTTGTGAATGCAATGAAATTGATAGGGAAAAGTGGAAGAACAAATGGGGAAAGCTTTATGACTGTTCTTTTCTTAGAAAGCATGTAGAGTGTGAAAGTCATTTGTTTTTCTCATTCTGAAAATTAGAGGGAAACAAGCATTTCACTTCTCAGGATCCTCTGTGGCTGTGTTTTCCCGACTTTATGCATCAGCTGAGAATTTTGTTAAAATGCAGATTATGATTCAGCAGGTCTGGGGTGGGGTCTGAGATTTTGCCCTTCTAAAAACTTCCAGGTGTTGCTGCTGCTGCTGGTTGCAAAGCACAATCTCTCTGCTTCAGAGCACTTTCCAAAATCCGCTACGGTGGCAATCTAACGGATGAGCCATTCACTCACATGATCCCAACTGAAATAAACTAATTTATAGCTCAGATCTTGCTACCAAATGATGGACCAAAGCAAAATTAAGGAGGTAAAACTCATCCTTGGGACACACCACTTTTTTCTTCCTGCTCCTCTCCCTCCACATCCCTAACCCCACAGGGGTAATGTACTCATCCAGCCTTCCAGGTCCTTAGAAAACTTCTGTCCTTTCCAAGATGATATCTACTTGATTGCCTAATCTGTGCAAATGCATTAGAGAGTGTTTATAACAAAAACTCATTATTTTTTTCTCTGCTGACCTGAATGGTTGTTTCTGGATCTTGTTACATGAGCGCCCTCAATGAAGCCACTGTTATTTCTGTGTAGACAATTGAGCCAGCTGAAGCTGCCACATGTACATCCAGCATGCTTGAGAGATCGGAAGATGCTCAGATGACCTGCCAAACTCTGTCAAACGCAAACAATGAGCTAAAAACTTAAAAACCTTGCATTACTGTTTCCACAACTGTGCAGCATATTTGGCCCATCATTCTGCCTACAAGTGTCAGGTTCAAAGACACTTCAGAGACTGCCTGAACTTTCTAACAATATTCCTGAACAGCTCATCATGCCCTCTCTTGGTGCTCTCGCATTTTCAAACTGGGGGAAAAGAAATGACTACCAATGCTAGAATATCAGGAGTCCTCATCTATGGTGGTCTGTGTCTCAAAAATATATTTGTCAACTAATTTTTTGAAACCCCATGCATCTTTCCATGGAAACAGAAGGTGGTTGGAGGTTAAGATGCTGGTATAATTCAATATCTTTATGGGTTAAAGGACTACCCTGAGAAACCAACTATCATTTGTAAACCTGGCAAGTATAAAGAACATTGGACTTGGAGTAAAATTCCCTGGGTTTGAGGTTTTCCCAATTATGTGACATTGGGCATGCCATTTAAACTCTGGGCCTCAGAGTTTTTAGTTTTCTGGAAAGTGCTACTTAGAAGGTTGCTGCTATGTACAAAAATTCTTTAGCAACTGTCAATTTCTATGCAAATGGAAAATACCTATTAAGTTTATCATTATTATTAAATAATTGCATTTGAACATAGCTCCCTAGACAACTGGGTCTGAACATTACAAGGTCAGGAAATATTAAAATAGAGCCGACTCCAGGCAAGACCAACAGCTTAAACAGAATGGGAGGGAATATGTATCTTAAGGGATTTTTTTAGATGTGGCCTTGATGAAAAGGGCCCTAAGGAATTTGTGAAACAGGACCCTCACTGGCCTTTCTGGCCCTGCTGAGATCTCTTTTGCTATCTCTTCTGTAATGCATGACCTTGGAAAACCTCGCAATTTGACCACCATCTCTCTAAGGTTGGCAGCCTAAGGAAAAAAAAAAAGAGCAAAAAACGGAAACCAAAAACCCAAACTTAACCTTCTGACCACAAGTGAAACTTCTCCTATTAGCTTTATGTTGAATGGTAGCTCATAAGATTGTCGTAGGGATTAAACACTTTGTAGATAACATTCCATTTAACACAATGTTTAACATTTTTATTCCCTTCAAACCTTTGGGACCCTAGAGAAGCTCTTTTCTCTGCCTTCTTGTTCCTCCTCATCCCACAAGGTGCTTCCTTTTTTGTTTCCCACAGGGACAGCTAATGTGTCACCTCATCCTCCCCATCTGCACAATGTACTACAGAGCCAAGACGAAGCTCAGATAACTTGCCAAACGCTGTCAAAAGCAAACACTGCACTAAAAACTTGAAAACTTTGCAACTGCCAAGTGGTTTTAGTAAAAAAAAAAAAAAAATCCATAATGAGGTGATCTCCAAGGGTGACTGCAGCTCTGAAACACTACGATACTAATTGGCATAAATAATGAAAGGCATGTGTTTTGGAGAGTTATGTTCTGATTTCATGAGATCCTCCCTGTCAGGACGCTCCGATTGTTCCAGACATTCAAGACAGGTGGAACACAACTAGTTTCATTTGTTCCCTCCAGGAATGGGAAGGTGTCTTAGAGCGGTGCGTTGGGAGTTCAGAGGACAGTGCCACTACAGCCTGGTCAGAGGAAGGCTTTGCTCATCACAGACTCCTCTTTGAGCACCGTTTGGCATTCATTTTCAGACACCAGGGCCATAAAAGCAGTGATGATTCCTACCTCTGATCACAACTGTTGCCTTGTGGCCTTTCTACATTCACTATCACAGCTCAACTACAGCCTTAAGAAGGAGAACTCCATGTGTGTTAGGCTAAAAGAAAAGGTTTGACATAGTTGGTTCAATCCCTGTGTTTTAAATCTATTTTCTACTTGTCCTTGCATGCTCTGGTGCCCCGGGCAGGTACCATATGGGTGTCCAGTAATTGTACAGCAACACAAAACCATGAGATGCAGGCCTTTTTGTCTTCACCTGTGTTTTGAGGTGGCACAACACAACTCACTGCTAGACTTGGTCAGTAGTTCTTTTTCCAGGTCTTCCCTGATCTCTAACAGGATATGACACATGGCCTCTTTATTTCTCAGTCTAGGCTGACTGATGGAGCGATGACCCAACACTAAGAACCACATGAACAGGGAAAACGTGAGCTCAGGAAGGCTTCCGAGTGTATGCTTTTTAAATGTGTTTGTTCTGCCAGAAATCACACTGCTTTCATATTGTGAGGAGCTATAATGGCATTCTCCATATGTTAAATGGACGTTTAAACTTATCACTACATCTGCCTGTTCCAATTTAACTAAAGAATTCAGTGTGCTAATGGACTATCAAAACTACATATTTTCCTTATGTTTAGGAAGTAATTTATGGATTCCCCACAGAAAAAAATATAGTTCCCATTGCATTTCTATTATATTTTATTCTAAGAAAGAAGAATTAACAATAACATTTCAGAGCACTGGGATATTTTGTGGAGAGTGGAGAGCTAAAGGTATGAAAGATGAATTGAGTTGACTTGGGTTGCACCTTAAGTACAGCTGGGACAAGAACCAGGTCTCTTGAAAATCAGTTTAACCCCCATAGTAACCTATAATAAATAAATAAATAAAGAAATAAAAAAGAAAATCAGTTTAAATTTACTTACTGTTAATATAATAAACAATAAGAATGTGTTGTGACTAACTTGCAAATGTTTTGAGGGAAGATCATTGTTTAGACTTAAATTTTGAACTAAAGGGGTAGAAACAACCAATCTTTATCTTAACTCATGTTTTCTTTTGAATAGTTTAGTAGCCATTGCTGCTTTCTTTTTGACTATCATTTTATTCTTATATGTAATACTTTTAACTTGATATTTTAATTCTTTTAATCTCTAGATCCTCTACATATGATTAGTAAAAAAAAAATTTTACATAATTTTTCAGATAGAGAAATCCAAGGTGCAATAGTTTCTCAACCAAAGTGATACAAAATCATTAACAGGCTGGTAACAAAGTTCAAGGTTATTAATCATTCTTTAACAATTTAAAAACAAACTCCTTTAATTATGAAAAACAAAAAAAATTCACACGGCTTCCAGATTCTAAGAGCAACCTTTAAAACACCACTGGGACTCACAAGAATATAGTGTTAAAAATTTACATATTTGTTAATATCTGTTCTTTATTGATGGAAAACTCTAAAAAATTCAAATAATTTGCTTTTCATATTGAAAAATAAATCTATATATTTGTAATGGAAAAAATAATCTCTTCCCATTGGGATGGGCTGCAAATGCCATGAAAAGTATGACTCAAATGGAGTTAGGCTAGATGATATAGCTCATAGAAAACAATTGTTCTACCCATCCTGCATGGCTCAACTGCGTCAGATTGCTCAATAAGATGCTTTAAAGGTGTCAGATGACTCTTAGCAAACCCCACCCAAGGTCCCAGGTCTGGGCAAATTATCATGAATAGCATCATCACAGACACTTAGGTAAGCAGTTTAGGAAAGACAACCTAATAGACTCTTCCACAAAAGGGTTGAACCTGACTAACTCAGAGTCACAACTCAACTGGAGCTGGCGTCCATGGTGATGGCTAAGTATAGCAATAGACTCCCAAGAGAAGAAAAAAGGCCACACATTCTTGAATACAATTGCAATCGTTATAGTCTTGTGGTCTGAGGGACTAATTGTGAGAGCTGTTGGTAAGCAGTACCAAGAGCCTCTAGTTCCTTTCAAATAAGACAAATAATAGCCCTGTAGGACAGATGTTTCTTGTTTCTGGGCACGACTTGATTCCAAAGCTCTCATCAGCTTCCTGCTACTCAAAACAGGGGCTCACGGACTGAGCCTCCCTGTATTAGATTGTGTGTTCCCAAGTCCACTAAACATTCCTTTCACAATGAAAAAACCATGTGATCTATGGGTACAGTGAAAGCTCCCTATAGTTCAGTTATTGCTTAGTTTTAATGTAAGTTTAAAAACATCAGTGTAGAAGTCCCTGCACTTTGGACTATCTAGATTTTTAAAACAAATATCTAAAAAAAAAATCCCTAGGGTATCAGGGGTTCACTTTGAATGTAGGGCTGGATAAAATTTGTCACAGATGTGGCAGGACAGGAGAAAAAAGTCACATCTTGAGATTTTATAGATATGTGTTTTATTTTTAAATGAAAAAGTGACCTACATTATGATTCAAGACAAAAATATGCTAACATCTGTTGGAGTTAGAAGTTATTTTCCAGCATTCTATCATTTATCTTTTCCAGCATCACTAATGTCCCCTACTTTCTCCCATCAGATAACCATCATCTCTATGTCCCTCTCCTAAACACTTCCCAAAGCCTGCTAGCTGGTCAACCTTCACACCAAGTCTAAAGTGTGATTCCTCCCAGAAGTTTTGGTATTTAGCAGGTATTCATATTTTAAGCAGAGGGGACAAAGTTTTGATAGGGGACTTTCAAAAATTGCTCACAGAGAAGCATTCCTCACCAAGTATGTTTTCCATAAGAAATACCACAAAAAAAGGGAGGCCTTTTTAACAAATTGCAGGCCTGTGATGGACAGTACTCTGAGTACACAAGAAAACTCTCATTGCAATCCTCCATCTACAAAACAGTCATGTCAGAAAACGATGAAACAATTCCCCAAGTTGAACTCTTAGGTGTCAAGTGCTGTGCTAGGATCTGGGGATGTGGAGGTGAATACGAGTCCATCGCAATCTTCAACCAATTCATGTTCTCTGGGACGAAAGGCAAATCAAACATGGGCCACCTAACCTACCCTACAGGGATGGCTGGGCCAGTGACAGGTGGGCAGAGGTGATGGTTGGAAGGTGAGGCTCTCCGGATTGAGGTTTCTCAAATGTTGATGCCTAACAACAGACCACCTGGGCATCTTACTAAAGTGCAGATTCTGATTGAGAATGTCTGGGGAGGAGCCTGAGCGTCTGCATTTTCAAGATGCTCCCAGGTGATGCTGATGCCACTCATCAGTGGACCACTCTTTCTGAGTTAGCAAGGCCCTAGAGAAATTAACACCTGAGATAAGAGAAACCTGAGCTTGAATTAACTAGGAAAAGGTGTCCAAGGCAGAAGAGGGAGCAAAGACACAGGTGCAGACACCAAAGCTAAAAGCATTATGTTGGATACAGGAAACATTAGAAATGCTAAGGAAACATTTTACATAAGTTATTGTTGGATGTAAATACAGACAAGAGCTTTACACAAAAATAGTTTTTGTAATAGTTGCCCGAGGGTGGTTAAGTTTAGGAGTGCTTCCCTTCATGCCCCTCCCCCACTTTTAAAAAGACTAATGAATTTATGTTTATTAAACAATAAAAGGATAAATAAGTTTCTCCTGTGTGCCAGTGGGAGAAATTTTGTCCTGGGGTGCTTTTAATAAAATGACCACGTAGGCTCTTCCAATTTGGGGCTGTATGATTGGATAAGATAAAAAGATACTTAATAACTAATCACAATTATGTAATAATGTGGTTTTGATGGCTACCTAAAAACTTTTTTCCTTTTGAGACAGGTCTTGCTCTGTCATCTGGGCTAGAGTGCAGTGACATCATCATAGCTTACTGCAACCTCAAATTCTTGGGCTCAAGCAATCTTCCCACGTCAGCTTCCCAAGAGCTGGGACTAGAGGCGTGTGCTACCATGCCTGGCTAATTTTTCTATTTTTTGTAGAGACGGAGTCTTGCTATTGCCCAGACTGGTCTCGAACTCCTGGCCTCAAGCGATTATCCCGCCTCATCCTCCCCAAGTGCTAGGATTACAGGCGTGAGTCACCGCACCCAACCAAAACATGTGTTTTTGAAGAAATAATTGAAGGAATAACATTTTATAAAATGAGTTGAGTAATTTAAAATATTGAAGGAAGTTTTTATAACCCATTAATAAACTTTTCCTGGGAGAGAGTGCAGGAGGGATTATACAAATTTCTGGCAGAAAAGGACTTTGTCTTTGATTTCACAGAGCAGTGACTGGTAAGGAATTTATCACTTGGGGCCCTACAGCCCAAAGGAGATCTGTTCCCCAGCCACAAGGAGAACTTTAAGTTTCTGAGGAGCAGAAGGAAGAGTCTGTGGTTGACTTGGACATACAGCCACCAGCTACACGTAAGATAAGTGCTCTCTGGTTCCATTCCCAATGTATAGATGGAACTGTTAAAACGATCACCACCTTTCTTCTAAATTGGCTAATGTTCCAGGAAACCACATCCTATAATATTTCATCAACTGTCAGCCCTATGTGAAGCAGATCACTGAACAAGTCTTAGGACCATGTCACCGTATGTCCTACAGTCGTGAAGATCTACACACGTTATCTAATAGAGTCTTATGACAATGTCAGACTGCACTGTCTCTATTTGACAGCTGAGAAAACTCAATTTGAGGGATGTTGACGAAGGATGTTAACATCTCCAAAGTCACCCAGTTAGCAGCAGAGGCAGTTTTAAAATACAGGCTGTTTGACATTCTTGCTCCAATTCCAGGATTCTTTCTACCGCATACTACCATAACTTCTAAAAAACAGGAAGACAGGCACAGAGAAGTGAGGTTTTTGAACTCAAAAACAATTATCTATAGAACCTTTTTTATTACTCTTTAAAACTTAGAATTTCACAAGAATAGTTTGGAATTTCCCACAGGCCCAAACAGGATCTCCTTTATCCAGTTTTAGAGGAACCCTGGGATACAAGTATTTGAATGTGTGATATAGGCATATAAATACATGAA
This sequence comes from Varecia variegata, assembly GCA_028533085.1. Classification (NCBI taxonomy): domain Eukaryota; kingdom Metazoa; phylum Chordata; class Mammalia; order Primates; family Lemuridae; genus Varecia; species Varecia variegata. Next base: position 28,651,011 of record CM052443.1, read on the forward strand.
ATGAAGCACAAAAGAGATTTGCTGCTATCTGAGGGCCAGGAATTGTGATCCACTTAATTTATAAGTTATAAATCAAGGACAACCCAGAATGGTATTTATAATATGCTGTCAAGCTAGTTTACATGAGAATATTTCTAAAAACTCATTTGTCTTATTTTTTCATAGATTTATCACAAACCATTAGAAATGGCCATTTAGGATTTTCATATGAATAAAATAGAAATGCAATGATTGCATATCTTGAAGATATTTGATCCAAAGAAACTATTTCTTCTTAGTTGTTAAAAGGGACAATTCGTTAAGGATTATTTCAACAAGGTATTAAATAAAATGAACAATATGTGGAAAAAGCAAATAGTTCAGGACTTCTTAAACTTCAATGTTCACATAAATCACCTGTAGGTCTTTTGTTAAAGTGAAGACTCCGAGAAATTCTGGACTTGGCCCCAAACTGTATTTTAAGACACTCCCAGATGCTGCTGATGCTGCAGGTCCTGGGACCTTACCTGGGCATCAAAGCATCATGGGATCACCTGGAATTGCAATTTGCTTAGTAACACGCTGGTGACATGGTTCATGGATTTCTCAAGTTAGCCCCATTTGAACTAACAACTTGCCTACAGAAGTATCTAGTCTATAAAAACATCTGTGAAAGAATAGGAAGTGCTTTATTTAACAAAATAAAAAAGATTGCTGATTTTCTAGTTCTTTTGCTTTTCATTTCCCCTCAGTTAAGCAAATTGTGCAGAAAACTTTGGTTAATGACTTTTTTTTCCTTCAGTCGGTGAAGGTAGCTAAGATATTTTAATTCATCATCTCAGAAATATAACCTCAAATCAGATATTTTACAGACCAGGAAAACTAGTCATTTTGATATTTATTATATGATAAAAGTAGGGTTGCCAAATTTACCAAAAATAAAAACTAAAAAAATCCAAATCACAAAATGGATGCTCAGTTAAATTTGATTACATTTTTATGATAATTATATCCAATGTAATCTACATAATATATGGGACATACACTAAAAAAAAATCACTGTTTATTTGAAAATCAAATTTAACTGGTTATCCTGTATTTTACCTGGCAAGCCTAGATAAAAGCATGCCCCAAATTCTACTTACCTTGAAGTGCTGAGAGGGCAGATGCTGGGATGGAAAATTAACAGACCCACTGACAGTGCTGTTGAAACATTCCAACTGTTTAAACACAAACTGCTTTCTAGACTTGCCAGTACCACATAACACACTTGGTTATTACCGATGATGATTTGTGGAAGCTCCTTTAGGAGATTTGTGCCCAGAAGACTGCACTTAAAAAAGTCATAATAGAGGTCACACTGGAAGTGAAACTAACGAAGAGCCTTACTTATATATAAATAATAGCTTCTTTCTGGGGAAGAACCAAGGTGGGACAAAACAGGGAGGTTTTTCTTCTAGCTCTCTCTGTTTTCTACTTTACGGAGGGCTAAGCAGCTCAGTGGGAAAACTAATAGTGGTTTCTTGGTAAGAATCATGAAAGATTTCTCTTCTTAAAATTTTGTCAAATGGATCAGATTTAAGATCTTTGAAAGAAGGAAAGGGCAAGGTGGTTGCAGGCACTTTCTCAGCTCTTGCTTATTAGTTGTTGAAAGCCTTTACCAGCTTTTAAAGATGGTCATCTAGTCCTCTGATTTCACTCTTAAGCATAATATCCAATAAATAGTTTCAGATACTTTTAGCATAACTAAAAGGAACTATTCGTTTTCCAGTTGCCTTTTGTTGCTTACTTGCCTTTCTCCTAACTACTTGAAATACCAAGTCATGCCTGCCATGTTTATAATAAGTTGAGACCAAGGTTTGCCTATTAGCAAAACAACTTTGAATGTTTTGCCCGTTTAACAAATTGACAGTTATGAAAGGCCCTACTCTAATAAAAATATAGTAAGTCCGATAATTTCCTAATTTTAGGAACTAGTTTAGAGAGAAACTACTAGCGTTATATGTATGGCATAAGCTATATTGAACAGAATATATTTAATAAAAATGTGAAATCTAGATCATAAGGGAGCACAGTCAATTTCACTTAGACTTGTCCCTTACCCAGTCGGTATAGGAGTTATACGGTCTATGTCCAGCCAAACCCTTCTTCCTACTCCCCATCAGGAGCACTAGGGGATTAAGTTTATTTGGGAGTTAGAGATCAACATACCATTTTATCAATAGTCTTAGGATGGGGCTAAAGACACTTTAAATTTTTTGATTTTGTTTTTAAAAATGCTTTAAAGTCCAACATTTACATCATAATGCATTGTTTGATTTAGTGGGAAAGGAGCCCCTTTGTTTTTTCAGTCTATAAATTACAGGGGGACTGATTCTGGAAGGGATGAAGAGGATACCAGTTATATATAACTACTCTTTAAAGTTGCTCCTTTGGTCTAAGTGAAACTCATCTGCCAACACCCAGTCTGTGGCATTAACAATTCATCAGAAGGAGGAAATCTCCTTAATTGAAGAAACTTTGATGACAGGTAACACTTACAATAAAAATTTGAGACAAGTTCCTATCAATGTAGTTATTCTTTCAAATAGTCTCTCTAGAATCTTAATAGTAATCTTTCCAGCCTTGCTAATTCCTGAAACAGATAGAGCCATGAGTTTCAACTCAACACAAGCTTAATGTAACTGTATAAAGTTTGTCAGTAGTCATTTTTGAAGTGTGTAGATTACTAGGTTGTTGGAAGCAAATTCGTCAATTTAGTCTATTAAGGTCTGGTGTAACAAACAAAATTTGAGTACTTCTCAAGTGTGGCAATTGGAGCAAAAATTGTGGGATTAAGAGATTTTAAATACTACAGCCAGATTTTTCCTTAGCACAGATTAAGAAGAATAAATTCCTTTAAAATGTTTATGATACTTGCAGGTGAATTACGTAAGAGAGTTGTATTTATTCTTCTTGGCCTCCAACAGGTGAATGCTGCAAAGAGAACTTCCCATGATTGGAATGTGCTTTGATGGAGATATTCAAGCATACATTGGAGGATTCCTTAGTGAAGATGTTGTACAGGGCATTTAAACTTTCTTTGGGTGGTGGGACTAACTTTTAAGGGCCCCTAATAAGAGAGTTGATGCTTCTATGACTTGGGGAAAGATTTAAAGAACTTATTACCTTTGGTTACCTAGATAAGAAGCTAAAGATGGCTCAGACTCTTTGGGGTTGGCCTAGTCCAAAGGTTATTTAAGAATAAAGTCACTGAGAGCACAATGTATGTGAATAGTTTCTCCTATTTCAAGGAAGGAGGAGCTAATTAGAACTAATCTTGTCTAGCCAAAGCCTCCAGGCAAGACTACATCAAAACTTGTATGATGTAATAGACACTGGAAAAGGAGCCAATAATCTAGTGTTCTAGACTTGGCATTGCCACTTTTGGAAGATCACTTAACTTTTTGGATTCACTGTGCAATTTTGCACCTGGGAATACCATCTACTTAATTATGTTTAGGCCCTGATATGTTAGTAAGACCAAAGGGGTATGTAAATTTAAGGTAATAAGACTGGGTGGTTCTCATTTGTTCTCAAACCCTTTAGAGCCTCTAAAATTTAGATGACACCCTTTCTTTGTACCCCACCCCTTTTGACCTACTTGTAAATATTACAGAGCTAGGTAATATATCATCATCTGATAAACAGTCTCTGACTAATATGGAATAATCCTATTAGTCCTATGTTTCTAGACTACTTTCAACCTTTCAATATCTTACAGCTCCCCAAAAAGGGGTTCACGTTTCAGAAGTGCATGCCCAGTTCCTTTGCTAAGCTACAAAGAAGTGAGAATGAATGCATTACTTTGGTCATTGGAAAGTCTCATTAACATTTATTTTTGGTGGTGTCTACTAAAGATTATATCCAACTTACCACTTTTCAATATGCTATTTAAATGTACTTGTGCTACTTTACTGAGAGCAGTAGGCAGATGACAATAAAAGCTGTTTAACTATTAACTTATTTTGTAACGACTCCTAGCTTAATGAATTCCTTTAGGTATGCATGTAACTGGATGTGCATATTTTTGTTTTTTCAAAATAATGGGTACAGAGTGAACTTTTGTGAAGTGGATCTTTGGCCCACAAGAGTGTAGTTAAATGTTATAACAATTATTAGTTCTGTTCAAAATGCTAAATTGTTTTATATAAAAATGTAAGTGAACAAATGGGTTATCATTTTATAGCACTTAAAAATTGTAACAGAAATTTGGCCTCTACATATCTGGAATGTCTGTCTTGAAAAATAACAAAATTTATGTACTCAGGATGCTTTGTTTTCCAATGTTCTCCCCACCTTCTGATCTTCAGTACTAAAAAGCAGTATCTGTTAACTCTCACGGTCTTGTGCTCTATGGGGGCTGCAGACATAAAAGCCCCTATACGAGAGACTCCGATGACGTTCAATGGCCAGCAGTATTGAGTGAGTACTATGTGCAAGGCAATTGTTCCCCCTTAAAGAAATTGAGGATGGGGAAGAAAGCATTTAAGAAATAGTACAAAGAGCATTGGTGACAAAGAATAAGGAAGAAAGGAGGGGTATAAAAACTGAAAGTAATAGTAAAAACATTAAAAAAATAAGTTTATTAAGTAAACTTTGTTTGCAACTTTAAACAGGCTATCTTAGATCTTTTGGGGATGACTTTAAAAGCAAGAAAACTTTGGTCAACAGCAAACATAAAATTTTATGTAAAATGTTAGGTGTAACCATTTCTATTTAAATAGATCCTTTAATCTACTCCTGAATGTACAAACAGTAATTGACTTTTTTGTATTCAAAATGTATGTACTAAAAATTCATCCTTTCTACTTCGAATAACTGAAGTAACCCAAACCAGTTTACACTTTCCCAGCAGTTTCTTATATGCCTCCCACCAAGGAATTTATAAGATGTCTAGTTGGCTTCATGTTTCCCCTTCTAGCAGGAGAGAGCATTATATGAAGCAGGTAGAATGGGGTGTCGGAAAAGGGAGTGGCTCCTGCAAGCAAACAGATCGTGATCAGATATTAAAATGTGCTCTCAAAGGAGTGGAGCATGTGTCAATAAGCTATTTGCTGTAATTACTTCCTATTCACTGGGATCGCTGCGGACTGCAGCCTGCTGACTCACCAGGCTGCTGGAGTTTGTTTCTGTCGGGTTTCCCTACTGCCTGCTACACATGAGTCATCAAAGGAATGAAAGTTTCTAACCTCTCCCTTAACCACAGTGCAGAAACCAGGCAATGACAGTGAACCAAACCCTAGGCAGGGAAGGGGAAAATGATGTGGTAGGTGTCACCACCAGCCAGCCAGGCTGCCAGATGACAGTCCCCCGCCCCAGGGTGTTAGTCATCCGCACCTCAGTTTCAGCGTCTTTTCTCTCACCCTCCCTAGTAGTTAAACTGGCATCTTGTCTTGCAATGCCTGCTGCTAATGGCCACCGAACTCTTCCTTTGCAATAGGGGTTCTAAACTTCACTGCACAATGAAATCACCTGGAGTTTGTTTTTGTTTTTAAATACCAATGCCTGATTCTCGCACCCAATCTAAGTGGTTTGCAATGTGATTAGGACATCAGGATTTTTGCCAAAGCCCCCCAGGTGATTCCAATATGCAACAAAATTTGAGAACCTGTGCTTTGAAGCAGCATAGCTAACCCATTCAAGGAAAACGAACCAATTAAGCTTACTAAGGACCACTTGGTCAGCTCCCAAATTTCCTATCTTAAGCTATCTACCGACACATGGCCCCTAAATGATGTCTTTAATGAGCGTGGCAGAGAAGAACGACAACAAAGGGGACATTTCCAGAAGGAACACTGGCTAACCAGGGACCATTCCCCTCTTTGCTTGCTAAAAATTTAGGCAAATTTTGTGTCCTAGAGAAGCATGTGAAATCTTGCTATTCTCCCGGTTACCTTTTGATCTCTGTTCTGTTTCATTCCAGTGTCCTGTTCGGCAAAGTTGTAAGCCGCGGGTCCTCAGATTAGTCGGTGCTGTGTCTGACCTCAATCAGGACCGGACTGCGTGCTGCACCTCGGCTGGGACCGAACCTCAGCCTCGCAGCGCGGCCCTGGGGCAGATACTATGCAAATCAAGAAAGTTCTTCTTCCGTCTCCTCACGCGCGGGCGGGCGCGGGTTTAAGCACTTAACTCTTGATTTTGCATTGACTGCAATATGGTGCTTTTAGTGACCCCTCCTCCTGCCTAGCGGGTCTGGACCATTTTCTTTTTCTTTTCTTTTTTTGAAAAGGCGAAGATTTGAGCAAGTGAGAGCAAGTGGTAGAGAAGACCCTCAGGGAGGGGACAGCAGCGTTGGCTGGTGCCGGGGTGAAGGGACAGCTAATGTTCGAAATATTAATCACTCCACGCGCTACTGACCCGGCGAGGACTAGCAGAAGGTGCTGGGGGTTAAGACAAAGGCTTCTCGGGATCAAATGGCTGCAACGCCCCTTCCTCCGAGGCTACACTCTGCCCTCCACACTGGATTGGCAAAGTGACTCAAGGGGTGGCCAAACCCACCAGCCCTTTCGGGGTCCGAAAGTCAGCTTCACCGAGCTCTCCAGGTTCAGAGGGGAGAGCTTTTCTGCTCTCACCCCCTCCTTCCGGCTCTTTGTGGGATATCTGGGTTCGGTGCAGCCCTTCTAAGGGCAGATTGAAGAATTTCCTACCGAAGTATAGTGGGGAGTCCCTGAGTAGCCCTCGCCCCGCGCGCAAGGTGCTCCCTAGGGAAGAACCACTTAGGTGCAGAATAAGAACCCGCTTCCTTCCCCACCCAGCCGGCTCCTAAGTCCTGGGCGCCCGGGGCGCAAGCGGGAGTCGGCGTCGGAGTCGAGGAGCGGTGGGGCTGTTCGCCGCCGGAGGAGAAGCGTCGCGGGCTGCAGCAGAGCCGGGAGTCCGGGGGTGTCCCCAGCTCCCCAGCCTGCAGGCACCCGCGCGCTGCACTTCCTGGTCTGTCTGAAGCGCGCAGCCCCTGCCAGCGGCCCGCGGCTGTCAGCCCCTGTGCCCCAACTCCAGCCTCCAGGGCAATGCGCTGCGATCGCGCCCACCGCGAGACCCCCTCCTTCTCCCACGCCAAGTCTCCCTACCCTGGATGGCCCCGGTCACCCCCCGCCCCCGAGCCAGTCCACTTTGGTTCTGCCAGCGTGGCAGCCCCGACTTCCTCCCCCTTTCCTGGGGTGCGCAGCGCTGGGGACCCGAAGGAGAGATGCAGCCCGAGGGAGCGCGGGGGGCTGCACGCCCGGGGGCCGCGGCGCCGACCCCTGCACAACTTCTTGCGGGGCTCCGGGACCCCCGGCTCCACTCGCTTGGCGACGCGCAAGCTGCAGACCTAGCGGCGGGAGAAGGCGCGGCCAGAGCCTGGCGGGGGAGGGACTGCGCCAGGGCAGGGGGTGTTGGGGTGCGCCAGGGCGGTACCGCTTTAAATGCACTTGACTCACCTGCTCCGGCGCTGTCGCCTCCTTCCTCTGCTGACAGCTGGGGGCTTTGTTTTCTCCACCCACCCCGCCGGCCGCGCTCCGCCCCCACTGCCGCACGTGACTCGCCGTCTGCCACGGCCGCCTCTTGGCGTGTCCACCCGAGAGAGCTGGGCCAGCACCGCCTCTTCCTGGGGGTGCGGGTGCAGGTGGGGACCCCTGTGGGGGACAGTCCAGGGCAGGTCCGAGGTGACCGGCCTGAGGACACTGGTTCGGCCCTAGGAAGCCAGGCTGAAATGGTGACAGGGAAGAGAGTGCCAGCCGGTGCAATGAACTGGGCTGTTTGGCCGCATCCGAGACAGAGGAGGCGGGCGCGGCTCGCAGAGGGGGTTCGAAAAGGCGACGCCACACCCTGAGTAAAGTACCTGCAACCAGCGGCTTGCACACCAAACGGAGTGTATCTGCTTTTTACACCAAGAGTTTGTACTCATACCTGGAGTACGACTGATAATGAGGGGCAAACTGGTTTTGGCATGAACATTATTAATTAACCTAGACAATTCTAAGAATAACACGATTCACAATTTAATAATACGTTTTATTGGGGTTTCAAATCTGCTTGTTGATGCTGTTGATATTTGGATTCTATTTGGAAAATGGAATCCAGGCTGGAGAAACTAACTCCAGAAGATTATTGATGTGGGCACTTGTCCATTTGGAACAGCACCTATTTTTAATGAAATGAATTGAGAAAATGTTCTGGCTTCAAGACCCAGCTCGGTATCTGCTGCTTTTGGAATTGGTCCACACCCTCGCCGGTCACAATGATCGCTGGTGTTCGAAACTGCAAGAACTTTTCTGAATCCTTCCTTTAGCACTTGGAGAACACATATATGCCCCCCAACTACCAAATTGCTACTCAGGGCAAAGATTGTCTGTATCTCCCCCAGCATTAATTAAAGCGAAGTCTTCATAGTGGAGAGATTTAGCACAGTGCTTCTCAAACTAAATGTGCAGAGCGATCACCCAGAGATTTTGTTGAAACCTAATTCTGATTGAGTGAGTCTGGGGTTGGGCCTGAGGCTGTCTGCATTTCTAGCCAACTCCTAGGTTATGGCAGTGCTGCTAGATTGAGGCCCACACTTTCAGTAGCAAGGCTTAGAGCACCTGCTTTGGCATTGGCCAACCTATTTTGCGCCCTGACTGCACCACTTGCCAGCTGTGTAAACTTAGGCAGGTTTCTTAACAAGCTATAAAATAGGGATGATATTAATTCTCACCTCATAGGGTTGTCTTGAAGATTAAGTGGGAAAACCCACATAAGGCACTTAGTGTTGCACCTGGCACACATAGCCAGGGCTCAGGATATGTTAGTTAATTCATTCTCGAGGTCATCCTTGCAGGGGCAAAGCTGCCACAAAGTCCACCAGCAGGGGGAGCAGTGTGTGGAATGGGCACAAGGATGAGGTAGCCATAGCGAGAATGAGGACTGTGCCCCCCTAGCGCCTAGTGCATGCAGATGTGATGCAGAAGGAAGCATGCACGTTCAAAAGTTTTTGATTTTACTTTGATTCTTTGTATTTTTATTTTTTATTTTATTTCAGAATATTACAGGGGTACAAACGTTTTTGCTTACATGTATTGCTTTTGTACAGTTTGAGTCAATGTTGTAAGTGTGCCCATCACCCAGATTGGGTGCATTGTACCCGTGAGGTGTGAATTTACCCAACCCCTCTGCTTTAAATTTTGATAAATTAGTTCTGAGACATTGAATTAAAAAATCATTTTGCTTTCTATTACAGATAATGTCCAGCTGCCTGTCAGATGGGTAATCTATTTTAATATCTGAGAAAGTAAATGGATTGTTAAGGAGTAGCACATTTTTTCTCCTCATTAAAAACCTTGAAATTTAAATTTAAATGAATTTATTAATGAAGATATGGTATTCTTAGCTCTCAAAATGAATGGGTATTGTCATCTTCCTTCCTTGCTTCTCTTCCTCTCTCTCTATCCCCCAAATATGAGTGTTTCTTAAGACTCACTGCTTAGCTTTTTGTTCTTTTCACTCTCTGCCATTGCCCTCGGAAATTTTGTGTGTGTCTTACATTCAACTTTTAAATGTGTGGACACTACTTCTGAATCTATATGCACATTCTTAACCTGTTCCCAAGCCCTATTTCTGCTTTTCCTATTATTTGCTAAGCATATCCATTGAATTTCCCACTAGTTTTTAGTGTGTTCTAGATTAAACTCCTTGGTGATCAATCAAGATGGTTATTTGCATTGGAAAGCCCTCAGTGCTAATCCAGGGACCCGGCAAGGGGGTGGGACACACAGCATGATTTATCTTAGCTACCTTCCTGCTGCTTCCAGTTATTTCTTTGAGTCTTTATCCTCAACAGTGACTGGAATCAGTGTAAACACCACTTATGCAGTTGTGGGCTACAGCATGAATGGTGGTCGTTGTGAATTGAGCTTGTGAGAAACTATCAGTCAGGATAGGCTAGATGATGCTGCTGTAACAAATGCCACTCAAATCTCAGTGGCTGTAATATAATAAAAGTTAATTTCCTATTCATGCAAATCTCCAGAGCATCTATTGTGGTCACTCATCATTCTAGTCTGCTTTATTCCTGTGACATCTGCATGAGCACCCTGGCAGAGGAAGAGAGTGGAGAATTGTGCATCAAACCTCAAATGCTTTCACGCAAAAGTGATACGGGGCACTTCTCACATTTGGCTGGTCAAGGAAAGTCACATATGGTCATTGCCTAACTTGAAGGGCGTATGTACTCAGAAGGAATGGGAAAGTGGAAATCTTGGTTAGGTGTGAGTAATGTTCACTACAGGGGTCCATTTTACACAAAAGGGTTAGGGATAAAATGAAACTGAAAACAGTCCGGCTATGGTAGGGAGTGAGCATAGATTGCCAGTGTGGAGTCTTTAGGGGAAGCATTAATGTTGTTGTTATTATTATACAATAATATGTAGAAAAACAAAAGTGAAAAATTCTGTCTCTGCCTATCAGGGTTATCTTATGATTTAGCCAAGGTCAGTCTACTCCAGGCATTGATCATCCAAACTCTTCTGTGATACAGAAGCCAGGAAAGACCATCCATCTTCATTACACCCTGGAGAACACACCAACCATTAAATAAGTAAGGTTACATTAACACAAGTAAATGTGCTAATTTTGATGCCATTGATGGTCATTCTCTACTTGAGGAGTGAATGTATGTGTCTGAAGAATGAGATACTTCAGCAGAATCACATTGTCCCATGTTTTCCCTTTGATTGTCTGAATTATGCCTTCACAAAGAATTTTCTTGTGTTCATGGGAATGTTGAAATATAGTCAAAATCAGTTAATAAACAAGGGGAAAAATAACTTATATCAATGTGAGAAAAATAAAATTATAGATTTCAATAAGCTTTGGGCTTCTTTCTCCAAAGAGCAGAGGTTATGTCAATGAAACTTGCTTCCTACATCTCTCAACACTTTGTGTGCTTAAAACAAGTGAAGCATTGAGGAATGCTGTAAACTCTAAATTGCTATGCAGATATAGGATATTGTAGTGTGTTGCTGGGCACTGAATAGTGTTTTTGATCTCAACAATTTTAGGTTGTCTCTGCCCACATCCATCAGTGACATCTAATCTCCTTTAAAAACATTTACCTCTTTATAAAACTGTTCTCAAATATTTTTATATAACCTGAGCACTCCCTAAAGCTAATTTCTGAGAGCTTTAATCACACATTTCCACAAATATCTAACACAAGGGACTAAAAAGGAGAGGCAGAGTTTATCAGTTAATGTTTTAAACTGTTTGCTCAAATCCTTTTCATTTTATCTGATTACTTTTTACCTCCGAGTCCTTGCTAAGATGCAATACTGCATTAGGTATAAATTATAGCCTCAAGAGATATGCTTCAGTGAACCACTCATAAATATATCTGTAATACCCTGTAAGACTGAGATGGAAGTGTTCATTACCAAGATCTGATAGTATTTATTAAGATGAGTAGTAAAGGTGGCACAAGATGACAGCTCACAGGGATCGCTGCCTTGTGATGACTCTAGCATCTGTTCACAGAGTAAGTGTTGAAATTAAAACAATACCACCCTCAAAGCATTGTGCAGGCTCTTGTAAATATTTGTGAGTTAGCTAAACATGTATCATTTTTTAGAGGAAGTTCAGGAATGATCTTGAATGACTGGCCAAAGTTTTAATTTCTGGCTATGACCGCTAGCAGAAACCGCTGCCTCCATAAGGTAACATATGATGGAAGAGCAAAAATAGACTTATTATGTAATATATATTGGTGTATACATCATAGGCTCTGTTTAATGTAGGTCAAAAGGAGAAAAATGTTGCCTTGGCTTATGTAGAGCCATTCATTGTGAGAAATGTTTATGATTCTATGCCACACTGAAAATAAACTCATATATAAATAAATTGGATGTGTATATTTTTATATTCTGCTTAAAACAGGTATAGATGAAGGGAATCAACTTTCCATAACAGTATTTTTATCACAGTACATTTTAAAGGTAGCAGATTTAATTAATTAATTTGTTTTTTTTTAGATTTTAGAATATTTTAATGTCCATTTCTTCAGTGAATGCATTTTGAAATTATTAGAATTAACAATTTAAAAAGAGCAGATCAAAGGAAATATGGAAGATGCAAACAGTTGGTTAATTTCAGATTTTAGGCATGGTTTGATTTTTGAAACAACCAATCAAAAAATGCTTAACCTTGAGAATCTAGAAATTTATTGATTAGTAATTATATCCTAGAGAGTGAAATTATCTTTTAACTTACTCCCTCAATCTCTGAGGCCAAGAGATAAAATATTTTAAAGTTTTCTGTTGCAGCTCCATGGAGCCCAGTGCCCAGATGGCTTTCTAGGGAGCAGGGGGATCACCAGTGTCTCATGTTGGGATCTCTTGCAAGACAATGCAGCCAATTTTTGTTGAATTGAAAGCTATTCTTGATTAATTAAACCTTAACTTGCCAATTGCTTCTTCTTTACAGTTCCCCTGTATCCTGTCTATGAATTGGTCAGCCAGTGTAATAATAATAGGTAATTAATTTCTTACCACTCTTGCCTCTCTTCAGAAACATTTTTTGTTTTGTTTTGTTTAAGAGACAAGGTCTTGCTTTGTCACCTAGGCTGGAGTGCGGTGCTGTGTGATTATAGCTCACTGCAGACTCTAACTTCTGGGCTCAAGTGATCCTCCTGCCTCAGCCTCCTGAGTAGCTGGGGCTATAGGCATGCGCCACCATGCCTGGCTAATTTTTAAGTTTTTTGTAGAGACAGGGTCTTGCTATGTTGCCCAGGCTGGTCTCAAACTCCTGAGCCCAATCGATCCTCCTGCTGAAGCACTGGGTTTATAGGCATGAGCAACCACACCTGGCTTCAGAAAGTTTTTTCGATTGTTCTTCGATTCTTCAACAAACACGTGCTCTTCTTTGGTTTTTCTAACTTTAAAATCGCTTCAATCTTTCTAAGTTGTAATTAATTCATCAGACATTTTTGTGGTGCTTTCTACTGGCAGTCTCTGTGTTAGCCGCTGTGGTTACCCAAGTGGTCTTTAGTTTTGAGGGGCTTACAGCTTAGGGAAAGACAGATGCGTACATAGCGTGGCTCAAGTGTTGAATGAAGAAAGTGCTAAGAGAACACGGGGCGGTCAGGAAGAACATCGGAGATGTACTGTGTCTTGAAGGAGGAAGAAGAGTGTACCAGGTGAAGACGGCTTGGGACAAGGCAGAGTGTGTGGGTAAAAGTATTCTAGAGAGAAAATGTGAAAGACAAAGATCAGATCAGAGATTTGAGGACGAGGAGGAGTTCAGTGTGGCTGATGGGTAGGCTGTGTGGACAGGAGAGGTCAGTGGGGTGGACTAGGTAAGTCCTGGCACGTTCAGCTGAGATGTCTGGATGTAACACACTGGCCAGTGGGCTCCAAAGCGGGGTAAGAACACCATAGGGTTGTGTGAAATGATACACTGGCAGGCGGGAAGAAAGTGTTCAAATTGGCTATCTATCTGAAAACATAAGAAAGAATTTAGGCTTTACTAATAAGTACCATGTGGAGGGACATTGGTGCCCTCACTGAAGACAGAGGGACTTCCCATGTGCAAAGAATTCCAAGGGAAGGACTGGGACCCACAACACTGAGGGAGTGTCCTTAGCTCCCTTGCTCATGCTTAAAGCAAATTACAATTTATAATATCAGCAGTTTATGGATATTTGATTAAGTGGTTATGTGTTCTATTATCTAGTTTGACTAACCTAAGCCTCACAAATGGATAAATGACTTTAAAAGATTGAAGATAACATGAATAGTACAAGCATTAGTGAATTTTAACAAAAGTCCTTGCAAAATTGGTGGATGGTTTTGAAAAATGAGTATCATAATTTTATAAGGTCATCCAGTGATATGCTTCCTCTGTTTGTATGTGGGTCTCTGGGAGGTGGATTCTGCAGCTCTGCCAGGCATCAAACCAAACAGCAAAATAAACTGCACTCAGAACCAGATTTGTAAAAGTTGCCTTGTCACAGTAAACATTTCCAAAAATTATAAAACATGTTCAACCACATTCCTCTCACTAAACAACAGTGTTGTGACAGCAAAAGATTTTATCTACCATGAATAAATAGAATATAAAACAGGGTTTATTTCGTTTTAACTCACTATTTAAAATTGCAATTTTTACGTTGTTTTCTTATGTGTTCAATGATTAATGCAGTAGTTGTATATCCATGTTATTTAGAAGTGAGTATGTGTGTGGGAGCTAAATGTTTTATTTATTGGAATATGTAGGCAGAAGGAAAACCAAAAACGGTATTAGAGAAGAGGTGTCTATGATCTGGTTTGTTTTTAGGAAGATGACTTCAGCCACAGTATGGAACAGGATGAGAGACCAGAGTCTAGAAGATCAGCCAGAGGGCAAGTATTTTGATCCAAATGAAAACGGATGAGGACCTGGCCTAAAACAGTGATAATGATGACAGAGAGGAGAGATCACCAAAGCTTGTGGTCTTCAGTAGGAGTGTGTGTATGTGTGTGTGTGTGTGTGTGTGTGTGTGTGTGTGTGAGAGAGAGAGACAGAGAGAGAGAGAGAGAGAGAGGTTATTTCCAGGTTTGTAGCTTGCCAGTCTAAGTGGATGGTGGAACAGTTACTAGAGACGATGAAATGAGATATCAAGCAAGATACAGAGTTCAGTTTGGGACATGTTAAGTCAGAGGTGCCCAAGGAATTCTGGAAAGATGTCTAGTGGGGGGTTTAAATAAAAGTCTGAAGCGCAGGAGAGCTTAGAGGTACAGATTTCACAGTAGCTTTAATTTCTTGATCTGTAGCCGTTCCTATAACAGCTGGCTTTGAAAAATATCCCTTCCTTTAAAGACAAATGAATGTAACAGTTTAACATTTATAATTATAATGAAGTGAAAATGATTAAGAATCAATTACCGACATTGCATAATGGTAATGGTAATGCATCATTATTAAACAGACAACCCTAGAATTTTAAGTGAACTTTTAGGCAGTTTTGCACACTACTTGACCTCTTGAAAAGCATATTGTCCTTTGCTGGTTTTTCATGTTTACTACTTTGTTATTCCTCAAGGGTTCTCTAGACTGCAGTTTATTGTAAGATAGTCTCTCTCATACCACCTAAAACCTTGTCGTGCAAGCCAGCCATTTATTTTCTTTTATTATGCTATAGAAATTGCGAATGTTTTCTGATCCTGCTGTACACATGTCCCTTTCTCAGGAACCATGAGCATTGTAAAACCATGGCATGATTCCACTTTAACCCTCCATCTTCTCCGTATTGTTTATTGAACAACCTGTCAAGGTATGTTCCTGCTAAGTTATGATGATGCCTTTCCTACCATGCTATTTCCTCCAATTCCTTACTACCATATTGTGATATACTAAGAAATATATATTTGGTCTCTGCCCTGGTTCCTGGCACAGAACTCCTAAAAACCTTGCAATATCCTGCAAAATAGCCATAATGGTGCTATTTGTGCTAATATTTGGTGTTTGACACTCCCTCCTGACATAGAGCTCCTAAATCCTTTGGAATTTCCTTTGGAATTTCTTTTTTCTAGTGAGGTGACTCTTGGTGGGCTCCTGGATGGGGGCTGGTCACCAGAAAGACCAAGCCATGATTAGAAACTGCACTGTCATCCTGTAGGAAGGGGAGTGGGGCTGGAGATTGAGTTAATAATCATTCACACTTGCATGATGAAGGCTTCATAAAGATCCATGAACTACAGGGTTCAGAGAACCCCAGGTTGCTGAACACATGGAAGTGCTGGGAGGGTGGCTCACCCAGAGAAGGCAGGGAAGCTCCATGCCCCTTCTCACGTACCTTGCCCTCCTCTTCTGTCTGTCTGTTCATCTGTATCCTTTGTAATATATTAATACTTTATAATCAACTGATAAATATAAGTAAATTAATAGAACCCAAGGAGAGGGTTGTGGGAACCCCAATTTATAGCTGGTGGTTCAAGAAATTGTGGAGGCCCAGATTTGTGATTGACATCTGAAGTTGGGGTTGGTCTTGTGGATTGCTTAACCTGTGGGATCTGATGCTATTTCCAGGTAGACAGTGTCAGGATTGAGTTAAATTGTAGGGCCATCCACTTGGTGTATGCAGGAGGATTGCTTGGTTTGTGGAGAACATCCCCACCACACACGTACATTTTGGTGACTAAGTGTTGACTGTGTAAGAGAACAAAAAGTGTTTTTAAGCATTGGCAGATAATTTCCCAGTGGAATTTTAGGGCTTCATACAATTCTATTTCTAACCATTTATCTCATAAATACGGTTTTGTAATTAATGCCAAATATGTATTTATTTAAATTTTGAACTTTCTAATATGTTTTTGTGGCATTTTATTATTTAATGTTTTAAGCTCTTATGCTCTGTTTTTCTTTCTGAAGTGGAATTTATTTTAGTGCAGGAACATCTTTCTCTCTCTCTGCTAAAATGCAAGGCCCATGAGGACAAGAATTTTGGTCGATTTTGTTTACTGCTCTATCTCCAGAGTGTAGGACTGTGTCTGGGACGTGACAGATTATAATAAACAAACACTTCTGAATGAATGAATGAACACATAAGTAAATAAAAGAATAAAAGGGATTCATACATGTCTTCTTTTGAATTATCTTCCTTTCTCTGTTTTTTAAATCCTAATATTCTTTACCACATTGCATTATTTCTCTGTAATTTAACAACTCCATTTATTTAAAAAAAGCCCTCAGTTTAACACCAATTTATTGTAAGACAGTGACTTTCATGCATATAACAAGTTTTAATCTTTCAACATGTAGGAGAAAAAGTCCTTTCAATCTTCTTTTGGCCCACAGACATGCTGAAGACCACAAACACATCTTATATAAGACACCAAACAATGTTTAGGTAAGAAGGTTAAGACTGGTCTCAAAAATAAAACCCAGTATTTCTAAGAAACAATTTTCTTTAGCAAATGGCAAATAAATAAAATAATTAAAAGACATAAAATACACAGTGTATAAAAATCATAGAACAAGAGACCTTAAAATCAATTTCTCAAAGACAATGGCTATCTGTCCCAGTGAAGTGCTAATCATATGCTACATTTCAAGGCATAGCTAAAATAGCATTTTGCCACAACTGCAAATGAATTCTTGCCATTACTATTCCCATCTCATAAAATGTTTTCTCCCCCATCTGAATTCTGAGAAGAGCAATTGGAAAAAATGCCACTTAATCGTCTCAGAGAATCTAGCTGCTGGGAGCTGTCTGTTGGCTCTGGGGACTTGGATCAGGACCTCTGTAAGTGAGGATAATGGAGACAGAATAAAATCTGCAGTGCTGGGAGAGTCGGGCCTGAAACTCCCGAGTCAATTGTGCTTTAGGGAAACGCTCACGTGGCTTGCCATGCTACCATGTGTTTCTTTGTTCTCCAAGAACATCCATTCTGTTCACCACTCATGAGTGCACATTTAGTTTTGTCTCATAATTGGGAGTATAAGTGAGTAAATGTAGAATG
This sequence comes from Varecia variegata, assembly GCA_028533085.1. NCBI lineage: Eukaryota > Metazoa > Chordata > Mammalia > Primates > Lemuridae > Varecia > Varecia variegata. The sequence goes on from CM052443.1 coordinate 28,668,476, forward strand.
CAAAATATGTTCCTATTGAAATTCCATACGGATCCATTCATAACTCATCCCGCTCCTTTTATTTTCTTCGTTGATTTTCTTTCTTAGGAGGATTTTATAAGATTAAACAAATTTTGAGCAAGTCACAGACGTTACTACATTAGTTGGAAACAAATGCATGCTCCTAATAGTGATGATGACATAGGAGCAGGGAACAGGAGCCCACATTACTGTCACAAAGAACTTTATGATGAGTACAGATCATTGTGGTTATCTCAAGAATAGTGAGATTTTTTGATGCCAGATCAGACTCACACTGGCTAAAGGCCAAGTTGGCAACATGCTCTTTATTCATAATGAACTCTAGCTTGCAAGAAGTAGAACCAAGTGTAACACTTTTGATCCTGACCTCTTGAGACTTCAGATTTAAGAGGCAGTACCTAGCTGGCTTTTCGAATCAGGAGAGAGCCCTGTGTAATTTAAAGAAGAAAAACAAATAGTCAGAAAGCCCAGAAATTTTCAACTAGTTAAACAGGTAATAGTTCAGTTATATGATGGATTATTTAGTAACTGCTGAAAAAATCATGTTAAAAATATATAGAGGCATGGAAAAAATGATCACTTTAATGTATTAAGGGAAAAAAGATTCAAAGGTTTTGAATTTGATATATGCAGTATGATGTCATTTGAGTAAAATATGTTCCCATATAAAGAAAAGTAAGTAAATAGATGAAGAAAATATTTTTAAAATGGTGATATTTCTGGATTAGGGAGGGTTTCTATTTTCTCTTTTATACTTTTCAGTTTTTAATAGACATTTTTTGTTGGCTTTTGTGTATATATACACTCATATATACGTATGTGTATATATATGTACACACATACAACTATATGCAGAGAGAGAGATTTATTTTTAAAAATTGGCTTCCATAATTATGAGGGCTGGTAAATCCTGAAATCCATAGGAAAAATCAGCAGGCTGTAGACTCAAATAAGAATTGATATTGCAGTCTTGAATCTGAATTCTACAGGTAAGCAGGGAGGGTTTGATTTATATGTTATAATCTTGAGGAGAATTTCTTCTTCTTCAGGAAACCTCAGTCATTTCTCCCAAAGCCTTTAACTCATTAGATAAGGACTACCCACATATTGGAAGGTAATCTGCCTTACTCAAAGTCTACTGATTTTGATGTTAATCACATCTAAAAAAATACTCTCATAGCAACATCTGACTAGAATTTGGGCTGTGATGCCAGGCCAAACACCTGGGCACCATAGCCTAGCCAAGTTGACATGTAAAATGAATCAGCCTGGCTTTCTTTCAAACATTCATTTTCTCCTTCTCTTTTTTTTTCCCTTAGTAGGAAAATTTTTCAGTTGGACATTACTACCTTTCCTGTGCAGTCCATGTACTTTTCATGTACATTTTTCGTTTTCCTAGCATTGGTTACAATTCAGGAAAGGTGAGATGACTTAGATGACTTTAGCAAGGCAGGTGAATTTTAGAATTTTTGCTTGGCATGCTAGGATAGAAGTTCCATCTCCATTGTAGCGTGGAGGTGCAGATGGGAAACCTGGAGCAGATACCATGAAAGAAACTTAGCCCAGGAAGGCTGAGCAAAAAGTTGGAAAGAAACTGCTTTTGTGATAATAGCCTTTGGTCCCTGAATTAAATTAACCGTAGCCTCTGTCCTTCTTCTGAATTTTCAGTTATGCAAACTTTTCCCTATGTAATCTAGCGTTTCTCTTACTTGCAATCATGTTTTTGCTAATACACAGTATTTTCCATGTTTTCAACAAATATAGATTACTTTTATAATAACAAAGTAATTATCATTGTCATTGATTCTAAGACAATTTTTTTTAACATTTTAAAATCCCTAAAATTGGCATGTATAATATCATGTAATCCATGCCATGTCATAGTTTAATGGAACATTCTTTCATAGTGCATGTTAAACAATAGTGGTCTAAAGCACAGAAAAACAAATGTTGCCTGTTCTCTCTCATGCGTGGAGGGAAAAAAAAGTGGATCTTATGAAAACAGAGAGTAAATGGGTGTTTACCATAGACCAGGAAGGGCAATGGGAAGGGAGGAATGAAGAGAGGCTGATTAATGGGTACAAATATTAAATATATAGTTTAATAGAAGAACGAAGACTTAGTGTCTTATAGATCAGTAGGGTCACTATAGTTCACAATCATTTAGCATATATTTCAAAATAGCTAGAAGAGAATAACTTGAATGTTTCTAGCTTAAAAAAAGACAAATATTTAAGGTGATATAGATCCCAATTACGTTGATTTGATCTTTACAAATATATGAATGTGTAAAATTATCACATGTACCTTGATATAGAACACTTAATTCCCCATATTAAAAATGGAAGCAAATCTTTTCCTTTCAAAGACTCTACAGATCACTGTTTGAAATAGCCTAGTAGTAGATGAATTTTTTAATGTCTATTTTCTTTCTCGGGGGGGGGGGGAGGTGCGCTATGGTTTTGTATTACTTTTAGTTTTAAATAACTCCAAAATCAACTTTTATGGTCATGCTATTAGGTCATTAAATATGAAATGTCCGATTTCTAATCAAAAGTGTAGTTTACTATATCTCAAACAAGAAGTAGCACAATTAATCAAAGTATGCACAAAAACTATTGACACAGTTTTGCCATCTTAATGGTAGTTTGTTTATGCCAGTACCAAAGAAGCCTGGAGAGTGAGTGGCATTGAAATTGAGAAAGGCATTTTCCACAGCTTGTTGAGAATTGAATATTTTTTCTTGCAAGAAGTGGTCCAAAGCCTGGAAGAAGTGTTAGTCAGTTGGTGCAAGGTCTGGTGAATATGGGGGATGACAGAGAGTTTCCAAGTCCAGCCTCTGTAGTTTGAGCAGTGTCATTTGTGTGACATGTGGTATTGCAAGAGGATTGGCCTGTCTCTACTGAACAATCTTGGCTGTTTAATCGCAAGCATCCTCATCATTTCATCCAATTGGTTGCAGTAGACATCCACTGTAATCGATTGACCAGGTTTCATGAAGCTATAGGGGATAAAGGGGATAATACCAGTGCTGGACCACCTAACAGACACCACTAGTTTTTTTTTTTTTTTTTTTAGACAGAGTCTTGCTCTGTTGCCTGGTCTAGAGTGCCATAGCATCAGCCTAGCTCACAGCAACCTCAAACACCTGGGCTCAAGCAATCCTTCTGCCTCAGCCTCCTGAGTAGCTGGGACTACAGGCATGTGCCACCACGCCCGGCTAATTTTTTCTATATATTTTTAGTTGTCTGGCTAATTTTTTTCTATTTTTAGCAGAGACAGGGTCTTGCTCTTGCTCAGGCTGGTCTCGAACTCTTGACCTCAAGCAATCTTTCTGCCTTGGCCTCCCAGAGTGCTAGGATCGCAGGTGTGAGCCACCGCGCCCTGCCACCATTATTTTTTTTTGATGAATATTCGGTTTCGAACTGTCTTTAAGCACTTCATCTTTATCCAACCTTTGTGCCAAACGCTTGCGATTGTCAAAAAGAATCCATTTTTCTTCACTGTAACAATACGGTGTAGAAATGGTTCACCTTTATGTCATGACAGCAAAGAAAGGCAAGCTTGGAGAGGATTCCTCTTCTGATGCTCGTTTAATTCATGTGGTACCCATCTATCCAGCTTTTTTACCTTGCCTATTTGTTTCAAATGGTCCAATATCATTGGAATAGTAACGCCAAACCTTGCTGCTAATTCATGTGTAGGTTGAGATGGATTCACTTCCACTACAGGTTTCAGCTCATCATTATCCACCTTGATCTCAGGTTGCCCACGTGGCTCATTTTCAAGATTAAAATCACCGGAACGGAATTTCTCTAACTGAGTTCATTGATATTTTGAGCTGTCTGCACAGCATTGTTTCCATGACGGAACTCTTATTTGAAAATAACATGAATTTTTGACTTATCAATGTTTCACAAAAATTGCTCTAAAAAAAACTTGAAAGATAATCACAAGCCGAACCACACATTTGGAAGAATGAGGATGTACCTTCACAATCAAAATAAAACAAGAAGTGTCAAAGTGAAATGTCAGAGATATCAACTGTCAAACTTAATACTTGAGTATTACATAATAAGAAGATCATGCCTTGCACACACACACACATATATAGTATTTTAAAAAACCTTTCAAGTGCATTTTTACATCTATTATAAAATTTGATTCTGTAATATTTCTTTGAGTTAGGCAGAGTATTATGATCCCTTTAGCATTCTAGAGACTTGCTTGCTGTCACAGAGCAGTTGGTGGTAGAGGTGGGACTTCCAGTGGACTGGAAAGAAAGGACTGATAAATGAAGTTTTATTGCATGAAGTTATGATCTGTGTCATTAGCAAATATAGGATACAATTTTAGAGTTTTTGAACCCTGGTTCAAGGTTATGGTGATAGATTAATGACCATCTTTCTGTTCACATATATATTCCTGCCACTAAAAATGGTCATTGGAGAACTAAGGCCATTGTGATTCACTAATTTTTAAAAGGTCCTATTTATATTATACTAACTCACACTCTTCTGAAAATAATTCAACAAGGAACTATCTCAGAAAATAAAATCTTAAGTGCTGTTATAGTTTATTGTATTAATTTGGATTTTAAAATGATTTGGAATGTGTTTCTTTGATTAGAATTGGTTAACTATGCTTATGACATTCTTTTATAACCTGACAAAAATTATATGAACAGTAACATTGTGCAAAAAATTACTTCTACAATTCTATGAGTAATGTTATTGTGGTGATAGACTATCAGCATCTGTGATAAAATTTATTAGTGGCAAATAAAATCAACCATATTTTATTCACTGGTCCTTGAGTAACATAGAATTGTATGTTAATAGATATTTCATTTTGAACTGTATTATATTACCCTAATGTGTTAATTTAAGCAAAACGTTAATGCCAAATCTTTTTCTTATTTTGATTTAGTTTGATAATGGTGTTAGGTTTCTGAGACAGAAACTAAGTGTTCATTTGTTTATTTAAGCATCATGTATTAATTGCTGCTCTCTCATTTTTTTATCACATTACCTGGTGAATTTTCTTCAGAATATATGTAACTATTATTATTTGGCTATTGTTTATTGTTTCTTTCCCCTTGCTAAAAGGTAAATTCATGAAAGCAGAGAGGTTTTCTATCTTGGTTACCACGTGTTTCTAATGTCTAGGTCAGTGCCTAGGTATAGGTACCTCTATATTAGGTATAGAGAAGAGGCTCGTTATGTATTCTGCGATGGTTATAACGTATGAGTGAGAGAGACTTCCTGCTATCCTGCTGTCCCAGCTAAGCCTGGCCTTCCAGTCTTCCCCACAAAAGCACCAGATGTGTAAATGGCTACCTTGCACATTCTAATCTAGTCAGGTCCCCAGAACGGTGCATCCCCAGCCAGCTGAAGCAGAAGAACCATCCAGTTGAGCCCAGTCAACCCACAAAATAGTGAGAGGAACAAAATGGTTGCTGATTTAGGACTTTGAGTTTTGGGATGTTTTCTAAATGCATCAATAGGTAACCAAAATACCAGTATTGTGGACTTTTTTTTCTTTTGGAAGACGTTTTAAAAAGGAGGAAAGGATCTTGGGAATGCCAGGAAGTATAGGATGATAGAAGGAGGTAAATCAGTTAACACTTTAAAATATGTTCTTGCCTTATATCCTTCTTTTAAATGTATCTGTATATTTGTACATTTATCCTGTTTAACCACACTCACATGAGAAGGAGAAAATTAAAAAAGAAAGTTTTCCCTTTTAAAAATCTACAGTAACATTTTAAGTGTTAGAATTGTAATTTCATATGATCAGTAATAGTATTTTTGGCTAAGCTTTTTTACAAGCTCACGTCTGTAATCTCACATTTTGGGAGACTGAGGCAAGAACATGCCTCAGCCTCCTTGAGGTCAGGAGTTGGAGACCAGCCTGGAAAACATAGTGAGACCCCGTCTCTATCAAGAATAAAAATATCAGCTGGGCGTGGTTGTGTGAACCTGTAGTCCTAGCTGCTCAGGAGGCTGAGGCAGGAGAATTGCTTGAGCCCAGGAGTTCAAGGCTGCAATGAGCTATAATCACACCATTGCACTCTAGCCTGGGCAACAGAGTGAGACCCTGTCTTCTCTGAAAGAAAAAAAAAAAAAGCATTTTTTTCCTGTCTATTCTTAATGATCCACATCTTTCTCTTATATTTTCTTAAACCATATTAGGCCGAAGTTACAGACAATGGACATGAAAATAATCATAAATTAGGAGACAGGCAGTAGTTATAATGAATTCAGGGAAAAATCCATTGTAACTACATCTTTTATTTCTACTTGCTTTTCTAATAGCTCTGCTTGTTTCATTAATTACTGTCCGATCTCATTCAGCTACGCTTAAAATATTTTGTTTTAATTATTTTTCCACATCCTCCTCTTTACTATGCTTTGCATTTCTTGAAAGTAGAGACTGCTTCTTACTTTTCCCTCAGGCATATGTTTTTTCTAGAATACTTCCTGGCACATAATAAGTACTCAAGGCATGAATGGCTTTGTGGGAAGAGATTACGATGATCTTTATTTTCTTGGTGAAACAGGTGGTCTCATCTTCTGAGAATTAAGGAGTAGGATCAGATTAGAATCTTGAAAGCATAAAAGGGAAATTTCTAAGTTTAAGTCACAGGATATCCAAGTAGTACTGTGATTCCAGGTGAGGTTGGCATAAGGTTTGGGCTTGGGTTTGGTGTGGGGCAGACTAGGAACTCTCACCTGGCTTCTGCTTCCATTTCATATAAAAGAGTGGCGGTGAATTGGAGAGATGGAATGTTTTGCTCTTTCAACTCCTGACTGATTTATGGCTGTGAAAAGTAACCAATATTTTTAAAAGTTTAAGCATTTTACTTATATTCTTTGAGAAGCCCATTTATATAAATCAAATACAGCTATTTCTATTCAGTACTACCTTGAAAAACAGGACCACCGCAGTGCCTTGTTTTGTTTATGTGGACGATGCCCTATAACCTTCCAGGAAGTTCATAGAAAGAAAGATTTCATCTAATGAGCTAAAAAAGAATGTTTTAGGTAAGTAATTAAATAAAAATAAAGAAAACAAATGAAAAATCCCCATATATACACCTCAAATCCGAACGTGTTTTATTTATTTAAAGAAATTGAGACTTTTAAAATTGTGAAAATTTTAAAAGTCTCATTGTGAAAATTCATTTAATCAGGATTACAGAGAGAGCAATGACATTATTCTGATTTTTTTTAAGGGGAGAGGGAAGAAGCAATGGAGACACGAAAGTTCCTTGCCTACTTTAACTTGGGATGGTTGAGGCACAGAGAATGTCATTAGTATGGCAAAATGTTGTAATCACAGATCGTGTAGTTGCAGGATCCACTTGGAGGTCATCTGAATATACCTGAGAGTTGTGGCCCTGATAGGAAGAATATGAAAATAATTACAAAATGAATCAGACAGTAAATAGATTAGTTGCAATCCAGACAAGATGATGAAGAGGTTGAAAATGAAAACCATTGAGAAGAACTGGTAATTCAGGTTCTCGTGGACTGTTAGATTGGCCCCTTTTAAGATATGAAATCCATAGCGGTTATCAACACAGACTCACTGTATTCCAACCTTATAAAGTGCGAGTCTTCTGGTTGTCCTTGAGAGCAGCTTTTGTTTACAGAAAGAACTATTTGTACTTGCTATGATCTTTTATAGTTAATGTTTGATTTAGTAACGTTACAAATCCAAACTGTAGTTTTTTCTTAAGCTTTAAACTTATAAATCTAATTATTCTGTTTACAAATCTAGCATATTTTACAAATTAATTCTGAGGAGATTATATCAATTTAATATATTTGATATTTTTAAAACAAATTATCAGAACACTCTCAAGCATTTAAATGATTGTTAAAATATATTAAATTATATTTATAAATATGAAGGATCTATAAATATTGATTATTCTAAATGTTGCAATATTGCTTATAAAACCATAATTATTTTATACATTTCCATTTAAAATTACAAGTCTAAATGAATCACCTAATTGCACATTGAAAATTGGAATCACATGATTCATCTGACAGATTCTTTATTCTCTTAATTATTATAATGTTAATGCCAATTATGCATATGTTTTTCTAACATTTAACACAAGAATACTATATATTTGAGTACTATACTTTTTCATTTCTCTCCTTTAAATTTTCTCAGGAGGAAAAAAACAAAGGGAAAAATTTCTACACAGTAAATTGAGGTGACTCCACCAAGACATCCTCAAATGGGCAAGTTGCATATCCACTGGTAACTTTGTATGGGTCATAGGGTATTTATTGTTCTGAGACACTGTTAAGGAGCTGAGGCAACATGAGCCCTCTGGATAGTGGCTTTAATTGTACCTCCATCATCTCCTATCCCACCCAAGTCCCTAGGATTCAATTTATTAAAAATCCAGTTCTTCCTTCTCATAATCGCTCTACCAGTTGATAGGATCCAACTAATTTCTTTATCCCTTGATTCTATTCTGAATTCATTTCTTACTGTTCTTGCTTGATAGGGCCTAAACTCTTATAAATATTTCAATGATAGGGATTGCATTGTGCCTATTTTTCATGTCTTTGCATGATTCTTTAGTAATGATAGAGAAAACTATTTGATTTTGTCTAGGTGCCTCTTGAAGCAGGCCCTGACACTGGAGTTTAAGTAGGCTGTCAAGTGAACATTGAGAAGTGAGACAGGGAAGCAAGCTATCCAATAAGAAGTGTATTATCAAGCTGGTTATCACTGTGGGCCACTGAAGTTTAATGCCAATGAAGAAACTCTGAGGCCCAGAATAGAACACATATCTCAGAGTCATCTCATCCAAAGGATGAGGGAACTGCGACATTTATACACCATTCCTGTCAGTCATAGTTGGATACTCCTCCTGCAGGTCATTAATTGCCAATACTTCCAGCCTACTGCACAGAAGTGGCTTCAGTGGTCAGAGAATGCCCTCAGGCAAAGGAATATAGGAGCTGAGTTGGTAGGAGCATATCATTTTCTTCCTTCAGAGCTTCCATTGCACTTAATGACAAACCAATTTCATACTTTTTCATGGTCATTACCCCCAAGTCTCCCCAATACTGGAGATAGTGCATTACCCAATACATTCTCTTCTACCTATTTCATATCCCAGTTAATCACAGTGAGAGTTTTAATAGCTGAGTTGCCACAGAATGCCTGGGATTGATACTACCCTACCTATCACTGGTAATGGAGCCCTTGTTGCCATTTTGCTAGTGAAATCACTCAATTCTAGAACCCCATCCTGAGGATCTGCTTCTCAGGACTTCTTGTTTTACCAACTGTCTTCATTTGTGCTCTCACAGAAGTATACCCCGGGAGAAAAATTGTGGTACAAAATGTTTATTTGGAAGGTAAAGCAAACATTAGTGGGAGAATTGGGAGGTAAGACAAGGAGGGAAGGCAGCCAATAAAAAGGCCACTGGGATTTAATCCCACTGGGGGATCGCTGGGAGCCTATGTAAAACATACACCTAGCATTATCCCCTGCCCCTGAGGGTTAATGGATATGGGATATTTATTTAGTAAATTCCTTATACATTGGTGGAGGGCTCCTGCTGAGGGATGCTAATTTCCTGGCACTTTAGACCTGCTGCAAAATGGCTATAGAAAGCCCCCCAGGAAGGAAACACAGGTATTGGGAGCTGGAAGTCTGGTAAGGGAGAGAGGATATTAATGAGGCACTCACAGCCTTCCTTATACCATCATTCTTGAGGCTTTTGCTCCAATTTGATGTTAGGTGTTTAGATAAAATGAAAATTAAAATTTCCAAAATTGTTAAAGCCTTTTAAATAATTATGAAGCATTTTCAGAATGCTGGATAGTAAGCGTAAATTCACTGGGAAAGACAGATTCACTAAGCTGAGCTATTTAAGCTATTTATTTTTACTTCTGCTCATTAGACTCCCAGATGTAGATGTGAAGGAATAGAATAAACATGTTTCTTGGACCACTAGAGGAAGGAAAGAATATGATTCATGTGTATATAGACAGACAGGGATTTGTTTAGAGAGGAATTAGCACTACTGGGCATTAATGTACCTATCTGAGAACAAGTAAACAAATTAGTGTTGGGGGTGGGAGACTTTCTGGTACCATGAGATCAAAACAAAATAGAAAAGTTTTATTTTCATATTTCCTATGATTAAATTAAGTTTTGGATTTCTTTTTATTTTTGGTTTGGTTTGTTTTTTGAAGGAACACACTTGGTAGAGATTTGAGGAAATTTTTATTGATAGTACATGGACCAGGGTTGATCTTGGGTTAATGTGATGACCATATTGAAACTTCCGGTTACATAAAATTTTGTAAACACCAATGTCTACAGCAAGGAGTAGGATGTCAATTGTCAGTAAACTTCTTACAACAAAATTTTATGTCTGCACCATTTTCTAATTACACATATTCTGAAGATATTTTAAGGAGGCCAATCAATTGTGAGAAGGTGTTCTGACTAAAAAATAACAGTAACAATATAAATAACTTGTGTGTGTAGGAAAAGCAGAATCAGTTCTTCTGATTTTCCAAAATCATGTGGCAGTTTTCACTAGTACATATCAAGCATTTTATTTTCCATTTACTGAAATCTATGCTGTCATTGTGCATCCACTGTGGGGAAAATGTTCTGCTGGGCACTACAGATAATACAAAGTCAAGTTCCACAGTTGCTGCCTGTCGGTTGCTTATGGGCCAGTGCAAGAGAAGACCCCAACTCAGCTATTTATCATACAATGGGGACTCTTTGGACCTCTATAGAGAAGTGTCATCTACTTTAAAGGACGGGCTAGAGAATCCACCATAAATCTAGATGCTGAATATGACTTCAGTGGCTGTGGAAAGAAATGATTCTCTATGCATGATCAGAAAAGTGAATGGGAACCCCAGAGAAGAGTTTCTGAGTGATCCTTTATAACATGAACGTTGCTAGATAGATACACCCCAAATGGAAATCCTCTTAGGCAGGCAATATTTCGTATTTGGAAAGAGGCTAGTTTTCCTTTCACAACATTTCTAAGTGGCTGCAGATGTGGATGAAGTGGATGGAAATGTTTATGAATACTCAGTAGCACTGAGTATATCTTGGCAAATATAAATTCTATGAAATGAGTAGAGTCTATGCTAGATCCTTGTTCTGCATGAAGCCAATTTATTTGAACCATTAGCTGTGATTACAGTTGATTGTCCTGGCCCAGTTACTTGGTGGTAGGTGAACAGATCTGCTTAATTTCTCCACTTTCTCAGGTCAGTAAAAACACTGAGGAGTCAGTAGTTTTGCCCAGCTCTCTGTGTAGTATTAAGCAGGTGGGCAGTGTGCCTGGAGGAAGGTCTCTGCACTGTCACCAGAGCCTCCCAAACCCTCTTCTGAACAGAATTCAGGTCTGAGGCTTAACTTCTCTACCTTCCATAGAATTGCTTAGAAGGCAGAGAGCAAACACCATGCTTTCAAAAGAACAATAAACAAGGCTAAATCTGATTCTAAGGAAAAGCTAATATTTCTTTCAGTTACCTCTCTGAGTATGAATTTTTTTAAAGGCAAAACTAAAATGCAGACCATAATCTATATTTGTGCCTTGACTTATCAGATGAAAATGGGCCAGTCAGCACATTCAGGATGAGAGCAACCCTCACTGTTAAATTGATGAGTCTGTTATTCAGACCAGAATAAATTGATTAGAGTGGTAAATAGTACCGATATATTTTATTTTTCACTTGGAATCAAATCCTAGGCCCTATTTAAATGTTCACATCAACTGATGTGAGTTCACTGGTTTGAGATGAGTGGCCTCCAAATACTCTTATATTGTACTTTGTACTTCACTGACATCATTGATGTGCATTTGCCTCAAGATGGAACACACTGGGCTAAGCAGATGCCTTGTGGTCCACCACCACCGGTAATTGCAAGGATTTGGCCTTGGCAGGAGGTTAGACTATCTGGTCCTCCATGATAGACAGTGGGAATGAAGCATCCCCAACTGCATCCCACAGGAAGGGAGACTAGTGGTGATCTTGGGAACTGAGAATAGAGTTATCCTACACCTACAGAAAAGGCCATGACTAATGAGGACCACAGCGTTTATTGCCCATAAGGAAGGAACATTTGATTATATAGGGCATGGGGCTGAAACTCAGCTTTGGAAATAAAGAGATGAAATGGTGAGAGAGCTCAGATCCAAGTCTTGGCCATTCCAAGAATATTGCTTGAAACAAAGTGCTGTAAATCACTATTACTATTCCTCACATGAAAGGAAAAGCCTCTTGTGTATTCTTATCCCAAATATATTTGTAAGGTGATCAGGCCACCTACCAAGTCATCCTTCTCTCTATATCTTCTCCCCCTACATGTCCATCCCCCTAACCTGGAACAAAGTACTCTTGGGTCTGATTCCAGTGTTTTACCCACAAAACCTGCCATTGCTACTACGTACACTTCCTCCAGCCGCGCTCTGGCCCTCCTATGTCTGACGGGGTGGCTACTTCCTAAATGGCTCCAGCCCACTCCATTTTCCAAGAGCTGATCCCCACTCTCATTCATCTCTACTTTGTTTCAAACAATATTAGTTCCAGGGTCACCGCTAGCCTCCCTTCCTGTAGGACACAGCTGGGGAACTGTATTTCCTTGGCTCAATAAGGAGTAAGGAGATCTCACTGATACTTGAATAATTCAGTGCTTAGACTTCATTTCTGCTGTAACTTAGTCTTTAAAGAGCAGGTACCTTTGCCATGGTTTCCATAGAATTGATTGACTTGTTTTCATATCTCATGTCAAATATTAGTTCAGAAATAGTTGGGTCTGAAAGCTAAGGAAATTGCTAGAAGACAGTAATGGGATGTTGACTCTGAAAAAAAGACCTTTCAAAGACTTATAGATTGCTCTTTTATTCTCCCTACTGATGATCAGCTTCCAGTGTTGTAGTAGGATTAAACCTTGCTATCCACAGAGGGGTCCGTAGGCCAGCAGCATCAGCACCGGTTGGGAGCTTGTTACAAATGCAGACTCTCAGGTCCCACCTCTAGGCCTACAGAATAGGAATTTGAATTTTAGAAAGCTCCCCAGTTGATGCCTGTCCAGTTTTAGAAGTACTGCTATTAGGGATACAAAAAATTTGTTTTCTATACTTTTTTTTTTTTTTTTGGTGTTTCGCTGATTTGTATTCAAATTCATTCATCCTCTCTCTCTCTCTCTCTCTCTCTCTCTCTCTTTCGGACAGGGTCTCACTCTGTCACCTGGGCTAGAGTGCAGTGGTATCATCATAGCTCACTGCAACCTCAAACTCCTGAGCTCAAGTGATCCTCCTGTCTCAGCCTTCCGAGTAGCTGGGACTACAGGCATGTACCACCATGCCCACCTGGCTAATTTTTCTATTTTCTGTAGAAAGAGGGGTCTCACTCTTGCTCAGGCTCATCTGAAACTCCTGGTCTCAAGCGATCCTCCCCGCTTGGCCTCCCAAAGTGCTAGGATTACAGATGTGAGCCACCATGTCCTGCCCAAATTATCTTTTAATACAATTTTAAGAAATATAATCAGTGTGTTCAGACTTATTCTTGAATTGTTAAAATATTTACCCCTATCAACCACTTTAAAATAAAATAAAGGTACTTATGCTCTGTCTTCTAAATTGTCATGTCATTGAAAAGGTTGAACAACTCAAGAAATACAGATTAAAACCTAAATGTAGGACAATAGTAACTGATAAAGATAATCAATAAATGTTCATATTTTAAAATATGAGCCTTTTTTAAGGAAAGACTTTTATTTAACCATGAACCTCTTCCATCTAGCTCTTTATCTGCTCAATACCACAGTTTTAGATTGGTAAAGGGTCTGATTTGCAAGATAACCTGATGGTTAGACATTCTTTACCATACTGTACTTCCCTGCCAGATGCCAGTCACAGCCCCTTGACTTACTCATGCAACCTCCCATCTTTGAAGTCTTGTGAATTCACTTTCTTAAAGAAAATAAAAACCTTTATCCAAATATCTTTTTTATACTCTTGGAAGTTGGCCTGTTTGAATGGGTGGCCCTAATTTGGTAGCTCTATGGCAACCTGCTTTGGGTCGGTGGAGATCATGGGCAATCTTCCCTGAAACAATGGAAGATCACTTTATAAAACCAGACCATGTTTACAACAGCTGGTTATTTTTGCTTCATAGAAAGCTGGCAATGAAGAAATTCTACAAAGTATGAGGAAAAGTACAACATGGCAATATGATGTCATCTTGCCTACATATATTTCAATGCACCTGTTGTTTGGAATGTAGCCTTTCCCTGGTCAAAGATCAGGAGTTTTGAATATGGGTGACCCAGCATTTTACACCCTCAGAGCTTTTAATGTGGATTCAATAAACACTTAGCTGCAGATTATACAATATAAGGTATATATGTCAGACCTTCCTGTGTGTAATACATTATATTAATTAAAGGTCATAACCACATCATTATGTACTTTAGGAATTTAGATAATGAGTCTCTTCTTGTTTCTTTTATCTTTTACCACTTTTGATGTACTCCAGTGATATATGTTTAAGAATATGTGCTTTCAGTACTCTGATTAAAATGACGATCAAAATGTGAATATATCCCACACTTCCTACATATTCCATTAGTCATTACTGGAGGAGAAATGTGAATAATTCATTGGTGAAAAGTTTGAATTAATCTGCTGACAACTTAAATCATACTTAAAGGTTCCTAAGGGTAAGGGGCTTTGGGAAAAAAAGGCATGCTCTTTGTTAATAAGAAGAGTGACTCCTTGAAGGGCAGAGAGAATAATTTTAACTCCTACAGAAAAAATCAGCACACAATTATCTAATCTCTTTCCTCATAGTGAGATCATCTTGGGTAAATTATTTCCTCATACATTATATTTATAACTGCTGTTTTAATTATAGTGATTTTGTGTGGATTTGCCCACAGATATGTAATCAGGTAACATAATTTGTTAAAAATTATAATGCAAATGCATTTATTTTTAAAAGACCAGTTTTAGACCAGTACATTTAAAAATTAAAAATATTTAAATTTATAATGAAAAGTAAAAATCATGAAAAAGTATCAATTACATGGAATAACATTCTATATAGAGAAGGTATAGGTAGGAACAGGGATTGAGATGTAATGAGAGAGGGCTTTTGAAAATACATGACAGGAGAAGACAAAATAAAAGAATTGAGATACTTTGAGAACTTCCAATTCCAGGTAAAATCTAGGTGAACTATAATAATAATAATTAAAAAGTTAAAATGTATTTATAATGTTACATGTGGAATTTTTTCCATTTAATCCTCAAAGTGACCCTTTAAGATGGATGCCATGATTTTTCCTGTTTTCAGATGAGGAAACTGAGGCATGGAATTGTCTTAAGGCCATACATCTTTTAAATCTTTGAGTAGCATCAAACCTGACAAGTTGGCCCAGGAGCTCCTGTTCTTTAACACTGTGCGATGCTGAGACAGGCTACTGTGCCCCAACCTCAGAATCTGCCTGCCAGGAGTGCCCCAGGCTCAGGGCCATGCTCTGAGAGTCTTGCTGATCAGATGATTTTGCAGTGTGATCTTCACTCACTTCCTTCCTCGTCTCCCTTTCCCTTATCAATCCCGCAGACAAGCTTCCATTCTTACCACTCTTTATAAAATAACGTTTTATTTTGAAATAGTGTGAGACTCATAAGAAGTAGCAAAATACTAGTATAGAGTTGCTCTGTATCCTCCCAGAATTCGGTATTATACTTTTTTTTTTTTTTTTTTTAAGAGAGAAGGTCTCGCTATGTTGCCTAGGCTGGATTTGAATTCCTGAGTTCAAGAAATCCTCCCTCCTCAGCTTCCAGAGTAGCTGGGACCTGTAGTGCACACCTACGCCTGGAAGTATTTTTTGTATTAGACGTTCTTACAGGTATGTACTGGTGTCTCCTTGTAGCTTTAATGTGTATTTCCTCAGTGGCTAAAGATATAGAAGATCTTTTCATGTGCTTATTTGCCATTCATGTATGCAGTCTAGTGAAATGTTCAAGTCTTTTGTCCACTTTCTAATTGGATTGTTTATGTTTTTACTCCTGAATTAGGGCGTTCTTGATATATTTTGGATACAAGTCCTATGTCAGTTGTATGATTTGCGAATGTTTTCTCCCAGTCTGTGGCTCGTATTTTTATCCTCTTAATAGGGTCTTTCTTAGAGCAAAATTTTTTAATTTTGATGAAGTTCAACTTATTAATTTTTCCTCTTAAGGATCATGTTTTTGGTGTCATGTCTAATACCTCTTTGCTTAACCCCAGGTCACGAAGTTTTTCTCCTATGTGAAGTTTAGGTCAAGGTATTTTCCTATGATTGTCCAAAGTTCTAACACCATTTGTTGAAAAGACTGTTTTTCCTCCCCACCAATTTTTTAAAACTGCTTTCACCAGGTTGCCGATGGTCTCCTACTTTCCTAAAGGACCAAGGGCCCATGACACATTTTAGCAACGCAGTACTGATGCAGACTGTGCTTTATAAGAGCAGTGAGATCAAACCGTCCCCAAACAGTGATAGAAAATGATCATTCAAGAATATTTTCCATCTGCTCTCCTGGAAATATTGAAATAAGAAGATAATATTGTAGTTTTCCCAGGCTGGAGTACAGTGGTGTGCTCATAGCTCACTGCAGCCTCGAACTCCTGGGCTCAAACGATTCTCTTGCCATAGCCTCTCGAGTAGCTAGGACTACTACAGGTGCACGCCATAATCCTCGATAAATATTTGTTGTTTTTTTAGAGAAAGTCTCTTACTATGTTGCTCAGACTGGTCTCAACCTCCTGGCCTCAAGCAATCCTTCCACCTCAGCCATCCAAAATGCTGAGATTACAGGCGTGAGCCCCCTCACCCAGCCCTGTCATTTTACTTTGTATTTAAAAGATTTTTTTTCTTATTACGAATGTAATGGAGTATGTGCTCATTGTAACAAATCTGGAACATCCTAAAACACCTCCCCTTGCTCTTCCTCCTCCTCCTCCTCTTCCTGTTTCTCTTCTACCTTCTTCTTACTCATAAGAATAATACATGGACTTTATAATGGTGGCCTACTTTTGCAGAAGAAGGGGAAAGGGGAGAGAGAAGCTTAGGTAGATGGTTGGATAGGTAGGTAGAGATTGAAGCAAATATGATAGAAATAACATGTTCAGTCTTGGTGGTAGGGACATGGGAGCATTTTTTCCCCCTATTCTGGTCTATAGGCTTGAAATATTTCAGAAGTAAAATAAAAATGAATGAAAGCCCTCAAGGCATTTACTTTCAGATGAAAAGACACTGAACATTTCCGATCTTTATTATTAAATTATACAGTACTGAACTGGGAGGTCAGAGGCAGAATGTCTCCACCATCCTAGGGATGAAGGGATGATGCTTTTACTGTTTAAACTGCACCAGTGCTTTTATGAAATGACATGAAAAATAAGAGAGAATATAATCTGTCCTGGATGTTTGGGTAGGTGACGGATGGGAGATGAATGGGGTATTTTCCGTAGCTCTCTTTATAGGCATGCTGTTCTTTGCTATGTGTGACAGAATGATTAAATGACCTGCATGGCAATTCTGGAAAATTTCCTGATGTGTTAAGATAATAAGAGCAGGCAAGGGAGCTACTGGGAGCTATTAGTTCAGCAAGTTAGAATTGCCCTTCATAGTCAAGTCACAGATTTTATAGGTTTTCTAGGTTTAGTTTGCTGACAAGTCTGTTAACTTTTTAATGTTTTTTTTTCAGACACCTTGGCCCCCATCTGCCACCTGATTAGGCTCTGGAGGCTTAATATTGAAATAGAAATATTAATAGGCCTTAAAGAAGGAGGTATCTATCTAAAGGGTGTAGCATTTTAAATTTACACTTCATAGTGATGCATATATTTTAAAATGAAGCAGAGAAATAGGGCAATTGTTTAGATAATTCAAGAAAAAATAAATTTTACAAGGCTCTAATTACCTGGACACTACAGGCCAAATCTATTTTTGGTACAAATTATTGAGATACTTACTTCATTTTGCATAGACAGATACAGATTATGTCAAACTGAACTTGTTTGCCTATACCATAACACACACTTTTCTACAAATGCTTTTTTTCACTTTTGGATAAATGAGAGTAATGATTTTGCTTGGGAACTTTTCCTAATGTTGGAATCTTGTCTTACCTTGAACAAGCCTCTTACTCTCTTTCCTTGGCTATATAGAATGTAGGATTTGGGCTTCATGAACTTTAAGCTTCCTTTTATCTTCATGCTTTTAAATAAGAAGCTTTGTAAGTCTCCTGTTGGACTTTAGTTTCTCTCCACTGAGATATGGTGTTAGGTAACCATTCTCCTGCAGAACTGGAGGCCAGGAGAGGCAGGAGGAGGTGAGCCTCCCTGATCCACACGTTGTCCATGGGCATGGAGAAGACAATGTGCCTTCACAGCTCTCAACTGTGCAGTTACTTGGAGATAAGATTTTACTATTGACTTATGTTGGTACCTTTGTTGAAAATCAATTGATCACATATGCATAAGTCTGTTTCTGAATTTTCGATTTTGTCCCCATTTATCTTTTACTTATACCTCACTTTCTTAATTACTGTAGCTTTATAGTAAATCTTGACATTAGGTAGTATATGTATTCTAACTATGTTCTTTTTCAAAATTGTTTTGGCTATTGTATATCCTTTGAAGTTTTATATGAAATTTAAAATCAGCTTATTATTTTATTTTTAAAAAGCCTGCTAGAATTTTGATGTGGATTGTGTTGACTCTATAGATCAATTTTGAGAAAATTGTCCTCTTTGAGTGAGAGAAATTCTGAAATAGTTTCTGCAGAATGGTATTATTTTTTCCTTGAGTGTTTTATAGAATTCAGCAATGAAGCCATCTGGGCCTAGAGTTTTCTATGTGATGGAGTTTTAATTAAAAATTAATTTGTTTAAGAGGATATAGTGCTATTCAGATCTTCTATTTCTTCTGACTCACTTTGGGTAATTTCCATCTTTTAAGGATTTTGCCTATTTCTTCAATTGTCAGATTTATTGGTATAAAGTAATTCATAATATTCCTTTATTCTCTTTGCAGTGTCTGTAGGATATATACTGATATCGTTTTTTTAAATTCCTGATATTGGTAATCTGTGTCTTTTGTCTTTTAAACATTTTTTGAACATTATAGGTGGAAGTTTATCAACATTATTTATTTTTTCAAAGACCAGACTTTGGTTTAAGTATTTTTCTCTGCTGTCTCTTTTTTTACTTTGTTGATTTCTGCTTTTATCTTTATCCTTTCATTCCTCCTACTTATTATGATTTAAGCTGCCTTTTTCTTTAGCTTCTTAAGGTCCACAACTCCATTTCTGGTGTGGCTTCTGCACCCTGTGCCTGGGTCACCAGGCTGGTATCACGTGGCCCCACCACACTGAGAGATTATGGGATTGAGTGAGCCACGAATGCAATGTGTCAATTTGCCAGTGGCCTGTAAAATGCTATGGAGTAAAAATTCTGTCCAACAGGATGGAAGAGATTAATAGACAATTGTATTACTCCTGTTAAGAGGTTGAGCAAAGGGCAGAGTGAAAGGGTTTCTTAGTTTAGTTGTGAAGGTAAAATATGAAAAATTCCCAGACAGTGAGTAGCTGAGTCAAATTATGGTACCCAGGAATTAGGATAAGGCATCTCTGCCACTGAGGGGGCAAGAAGGTAATTGTTAGAGCATCTGTGAATCTGGAAGACATTCTCGTTCTTAATTATGCTTTAGTCTTGCTGAGGCCTTGGTAGGGTTAAATGGCTGAGTTTGAGTTTCCACAAGGCTTGGCCACGTTACTGAGTTTGCCTTTTCTTCACCTGAGCGACCTCACCATGCACCCTCCTCCATCAGTCGATGCTACGGAGCAGTCTCTGATCAACTATGAGAACAAAACTGGCAAAATTTTAGTGATAAAACAAAAAAAGACCCAATTTTATGTATGTATTGTGTAATTCCTTGGCAAAAATATATAGAAAAATGATTGAAGAAAATTATAGATAAGTTTCGTGTCCTCTTTTATCTTTTTCTTGCAAAAACCAGGTTTTTCTAGCCCTCACTAGCCTGGGATGCAGATGGAGTTACATTAAGAGTAGTAACCCAAACATCGCTGGCATAATTCCCTGCCTGCTTACACAGGACCTTGACTTCTTGTGAACTCACCTCCTTTTCCAACATAAGGAACTACCAAACATCATTGATCTGAGTCAGAAACTAGAGTATTCTAGACTCAAGTAGGAAACTGAGCTACACATGTTTTATTGTGTAATATTACAAGCATGTATTACAATCAATCCTCCTTATTCTCCGCGTCTCTATTTTCAAATTTATTTGTAACCCCCAAATCAATACTTGTGGTACATGCGTGGTCATTCATGAACATGTGCACATTGGCAGAAAATCTGAGTCACCACTTGTGCACGTTCCTAGCTGAGCAAATAAGGTGATGGTCTGCTTCTTGTTTCAGCTCTCATGCTGTAAACAATATCCTGTTTTGGGTCTATCAGTGCCACATTCTTTGTATTTTTGTTGGGAATTTTGCTGTTTAAAATGGCCCTAAGCATGGTGCTAAAGTGCTGTTTAGTGTTCTCAAGTGCAAGAAGGGTATGGTGTGCTTTACAGAGAAAGCATGTGTGTTAGGTAAGCTTTGTTTGGGCATTAGTCACAGTGTTATTGGCTGTGAGCTCAATGCTAATGAATCAGTAGCATATATTAAATAAGGCGTCTTTAAACAGAACCACACATAAAACAAAGTTATGCATTAATCAGTTGATGAAAAAGTTGTGATCAGAAGCTCACTGGAACCTAGCCCTGTATTTCCCCTAGGAGCAATTTTTCAGTTATTTGCTGAGTGGATGTTTGAGGCAACTTTAGAGAATATAACTATCATGAATAATGAGAATTGACTGTACTTTAATTAAGAGAGAAAATAAAGATCAAATAAAAAATACAGACTGGAATGCTTATGAACCAATAAGATTAATGTCAGTTATTCTAGCTGATGGAGGAAGGCCAGAAACTATAAGCAGGTTTGGGTCCAAAATACAGGAGGCAGGTAACTTTCCATCTTAGACTGGAGGGAAGGAGATAAGGCAGTAATTAGGTGAAGACAATTCGAGGGAAGGGAGGGGAATGGCAGGGAGAAGACCAAATTCAAGGGGTATCTGAGATCACCTACTAAAGATGATGTGGGGGTGAGTGGGGGAGTCCAAGAAGGACAGCTTTTTGGAATAGTCACTGAGGGGAACTCAGGCTGAAAAATGAAATGGAACTTAGAGTGGAAGCATAAAATAGGCAACACAATTTTCATTTATGGCTATTTTTCACTAAGATAACATAGAAAAATGAGGTTCAGAAGCAGATTTCATGAGACCCATGCACAGCTAGCTTTTTTAAAAAGGCAGAACACTCACAAAATAATATTATTTCTCATGTGCCCTTAGCGCAGCTTCTAGATGTGTGGTGACAGAACTGTCATTTGCAGGCAAAATGTACATGTTCTTGAGACAAAAATAAATTGTGTGATTTTTCAAGTGCCAGTCCTTATATGTTATTTGTGGAGTCCTCCATTTAGTAGTAATTGGCATATTATTTATTGACCATCTACTAGATGACAGAAGCAGGATACCTACATAATAAAATGAAACATAGCCTCAGCCATCAAGAATCTTTTAGCTAGTGGGATACACCGACTAGTGATGACACAATTATGTTTCAACCTGGTGAATAAACACAGGGTGCACAGGAGCAGGTAGGAGGCTTCAGACCTAGTTCTGGAGGTTTCTGGGATGAAAGAATTGAGCTGAGACACTTTGACTAGGAACAGTTAGCTGACAGGGGATTCTGGGTGGTACAAAGGTCCAGAGATACAAACTACGTAAAATTGCTTGCCAAAATTAATATCAGAATATCTATTCTATCGTTGTAGGGCATTGTCAAGACCAGTGGTGGACATGATCGCTCTTATCATATTTGTCCTGTGTAAAGTTTTATGGAACAATTAGCATAAGTGTCATTAAAATTTTAATGTCAGTATTTCTATAAATTTCATAGATTATTCATCCTTTTTAAGTGATTACACATTCCTCTGCCTTTAGTAATAAGAATCTGTTTAAATTTTAAATGGTCATAAAACATAATAAATTGTTACAAATTTATGAACATGTTCGGTGTAAATAAAGAGACACTTATCTATTATTAAACTATTTTAGAAACTCCACAAAGATGATTTAAGAATGTATTTTGTCATATGGAAAGGATTTGAGGTGAATTTTTCACTTAACATCTTTATTAACTCCTCTAAAGTGGTTTTTTAATAATCCTTGAGCGTTTTTTATAAGTCAATATTTTTTTCACAAGTAAAGTTGTGAGAAAACATTCAAGTAATAAGCCTGAAAGGATTCTGGCAAAGTTTGACATTAGAAACACATATTTTTTGAGGAATAAAGAATTTTTATAAATATTCACTCTGGTTGAATACTCTGCTTGGAAGTGGTCTATATTTCAAGTCAAATAAATTTTACATTGGTTTATCTGTCTTTCATATATGGAATAGAAGATAAAAATGATTTCAGACGTGTTGGGAGTTCCTTTTATTCTTCAACTGGCTTTTATTAAAACAACTTTCTATAGAATACTTATTTGCAACTAGAGTCTATTTTTCTTTAGGACAATTTAAAATTACCTATTTTTTTTTTGACACAGACTCATTGAAAGCAGTTTGGTGCTCATTAAAGAAATGCACGTGACCTGTGTGGTCATATATTGCATATTAAATTAACCACTTTATCTGACCTGTCCACTGGAAGTATGTTGCTATGAAAATATGGAGAACAGTATTTTAAATATATGGTCAAACTCCATTCACCAGTTATCAGAGCTGGCTAAGGGATCTTGCATAATATTAGATGTCTTCGAAAGTTTATTATTCGTTTAAGGATACCACTATGGGTTTTTTTTTTTTTTTTTAAGATAAGCTCTTTGAATTCCTGGAACTTCTGTACTTCATAAGAAATGTGCAATTTATGTCAGTATATTTCCATGATGTCACTGTGGCTTCAATTTTATATTGATATACCATAGTCATAAATGGGCATTTGGAATATTTTTTGATGTTGTTCAACGGATATATTTAAAATGAAATGCTGTCTATTTTTCTGTTTGCTGTTTGAAGTGGTTGCAGAATGTTTGCATTATTGGTAGAGTGTATTGGGTTACTTAGTTTCATGGGGGCGAATGGGGTGTGCTATTAAGGAAAGAAATGAAATTATTTGAAAAATGGTTTCAATATAGGAGAGGAAAAAATACTAAATTATTAACTTGACATTTTAGATGTGAATTATTAAGTTGCTGTGTATGAAAACTTTATGACACAGAAGTATAGGGAAAATCATATTTGCTTTAGACCAAATGTAGCAGAAAATGAGTATCAGGAATGTTCACCAAGGCTTACTTGGAACAATGATTTAACCTTTTCTCTGTTGTGATATCCAAGATATTTACATGTGTGATAGATTTCTGTGAAAATACCCAGATGTTGAGAAATTCTCAGCATTTTTTCATACATCATAGTGAATAGTTGCTACAATTATTAACATTATACTGTATCATTGCTTTTCAGGATAAGCCATGCTTATACACAGTTCTCACTAAATAAATACTAAATGCTAAAGCATTTATTTATTAACGAGTGAGTGAGGAAGATATAAGGACATGCTTGAAGTCCCTCTCTCTCTATTTTTTTAAAGCAAATAGTTTTAAACTGTTGATACTTTATTGTTTGCAGCAAAAACACTAAAGCACGCATCATGCTTGATCATTTGTACACTTGTCTGTTCTTATAGCATGTTGAACAGCTGCTGGCATAGAGGACCCTGGCTGCACAGCATTCTCCACAGAACACTCATGCTTTGTGAGCTACCAAGATTTCTTTATTATTGGTGAAAAGTGACATTACAAGACCTGAATTAATTGCAGTATACAGATTTGAATAAATTGAGCTGTTCACCAAGCAGCACTATTGATTATATTTCTAAGATAAATGCTTTGATGGAATTTTGAAATCAATACATCTATTTGCATTATGACTTTAAATCATTTGTTATTTTTAGTGGAAGTGATGGTGACCCATATGGGAGTACAATGTAATGAATTATAGATAAGAATAACGATTGGACTTCATTTACATTAATCAGGATTTTTCAGGATCTCCTGTTGGGTACCATTTTTAGAGATTTCGGAGAAATAGGACTTGGACATATTTGAATAAATATTATATTTCAGGCATTGGGCTTGGCGGGATTGTTTTTCTTTGGCAATTGAAGTGCCATTTAAAAGTTGTAAAGGTGTAGCTACCCACAATGACATCAATTACAAGATCTAAAAAATGGAAAAGGTGACGATATGGAGAAGGACAGTGGCTCTCAAGTTTTTCTCCAGTGGAGAAATAAGAAATGAAACGACAACAAAAAAGAACACGACACAGGAAATATTTAAGGTGGAAGAATGTTGTTTTTTCTTAAGGATAACTGAGTTAAATATTTTCTTTTAGTATGAATTAAAATTTTATAGAAGCAGGGAACAATAAACCAAGGTAACAATGTACAGAGGAAATTATATAAACACTATTTCTTTTTTTTATCATAAATCATCTCTAGGGCAAAAAGAATATACTTTTTAGTATTTTCTAAGAAAGACAAGGAAAACTCTTGTGCAGCTAAAATGGTAAGTGAAGTATTAGGTAGTTTATGGACAGTGTGGAAACGTGGTACTGGTTCATTTCTGTAAACAATGAGAAGATTGAGTCATTTTAATTGCTGTTCCCTCAGGTAATTCTTTAAATGACAAAATGAATTTATCTACATTTCTAATAATGAAATTCTTAATTACTGGAATGGAATCCTGGTAACAGACCTGTGGGTTGTCTTGCAACAATGTGGATAAACTGTACTGGCTCTGTCTAAAAATTCTATTTACCCATTTATTTATTTATTCGATACCTATTATTGTTGTCTAAGTACCAGGGAGTATAATTTTTTGAAAAATCAATGACTTTTCAGTCTATTGAGCTGAGTGAATCCAACTAGAATAAGCCATTCATAAAGGAAAAAACACCAACTGCATTCTCTCCAAACTCTCCTTCTGCAACACACACACACATATAAATAAATATATGGCTTAGTCATTGTGACTGATTGTACAGAGACACCACTCACCAAATACCCATGTATTCCTACAAATTTCCTAATACCCATATATTCATAATGAAAAGAGTCATGTGACTAATTATGGTCAATGAGTTAGAAGTAGAAGTAATTGATATAGGTTGCTTCCAAGCTAAAGCATTTATCATTAACAGGTGTGTGATGCTCCAGTTCACTCTTCCCTACTATGGTAACCTGGAAGCCATGTGTTCTAGATGGCATAGCTATAACGAGGAATTAGACTGGGTCCCCAAGTCACCATTTTGAAGGGAGCTACCCTGAAGACTCATGGCAGACTTGCTCTGCGGTAATCCATTGGGAGACCATGGTTGTTGATCTTGCAGCATAACCTATCCTGGGCTGACTAATAACCTATCCTGGGCTGCCAATATCTGATATTCCCTTGTTATTGTCATCAGATTTCCTGGAATGGAATTCCCAAGTACATTAACAGTGTTCTAGTAAAAGTTTGGGGACTATGTCTTTAATTCCTTAGATTATAAATTAAACGTAGGATGGCTTAACCTTAATCTTTTCTATCCCCTTTTCTTATCACAAACTTTTTACTTATGGCCCAATATTTTAGTTGAACAAAGAAAACGTGCTAGATTTGAGTAGGCTAGGTGATTACTATTCATGCCTTACCTTGATGTTGCTGGGTTTTTGTTATATAGGATCTTTGAAACTTGAAATTAACCTGTGAAGGTAACAGTGATAAATCAACATAGATAATCACCACCTAAGAGAGATTGGAGCTGATAAGCATTCTTAGTGACTCCTATTGTCTACCCATAACGATGGTGATGGTAATACTAATAATGTCAGCTAACATTTCTATGGCACTTACTATGTATCAATCATTAGTCTAAATATTTCCTATGTATTAACTCAATTATTTATTTTATAATTAATGGTATCCCCCAACTTCTATGAATACCTATCTTACATCTACTCATTGTGTTACTCACCTCATTGCACTATTGGTAAAATCTCTTCCAACTCCTCCAGAAAAAAATCATTACTCCTTCTGAGTTTCCTTGCCACTTTGTACCTATCTTTATTGAGCATTTATAAGATTATATTGCAATTATTTGTTGACGTGTCTGGGTCATCATATATCATATACTCCACAAGGGCTGTTTCCTGTTCAATTTTACATTCCCAAACATATACATTGTTTGGAACATCAATAAACATATAATGAAGTGATTTTAAAAAACTCATAAAAATTAATAAATTAATAAATGATTAAAATTATATGACACTTTTAGTTTCTTAGGGCCACGAGAGTACTAACAAATAAGAAACTGGGAAAATGGTCTTTTTACAGTGAAAACAAAAGACTTTTACAGCTTAACATGACTCTGAAAATTTATTAAGATAATTTTAGGTTTCCTCTTCAAAGCGACTTTTCATCAGATATCTTCTTTGGCCTGGGTAATCAGATGTGACCCAAGGGGAGAGAGTGACACAAGAGCATTAGAAGGATTTATTTTCAAGGAGGAGTCTCCCTTGTCCCTAGAAAGTGATATTTCAGACCCTTAGGGACATGGGTAGAAAATGGCCGAGAGCTCTTAGCCAGGGGGTAAGGACTTAATGGAGTGGTTCCCTATAATGAGACACTGGACTTCTTAAGCAACTTAAAGGCAAAACTGCAGAAGCTTAAAACATAGTAGCAAAACAAAAGTGCTCATTGGCTTTCACTAGGATAATAGTTTACATGATTATTATTTACTATTTAATAAAAGAGAAACAATGCAACTGAAGGTTTTCTTTGAGAGTTAAAGCATTCTGATAAATTATTCTATTGGAACTTTGACATAATTTTTATTGCAACAGGTTAAAGTTGGGGTTATTGATGGGTATACAGACTTCCAGGCAAAAAAGGATATTTCAGGAACAACTTTTGAACATTCCTTACTGACTGTATTGTAAACTTGAGCAGCATTAAGGCTATGTGACTTTAAAGTCTAAAAGGGAAATAAAAATCAAATTTGTATGGCTATGATTAGTAATATTAGTACTAATAATAACACATTTATTGAACTTCTACCATGTTCCAGGCATGCTGCTAACTCCGTATGCATTTTACCTTATTAAATCTTCCCAGCATCCTTTTGAGAGTTGTTGCATTACTTCCATTTTTTCAGTCGAGAAAACTAAGGCACAGAGAGATGAAGTAAATTTCCCACATCACAATGCCACACAGTCAATAAGCAACCCTAAAGCCCAGTTCTTAATCTATACACCGAACAGGCTCCTCATGGATGAAAATGGGGTTCTTTTCTTTTTTCTTTTTTTCAGCTTTATTGAGGTATAATTGAGAAACAGAAATTGTACATATTTAAGGTTTGCACTTGATGTTTTGATTTACCTATACATTGTGAAATGATGACCACAATCAAGCCAGTTAACATATTCATCATCTCTCATAGCTACTTTTTTTTTTTTTTGGTATGGTGAGAACACTTAAGATCTACCCTCTTAGCAGACTTCAAGAATACAATATGAGATTTTAACTATAGCCACCATGGTGTACACAGTAGCTCTCCAGAGCTTATTCATCTTGTATAACTGAAACTTTGTACCCTTTGATCTCAACTTCCCATTTTCCCCAGGCCCCAACCCCTGGCGGCCACTGTTCTACTCTCTGCTGCTATGAAATCAACCAGTTTAGATTCAATATGTGAGATCATGCAGTATTTGTCTTTCTGTGTCTGGCTTACTTAGTACAATGTCCTCCAGGTTCATCCATATTGTCACAAATGGAAGGATTTCCTTCTTTTCCTTCATTGTGTATGTGTGTGTATGAGAGAGTTCCCAGTCCTTTTCCTTGTTGCAGAGGTCAGGGAGTGAGCTGAACTAGTGCAAGGCTCATTCCTTTCAGCACCTTCCCCCCGAAAAGTCTTTTCTTCCTGTCTCTCCTCTGGTTGTTGGGAGGCTGGAGAAGACATCTCTTTCTGAGAGCCCTTTGCAAACTACAATTCTAATTCAGCTTGTGCCCTATGATTGAGTAATGGAGATTTTTACAGAAACTGCCTAATCTCTCTACTATTCAAAAGAAGAGTCTGAGCTGCGTTGTCCACATAGCTCCTAGATCATTTTTGTCATGATTCTCTGTGTGATAACATTTTTAAGTGACCACATGTTTTATGCAAACATTAAAAAAAAAAGCCAAAGAATCTGAATTTCTGTTTAGGTTTAATAAATATCTGGAATTTTTTCTGGAAGTATTTTTCTCACAGGAAGTTGGATCATATGTGTATTTTTAAACAGCTCTTAGGTGCTTATAAAATTATATAATTAGATTTCATCTTTGTGGCAAATAGAAGTAATCAGGGAAACTTACAACTATCTGAACATAGTTTTATATTGGTAATAATAAAAATAACATTATGTTTAGTAACTGAATTTTTATGTTTGTTCAACTCACAAAGTACTTTAGTGTATAATATTATTAGATTTACAGAAACAGTCTGTGGGGTACGTAGTGGGTGTTCTTATTACTTCTTCCTTCATAGAGGAAGAAACAGATGCTCGTTAGGTTACATGACTTGATTAAGACAGCCAAGGGCTCACATCTTATGTTCTGACTTAAAGCTCATAGTTTCAGCATGACAGCACTTGACCTTCCTACCCAACCCATGTCTGTGGCCAGACTTATGAGGGCATTGAGGAGAATGGGAAGAAGAAGAGAAGAGGCCTAAGTAATGTTTTCACAGATTATTACAAATTTATTCATGGGACCTGGAAATTTCGAATGTTGGCAGCATGGCTGTCATCACAGCTAATGGTGGGGTTGCAGATGAGTTCTACTCAGCTGGGCTCAATAACTGAGGTTTTTAGATTTTTCTCTCTGTCTCCCTCTCATCCTCCATCCCTTTCCAAAATTTGTTTAGCTACAGCGACTTATGATTCATTCGATAAATATTTACAATGCTCTAATCCACCTGCCTGAAAAATTTCCTTCTCCAAATGCCAACCCGGCCCTCGTGGATTCTCGTAGTAAATTCTGAAAGGAAGATCTACAGTTTTGGGTACACTGTTGTCAGTTCAGTACTTCTGGCTCCTTCGATGACTTAACTGGCATTATAATTGGGAGCAAAAATTCACATTATTGTATATTTCATACAGATGCAATGTGTAAGACATCATGCAAGATATTTGGGGTGGGCAGAAAACAAAACTGCAATAAAATATATTCCTTAGTGAATTTGTAATGTAGTAAAATAGCTTCTAGGCCTAAACATCATGTGCCAACTCATATTTTTCCTCTCTTAAACAATGTGGATTCTTCAGTATTCAAAGAACTAGCATAACCAGGAAACAAGATGTGCTCGTTTATTTAATAAACAATGAATGCCTATTATGTGATCAGGCAATATCCCAGGCCCTGGGGATCCGAAGGAGCCTGAAACCACCTTATAATCTCTGCCTTAACTCAAGTAGGGGAAACTATTTCAAAAGAAGTGGACATGAAAATATATGACATGGCCCAAATTGTGTTAAGTGTGATGAGGAAAAAAAAATCAAGGGGCTAAGAAATGGAAAAAACAGATTTGAGTAGCAGACTTCCTTTAAGTAAGATGCTCATGACAGCAACTAGGAGAACTTCATTTAAACTGAGATGTAGGGGTGAAAAGAGTTAGCCTAATGAAGAGAGAGGGGAAAGGCGATCTAGGCAGAGGGAACAGCACATTCAAGAACGCTTACTCAAATTAGCGAAAGCAGAAGGTACTTTTGGCTTATGTGAGCAGGAAGTCCAGGGGTAGATCTCATTTCTGGCATGGCTGGAGGCAGAGCCTCAAATGATGTGCTCAGCGTGTGGTCCTCTCTGCACCTTGCAGTGTTGCTTCCGTGTGTCTTGGCTTCATTCTCAGGCAGCCTTCACCACGATCATGGCCAAGGCCACAGGCCCCGTCTAGGGCTGAGGGCGCAGGTAGGGCTGATCCCTCTCACCACAGTGAGCCGAAGGTGGGGAGGGTTTTACCTGAGGGGAGGTGGATTCTGGGTAGGTAAAAACTACACCCCCCACTCCTCCAATGAGAAAAGCCTTGAAGCCTAAAAGAGTTCAGAACAGATGGTAGACGAGCGTGGCAGGTTGTGGGAGGAGAGCCGCCAAGACTGGGTGGGGCTGGTAGCGAGGGATGCATCCTCTAGGTGTTAGAGCAGCTTGGATTGTATCCTAAGAGCACTGGGAAGCTGTTAAAGGGTTTTAAATGGGAATGATAATAATCTAATTTCATAATTTCTAAGATTATCTTCAAACATTTAAAATTTTCTATTTGGAAATAATTTCAGATTTATGGAAAAGTTGAAAGAATAAGAATAGTACATAGGACACTCATGGACTCTTTCCCCAGGCTCACCCAATGTCAACATTTCCTGGCATTTGTTTTATTATTTGCCTTCCCCATCCCTCTCTTTGTCTCTCTCTCCCCCAACTCAGGTACACACATGAACAACCACAGACATACACACATATCAAAAAATAATATATATAATATTTTTTAGCCATTTTAGTGTAAGTTGCACACATCGTAAGGCTCTACCCCTAAAAACGTTAGTGTTTATTTCTTAATAAGGATATTCTCTTATACAATCCCAGTATAGTTAGCAACTTCAGAAAATCTAATTTTAATACAATATGTGAAAAATCAAATCTAATATCTGTATTTCAATTTTGTCAGTTGACTCAATAATATTCTTTATAGATTTTTTTCCCCTCCTGTAAAGGATACAGTATAAGATCACATATTGCATTTGGTTGTCATGTTCTTTAGTCTCCTTTAATCTGGAACATTTCTGCAACCTCTTTTTGGCTTTTTTGACATTGACATTTTTGAAGAATACCCACCTCCTTTTATAAATAGAGAATGTTCCTCATTTTAGGTTCATCGGATGATTCTGTGGGTCAGATTGAGATACACGTGTCAGGCTGGAGTACTACATAAGCAATGTTGTGTCTTTTTCAGGGTTTCGCATCTGGAGGGACATGAGGCTCATCTGCCCCTCATTGGTAATGCTAATTGTGCTCCCTTGGTCTAAGTGTTGTCTAATTTCTCCTCCTCTTTCTCATTGTTATTATTATTATTTTGAAATTAATAAACAGTCTGTGAGGAGTTACCTAAGACCCCGTAACAAAACAGGAGTTTCTCATCAAAAATTTCCCCTGGATTTAGCATCCACTGATAGTTTACTTGAAACAATCTTTACTATAATGGTGGCAAAATGATTTTTCCAGCACTACACTCTTCCCACACTTATCAGACAGATTCTATTATAAATAAAAATCCTCTTTTCTCTTCTGTTTCTTTATTTCTTTGTTCATTATTGGTATGGACACATTCACTCATATTTTTTTCTGATAGTCTATAGATTTTTACTCTTCCTAATTGTTTTGGTCATCAAATTGTCCCAGGTTTGGCCAGTGATAGTCCTTTCTAGCTAAAACCTAAATTTTGTGACATGTTCCCATCAATTTTTTTTTTTTTTTTTTTTTTGAGACAGAGTGTCGCTCTGTTGCCCGGGCTAGAGTGAGTGCCGTGGCGTCAGCCTAGCTCACAGCAACCTCAAACTCCTGGGCTTAGGTGATCCTACTGCCTCAGCCTCCCGAGTAGCTGGGACTACAGGCATGTGCCACCATGCCCGGCTAATGTTTTCTATATATATTTTTAGTTGGCCAGATCATTTCTTTCTATTTTTTAGTAGAGACGGAGTCTCGCTCTTGCTCAGGCTGGTCTCGAACTCCTAACCTCAAGCAATCCACCCGCCTCGGCCTCCCAGAGTGCTAGGATTACAGGCGTGAGCCACCTCGCCCGGCCCCCATCAATTTTTTTATGTATATTTTTACTTTCTGGGAAAACAAGATGTTTCATGCTCATCTTGTACTCTCGTTGACCCTGCCTAGGAAGCAGCTATTTCTCTGAGGCTTCTTAAGATTCATTAGTGGGGAATGGTAAGGGAGACCAATATCTGGGTGCTGGGTATACATATTGCTGTTGGCATCATTCCAGGGACAGAGCTAGAAAATAAATATGGATAAATACATATACACATACACACATACATATGCACTCATCTACACATACATATTCATACACACAAACACCTATGTTTTCTATCTATAGTTTAGAAATCATGTGTTGACACTAATACCTCCAATTGTAATCCACTCCACAGGGTTGTTCATTCTCATTCCTTCTGTACTTAGAATTTGGCTCCCAGTAACATCAACATATTTACTCATTTGCTCAATCCTATAATACATTTGACATAGTCTCAGAATTGCTTCTCCCTATCACTAAACGAATCCAAATGTATTTTTAAAACTTCGGGGTATATTTGCTTTTCTCCTTCTCTCCTGGTCTGCCCGAGCCTGAGGATGCATAACAAAATATTGGGTTTACACATGCCTTAGATTAATTCTCTCTCTCTTTTTCTCCTGTGTGATTATCTTATTCGTTTGAACTACAGTTGGGCTCATTTGTTTCAGTTTGATTTCACCTTCAGTTTTTTCGTTTTCCCAATTTTGTCGATTTAATCTTATTAGAATGTTAACAACCTCCTTAAATAAACATTACATGAAAAGTTATTCCCAGAGAAGTGTTACTCCTTCTCACAGCCCTTCTATCCTGTTCACTCTGCTCCCAGTCCCTTGTAGGTGACCAACTTCACTGCTTTCCAGTTTATCTTTCCTGAATTTCTTTTGTAAGGATAAGCAGGTAAATTCTTGCTTTCTTTTTTCCTCTTTCTTTCTTATAGAAAAAAGGTACATACTATATGTGTTATTTTGTACTTTGCTTTTTTCAATTAGCAATATCTCCTGAAATTCTCCATCTAGTTCATAAATATTGTCCTCATTCTTTTTTATAGCTGCACAATACTTCATTGTATGTATGTACCACAGTTTTTTCAATCTCCTACGCTCCAACATTTAGATAGCTTCCAATATTTTACAGTGACAGATACTGCAGCAATAACAGATGATGCTATAATAAATAACCTCTTCTGCATGTGTTTTTCCATATGTTGGAGAACTATCTTCAGGGTAAATTTCTTGATGTGGAATTGCTAGATAAATGGTTAAATGCATATTTAATTTTATTAGATATTGAAAAACTCCCCTCAATAGAGAATATGTTATTTCCTCATTCCCTCCAGCAATACATTCTGGTGCCTCCTCTACTGCCTTACAATAGAAGGTATTGTCCTTTGCCAAACTTTGGGCCATCATATCTTATTTGGATGAAGCTCATTTTTCAAGAGATTCCTTGGGAAGGGCACATGAGTACATCAGGAAATAATTTCCTGAGTTCTTGCGTGCTCAAAGTCATCTGTATATAGCATTGATTATTGAAGGACAGCTTGGATGGATGTCATATTTTTAGTTTATACATTCTTAGTTTTTTTTGAAAATGTTTGTGCTACAGTTTGAATATGTCCCCTAAAGTTCATGTGTTGGAAACTTAATCCCTAGCACACCGGTACTGGGAGGTGGGACCTTAGTAGAAGGTGATTAGGTCACAAGGGGTCTGCTTTCATGAATAGATTGATGTCATTATCATAAGAGTGTGTTGGTTATCTCAACAGTGGGCTTGTTATAAAAGTGAGTTCAGCCCTTTCTTGCTCTCACTCTTTCGTCCTCTCTTGCCCTTCCACCTCCTGCCATGGGATGGCAGCATGCATGTCCTCACCAGGTGCTGGTGCCATTTTCTTGAAATTCCCAGTCTCTGTAACTGTGAGACAAATCAATTTCTATTGTTTGTAAATTACCTAGTCTCAGATATTCTGTTATAGCCACACAAAATGGACTAAGACAGTTTGTCCACTGTTGCCTTGTTTTGTATGTTGTGTTTGAGGAGTCTGATGCCAGTCTATTTCTCTTGTAAGGTGGATCTTCTAGTAGTGAATTCTCTCAGTTTTTGTTTATCTGGGAACATCTTTATTTCCACCCTCCTTTTTTTTCTTTGCTTTTTTTTTTTAAGTTTGTCCCATTTACATCACTCTTATTTTTTAAAGATATTCTTGCTAGCTACAAGATTCTCAGTTGACAGTTTCTTTTAGCACTTTGGATATTTCATCCCACCTATTCAAGCCTCCATCTTTTCTGATGAAAAGTGAGCTATTAATCTAATTGGATTCTTCTGTAAGGGACAAGTCATTTTTCTCTTGCTGGTTTCAAGATTTTCCCTTTGTATTTGTCTTTCAATAAAGATGTGTCAGGGTTTGGATCTCTTTGTGTTTTTACTATTGGGAGTTTATTTTTACTTCTTTATTCATTTCATTTCTATGGTTTGGGTGGTTTTCTTAAATTTTCAATGAAATCTAATCTTGGGTACCTTGTGATGTAGTCTTGATGTCTGATATAATTTTGTCTTTTTTCTTCTATTTCTTTCTTGAGTTCAATCAACTCTCATTTCATTTTTTTCTGCCCCCCGTTTCTGTTCTTAATTTTTGTGTTTGTGAATTCAAGATTTTTTTTTTCATATTTACAAATATTTGTGTAAAGCTATTTAATTCAGTTGGAAGTATTGTATTACAATGTCTTCAGCTTTGTGGTTTATTTTTGAGGGAGACTTTTTATCAACTAAAATGCCTTAATTCACATTTTCTGAATTTTTATAGTAGTTTTATATGGATGTGGTCTGCTATTTCTATTCCTATTCATTTTGTGGTCAGTGCTCCTCATTTGATAATTCTCTGTTCTTACAGTTGTACGCTCTTCTGTGTTGCTTTTATAGATGGTGTTGTTGATGGTGTCAGGAAGGTAAGGAGGTGGTATGTTTTGCTTTTATCATTTCTTTAATTATTTTATTTAATTTAGTAAAGATCTTAAATTTTCCTTCCCTTCCTTTCCTTCCCTTGGAAACCTCTGTTTCCAAGGGTTACATCCTCTTCTCTGTGGAACTAATTCGTCCTCTGAGCAATTTTTCCCAGAGACTGCTGCCTCTGGTGCTGTTATCTCCAGACCCCTTCCCTTTAGCTGCTGTAGTTAATTACCAAGTTCTCCCCTGTGGTTAGTGTTAACTGTTGAATTTTCTCTTTCTGAGGATGATTTTGTCTGTACTATGGCTCAGTTCTCTGCACCCCTTTGATCCTTCCATGGAGTCTTTTAAGCCTCCTGTCCTCCATTCTTTTCACCCACAGGCTTGCAGTGTGGTGGGTGGGCAGCAGAAGCTCAGGTGAAACTGGGTTTATTTCATTACTTATAGGGAATTTGAGTGTCATGATATTCTTCTTCATAGTATCTATCACTAAAGGAGTGAATTATGTATGATTTTATTCTCTCTCTTTGTTGGTTTTGTGTTTTTTTTTTTTAGGTGGTAGAGGGTGAGTGGATAGATTCAAAATTAGGCAGTCACCACTAGCCATTTTTTTCCAAAAAAAGTTTTTTTGAGATAGAGTCTTGCTCTGTTGCCCTGGCTAGATTACAGTGGCATCATCGTACCTCACTGCACCCTCAAGCTCCTGGGCTCAAGCGATACTCTTGCCTCAACCTCCTGAGTGACTGGAACTACAGGTGTGTACCACCACACCTGGCTAATTTTTCTATTTTTAGTAGAGATGGGGTCTTGCTCTTGCTCAGGCTGGTCTCAGACTCCTGAGCTCAAGCAATCCTCCCATCTTACCCTCCCAAAATGCTAGGATAACAGGTGTGAGTTACCACACCCAGCCTCAAATTTTAACATCTCTGAAATCAAGATGTATCTTACAATTGATGTAATAAGAAAGCATTATGTCATAGTCCAATGGTATGTCTTTTCTTATGTACATATCTTGTGGGGCTATGCTTCTCTGGTATCATTTACAAAGCACATTAACATTTATTACTTATTTTTCTCACTATGTCCCTGTGGGGTGGCAGGCCAGGTATTGTTATTATCATTTCACAGATGAATACATAGACATCTAGTGTATCAGAAACATTTATAGCTATACACCCCAAATGCATGCTTCCTGACTGGACCACATTTTCGGGTCCCCACCCCCATATTTACAATAAGGTATGGACAATATGGCTAGTTCTTGACACTGGAATGTGAGTGGAAGTGAAATGACATATCTGTAGACCAGACTCCTAAGAAGTAGGTTGAATTTCTCCATGTTCTCTTTCCTTTTCCACTAGCTAGAGACAGAGGACTATAAATCCCTACTGGATAGAGGAGTTTTAAAACTGGAAGAGTCTGAATCTCTGAATCGCTATGTGGGGGAAAGTTGCCTGCTCACTAGGAATATCTACACTGAATTGTCCTGTGAGCAAGAAGCAATCTTCTAGTGACAACAAAATTTTGGTATTTATTACATAGGTAGTGTTATCTTAACTAATATATCTGGGGGTATTGTCTTGCACAGTATCCCACAGTAAGTTAATGGTAAAAGGATGGCTAAAACCCAGATCTCTTATCTCTTTGTTAAATGTTTTGATGGGTCTCCATTGCATAGGTACCATGGGATCTGGAAACAAAAAAATGCATTTTATAGAAAACTCTGAAAGTAGGTAAGTAAATAGTTACATCAAATGCTCATTTAAAAAATTATGTTTTAGATTTTGAAATAGTAAAATTAATAAATCCATCCTGGGTTTCTAATAAATCAGTGAAATTGATTTTTAGAGGTTATTGAGAAATAACCTCTATTAGTAGGATAATACCATGTTTTTTGTGGTATGAAACTTCAATGTACTTCTAACAGTGAGACACCAGTAATGTGCATAACATTTTATCCCAGATGGCTCTCTCTTTTGCCAATTTTATGTGGAAATCAACAGCTTGTCTGGGAGAATGCCTAAATACCCTTTCAGGTCAAAGTTCTCCTCACAAAACAATACACTCATGTGTTTTTCTCTAAGAAGAGAGCTCCTTGTAAGGCAGAGTCATTCTAGACTAAAGTATAATTAGTCTCTTTCTTAAAAAATCCCATTTTAACAAAAGTATTAGATTTTATTATCCAGGGGCTGATGATCTCATTCATGGATAATGATCAAGAATTTATTGTTACCAGGCTTTTGGTTAGTACTATTTTGGTTAGTATTCTTTCCAACATTTTCTTTTTAAATAATTATCATTTATTGGAAGACATGATGCCAAAACTTCCCCAAGTGGCTTGTTTTTCTATTTTTAGTACTTCCCTTGCTAGCTACTCCCTGTCCATTTCTGCAGTTTGCAGCTCTGTCTCGTACACAGCAGGGACCTGTTGGTATCTCAAACCTGACCCCAGGAAACAAATTTGGAGATTTTCCTTTTAACTTGGGAACCTCTCAGTGGGTTGTCCATGGTAAATTTGGAGAGGTGGGGAGCTCTCAATAACACAGAGTGTGACAGAAAAGCAAACACACTGCCCTGCGGCAACTTCAAGGAAAGCTCTTATTCAGTCCTACACAGAGACATGCTGATGGCTCCTTCTCCACTACAATTATCAGTCTTTAAGCACAGAAGTCTTATCTTTTCTTTGTGCTAGTAGGTAAAGTCTTCTCTTTGCATTCGGAAGAGTCATGTGTGATAGGCAAATATGCATTACCCCCCCACCCCGGAGGGGTTGGGAAGACTGAGGCAGTACCTACCAGGCCCTAGTGTGAGTGGGTCTCTGTGGGGTTAGAAATGGAAGCATGGAGTGCAATGGAACTTTTTTTTTTTGCATATAGGTTTATGTTATGTTATTTTATTTCAGCATATTACAAGGGTACATGTTTAGGTTACTATATATCCTTTGCCCCACCTGAGACAGAGCTTTAAGCATGTTCCCCCCTGAGACGGTGTGGTACTGCACCCATTAGGTGTGAATATACCCATCCCCTCCGCCTGATGCAGTGGAATTTGTTGGGACTGGAGGGACAGGCTGAGTCAGAGAGGGTACAGGAAATTTAAGTTCAAAACCTGGGAAGAGTCAGAATGAGGTGAAGATTCAAGACATCGATTGAAGTTAACTTTATGAATCCAAGTGCTCAGAAGGAAGATACCAGTGTAAGCAGAGAAGGGTCAAGACTTAAGTCATTGCTTAATGACCAAAGTTAACTGTTGTTTATTATTATTATTTTGGGGGTGGGGTGTATTTCCTTTAAGGACTTAATTTAAGAAATTCCCTAGTGTTCCCAATTCTTTTTAAAACTTTCTAGTCTTTGTCAGTTTAGTGTGTGTGTGTGTGTGTGTGCACACGCGCCTGTGTGTAGATTATAGTTACCTATGGGAAAATTCTTTCAGAGTTCCAGGATGGGATGCCAGAATGCACTCTCTCTATTGCAAACTGGACCACAATTTCCTCTAACATCTTTGCATTCCTTCTCTGGGCAGTGGGATCAGTTTGGGCAGCTGTAAAGCTGGTAGCTGAATTGAGAGCCAAATTATAATCAAAGGAATGCTTCCTGCAGTTGAAGAAACCCTAGGAAACTCGGGTGGAAAAGCCCTCTGTGACAGGGAGACTACAGTGCTAGGTCAGGTAGCACAGGAGATTTTGAAATCAGAATTACTGCTTTGCTGGGGGTGGTATCTAGGGGAAAAAATGCAATTAAAAGATCATAGTCTTAATCAGTTTAACTCTCCTATCCCCATATGGCTTCCAGGAGAGAAAGTTTTCTTTTGTTTCATTTAACTAAAGGGAGAAAACACAAGACCTCTATCAGGTTCTCCCAGTTCTTTGCCCCCCAAACTCATTAACTGGTGGTACTTGATAGAGCAGCTCAGAGAAAAGTAGAGACAGACTTCAAAGGTGACGGTAATGACCGGTTGGGCTCACAGGCCAAAAAGGAGGTGGGGAGGGAGGGTGATGTAGAGATTTCTGAAAAGAATTTCTAAGAAAGAAAAAAAAGAGATAATAGGAAACTGCTGGAGGCACAAGAATTAAATACCAGTAGGAAACAGTGGGAAGGAAGTTTGCATTTGTGTCTGACTACCTCCCCTCCCTTGGTTTTTGAAACTATTTACGGTCAAGTTTAATTCAATTTGACTATGATATATATTATTGTGAAAAAAAGATGTTAGCTGTGTAGGGTTCTGATTTTATTTCTTTTTGAGTCATCATTATTAACACAAATAGTTTAGATTTACACATTAGGTCTGTGAAAACATTTTTGGAAGAGACACATATGTTCCATGACATTTTGCACCTCAAAATGACACTTAAGTGATATTCCCATCATCTTCTAAGTGAATGTTATTCTCATCAAGATTATCCTTCATTCTTTGCTTATGTTTCTACATTTTCTTTTGTAAGGGCAAAGCTCATAGTCCCAGAAGCTAACAAAAATTAGGCCAAGACTGAAAGAAAGTGTTTAAAAAAAGAATTCTGATAAAAAAGAAAATGATGGCCTCATCAGTTCTCTCCTTTACATTATTGATGTCATTGCTTGAATTCTGAGTTGTCACCCTGCTCTGTTAATTATAGGCCGTGCCTAAGGAAAATTTTATTGACTTATAAAAATTTTCTAGGCCCAATTATGTATTAAGCCTGCATCACCAATGATGAAAAGTCCAGCAAACATTTATATTTTTTTCTCTCATTCTCTCCTGTTATTTGTTTTGAAACTTGGAGTTTTATCCAATGTGAAGTTTATCTATTAAATACATGTGATCACTTGTCTCTGCCTACGTCTCTCAACACAACTGAATCTGAGGAATCCTCACTCATGGATGTCATTTGGGGGTTGCTGTTTTGTTTTGTTCAGAAAATATTGTGTGCGGAGAAATACATAGAGTACTTTTTAAAGATACACAGAAGAAGAATTTGGCTACTGATGAAGTTTTTGGTCCACAGTTCATTGGGTTTATGTAGAAATGCAGCTTTACTTTAATTCCACCAGATCCAGAGTTCAGTTTGGGTTTGCAGGTCACAAGTAGAAAGTATATAGTCAGAGAATACATATCTTTTAATAAAATTGTAACCAGGTCTGTGAACAAATTTCAATAACCTTTATATATATATTTATTTAATAATCCTCTCTCTTAACTAACTTCTTGACCTTTTGAGTTGTTTCCTTGAAATGGTGGATTTTCTGCAAGACAAAGGAAGATTCTGAAGGCAGAATCTCTGGGCAGACTCTGCTCCCTGGGCAGACTACCTGATGCCAAGATTCGCCATCCTCATGATCTGTTCCCAATGCATGTAGCCCCCTCTTAGTTACACCATGACCTGCCCCAAGGCATGTGGCCCCTCCTTTAAAAGCCCCTGGTCTCTATTGGTCAGAGGGATGGATTTGAGGCAGCTTCTCCATTCTCCCGACAAGATGTCTGCCGTTTTAAGAAATTCCTCTCTTCCTTGGCAATCCTCGGGTGTCTCAATAACTGGATCTTTGTGCAATAAGCAACTGGACCTGTTACAGACTTACCAGGTTCATTGCCTGCTGTGCAAGAGGAAGCCAATACACTGAGACAGCAGGGGTTACAGTAGAGAAAGAGTTTAAGATCCCAGGCCCCATGCGAAGAGATGGGAGGAAGCTCTCAAATCTGCTTCCCGGAGAATTCGGGAAAGAGGGGTTTTAAATATAGTTTGGTGGGCAAAGGGCCAGGCAATTGGTTCTGCTAATGGGCTGGGTTTAAGGCAGAACCATAGGGGTATAGAAATTGTCTTCTTTGCTGAGCTAGTTCTTAGGTGGGGGTCACAAGACCAGTTGAGTCAGTTCCTTGGCATGGGCCACTGGTCTGGGTGGGTCAGCTGTTCCACTGGAATGCATGGTTCGGAAGATACCTAAAAAACTAACCTTATCATTCACAAGGGTGATGTTAGCTATGGGAGCAATGAAGAAAGCTAAGAATCTTTATGACCATCAACTATATGACTCCTGAGTAGTAATCAATTATAGGAAAGGGAACAATGGCTGGTTATATATATATATTCATATATATAAATTTTATAAAGGATGGTTTTATAAACATCACTTCTTTCATACAGACAAGATGTGAAGGGGCCACTGAGTGGGCACTGCATCCATTAGGTTATTATTGCCACATATTCAAAGGCTACAGAAAGCTGGTAAATGGATGCCACTGTGTTTATGTTTAACTCATTTCTCTTAATAACTTATTAAATTTATTAAATAATTAGATAGTTAAACTTATTCAATAACAATTACATGTATAATTATTAAATAGAATGGGAAATTAGTTATATCATATGAATTATCATAATTAAAAATAGTAGCATACAGTTTTGAATACAATTCTCCTCCTTTAAGTTAAAATTCAGCAGAAGGAAACCTTTTGTGAGATTGTAAGGAAAGAGTAAGAAAAAAAGTAACCTCACCCAAGTGTTTAAGTGCTTCTACAATAGAACTTGAAAATCTTGATGTAGACCTTCAAAAAGGCGGTGTCTGGGGGTAAGGTGATACATATGACAGGACATCTTCTTATTAGAGTGGCTCATATGTCTGCACTGAGATACATAACTGTGTACATGCCTGAGATACTTAGCCATTCAAGAAAATTTTGGGTTTTAACTGCTTGACTGGAAGGAGAGTAAAAAGCCCACTAGTTCCATCTAGCGAGGTCAATTATTGCTACTGCAAGTGTCAAAAAACCAAAATGAGAAACACTGATTTAGAAGAAAGTTGAACTTACAATGAATTAATGAAGTGGATAAATCTGCAACTCCCTCCCCATCAATCCATTGCAGATCTCACGATTAAGCTACTGTTTCCCAACTAAGTGGAAACCACTGAGCACATCCCTCATCAAACCACCCTGGGGCTTGGTCTGCAAATTTCAAGTTTCATATACCACTGCTCTTTAGTTTCAATAAACAAATACTTCTACAGCAATGGCCAGGAAGGGAGAAATGGCTTGCTTTCAAACCCAAAGGGGACATTAGCCCTACTTGTGGAGTGAACTCCGCTGGGGTGCGGCAAGGGAGGCTCTGCTCAGAGTCCCAGGAATCTGGCTCAGAAACACTGAGACCATTGTCTTTAGATGCAACAAAAGGGGTTGTTGAAAAACCAAGCTTTTATATAAAGCCAAAAATCTGTGCTTGTCATTTTGTGTTTATTTGGCATTCAAATATGGCAGTCATTCTCAGCTCTTACTGCTGTTTATGTTTAAAGGAAAGCCCACAGCCATGGAATGGGAGCCAGCTTTCAATATCTCACTCTTAAAAAAACAAAAACTAAAACACAATCCCTGTATCATTTCTTCTCATGCATCCATTGGCTTCCTGTCTGAACCTTCGGGCTGGGGATGTGGAGGTGGAGTGACAGAGCAGCAGGCTCCTTAACACCAGAGCCTGAAACCCTCCTGGACGGTTCTTTCATGACCAGCTCCACATTTGCATTGACTTGGAGGAGGGGGACAACATTCCTTTGCCATTGGGTCAGATTTTCTTGTGCTCTTATATATTTTCTTTTGTGGTTCCAGTTGGGTAGTTTCTGTCAAATCGCAGCAACGGGGGAGTGTAATGGTTGTGGAGTTTGTTTCAGCTTCTTGGTTGGCAGTTACATTGGCCTTTGGTTTATGGGAACCAAAGCTTAAGTGGTGGAGGAACTGCTGCAATTATGTAACCTTTGCCCTCACTGGCTTGAGGAATGAGAACTGGCAGGCAGGGGAGGGAGATGAAGTGATGCTGTTCACCTGGAGTGGGCAAGGGTCACTACAGTGTTAATTGGTGTCTGCAGCACAGACCCATTTTTCTATGGTGATTAATTTAAGAACAATGTCATTCATTGAAATGAACCAGTGCCCTTGGCTTCTTAAAAGAGGTGAAGGGACTTGATCACAGTAAGTTCTCTGAACATAAAAATTAGTTAAGATAAGCTTATACTGCTGGAACTGACGTGTGTGGTAGTAATACCTTATATTTGAATGGTGAATTATATTTCTTCATAATGCTTTTCATTTATAGTATTATAAATTACTGAATTTTTATATTTCACTGCATTACTTTATTTGATTATCAAAATAAATCTGTAAAGAACTTAAAACAAGCACCCATACTCCTGGTGAGACGTTTGTTGAAAATAAGAAGTTAAGTCATTTGCCTAGGATCAAGTAAGCCAGCCTTCAGTGCAGATATCTTGATTCCTGGTGTCACCTTATTTTTCAGTGTTAGCATCTGACTTTTTGGAATGTTGTCACATAGCCAAAACATAATGATTCAACAGTTGAAATATAATCAAATGATTACATGTCATCCAGTGAAAAATCTCTATGGCACACCTCTGTTCTTTAATGCATCCAGTTCTGACCTGAAAAAATAAATGCTGCACAAGAGTCCTTACTGGTTCCTGGGGGTCCAAGCAATGGTCCATGGCATGTTCCTTTCTATTCCTGCCCCTCTCCTTGTCCATCAAACCTTAACTCTGAAGGAGGTGCATTTCTTTAAATCATTGTTTTATAGATTACAAACAAACCTAAATGCCATCTGCTTCCATCCATATTAAAAATGTTCGCAATACTGAGTTTTCTCAGTCAAAAGTGGTTGCTGGAGTCCCTGGCCTAAATAATTCACTCAAAATCCATTCTTGACCAATTTCTGAATACCTAGTGAAAGCTGATGAACAGCAAGTAACTATAGGATCTGATAAAATCCTAACTAGCCTAGGAGATGTCTGAAGTGTAACTATTCTATGGCTATGGGGGATTGTATTGGTCCATAAAGAAAGAACCTGGTGGTGCCTTACACCTTAAAGGAGTTTGTCATCTCAATAAATGTTTGTTGGTGCTGAGCATCATAACTGGAAATGTTATCTTCGGAATTTTATTTTATTTTCCTAAACATCTTTACAAATGGACGTTTCATGAAATGTTGGATGTAAATATTTAAGGGACTCAGTAAAACTCTAGCTATGAGCACTTCCTGCTTCGAACCTTTTGTTTGTTTTTCAGGGAGAATGTAGAGCAACCCATTTCAAACTCTGGCTTTCATGCCTTTAGTCAAGGCTCCCTGGAGGTAGGAATGCCAGGGCAAGAGTTAGTGAGATTGTAATCTTTGTCCTGGCAGTCTGACATCATTTGTAAACTCTGCCAAAATTCCTTTGGAAACAGATGTTGCTAGAGAAGGAATGGTAATCATTTATCCTCTTACGTTTGTTTAGTACATGCTGATTCGTGGAAAATACAAGGATTTAGGATACGATTAGGAACAATTTACTAGGGATATACATTTTTGGAGAGAACAGACATGATTATTCCAAAATATTTTTTCCTCTTTCTCAGCATTTCTCATGCTTTAATTCAGACTTTCTCATCTACTCATAATCAGGAAGGAGTAGTCTCATATATGCCCTCCCACCATCCAGCACAGTGGCTCCTGTGTCAATCTGTGGATGAGTAATTTACAGATCCTAATAATATTTTCTTATTTTATTTTATTTCAAAATATTACGGGGGTGCAAATAAATGTTTTTGGTTATATGGATCATTTTTGTAATGCTTGAGTCAGGGCTATAAGTGTGCCATCACCCAGATAAGTATTCATTATACCCATTAGGTAGGTTTTCACCCATCCCCTCCTCCCCACTGCTCCCACTTGATTTCCACTGAGTTTTACTTCCCTCTTTGCACATTTGTGTTCATCACTTAGTTCCAATTCAATAGTGAATACATGTGGTGTTTATTTTTCCATTCTTTAGATACTTCACTTAGGATAATGGTCTCCAGTTACAGCCAAATTGTTGCAAAAGGCATTAATTCATCCTTTTTTATGACTGAATAGTATTCCATGG
This sequence comes from Varecia variegata, assembly GCA_028533085.1. Lineage (NCBI taxonomy): Eukaryota > Metazoa > Chordata > Mammalia > Primates > Lemuridae > Varecia > Varecia variegata. Next base: position 28,713,389 of record CM052443.1, read on the forward strand.
TGTACATATACCACATTTTGTTAATTTACTAATGAATTGATGGGCACTTGGGTTGATTCCACATCTTTGCAATTGTGAATTGTGCTGCAATAAACATTAAAATTCAGGTGTTTTTTTTGATAAGATGACTTCTTTTCCTTTGGGTAAACACCCAGTAGTAGGATTGCTGGATCGAATGGTAGGTCTACTTTTAGTTTTTTGAGGAATTTCTATACTGTTTTCCATAGAGATTGTACTAACTTGCAATCCCACCAACAGTGCATGAGCATTCCTTTCTCTCTGCATCCATGCCAGCATCTATTGTTTTTGGACTTTTTAATAAAAGCCATTCTAACTGGGTAAGGTGATGTCTCATTGTGGTTTTAATTTGCATTTCCCTGATTAGTGAAGTCTGCTCTTTATCAGATGTATAGCTTGTGAATATTTTCTCTGTTGATTATTTCCTTAGCTGTGCAGAAACTTTTTAATTAATCAAGTCCCATTTATTTATTTTTGCTGTTGCTGTGATTGCCATTGTGGTCTTTTTCATAAATTCATTGCCTGGGCTGATACCTAGAAGAGTTTTTCCTACATTTTCTTCTAGAATTCTTATGGTTTCATGTTTTACATTTAAGTCTTTTATCCATCTTGAATTAATTTTTGTGCATGGTGAGAGATATGAATCCTGTTTCATTCTTCTACATATAGCCATCCAATATTCCCAGAACCATTTATTGAATAGGGCTTCTTTTCCCCATTGTTTGTTATTGTCTGCTTTGTCAAAGATCAGTTGCCTGTATGTGGATGGTTTTATATCTGGGTTCTCTGTTCTGTTTCATTGATCTACGTCTCTCTTTTTGTACCAATACCATGCTGTTTCGTTTACTGTAGACTTGTAATATAGTTTGAAGTCTGGTAATGTGATACCTCCAGATTTGTTCTTTTTGCTTAAGATTGCCTTATCTTTTCGGGCTCTTTTCTGGTTCCAAAAGAAGTGTAGAATTATTTTTTCTAGATCTGTGAAATGGTATTTTGATGAGGATTGCATTGAATCTGTAAATCACTTTGGGTAGTATGGACATTTTAACAATGTTGATTCTATAGATCCTGGTAATATTTTCTAATAACTGGTCTAGCATCCTAATATAACCTTCAAGCCCTCTTCCTTGTGATTGGTAAATTATCTCTTTCACACAAAACAGTGGAACTATACAACTCCAAAAGGGGCAATTTTATTGATGATTTACTTATAAATAAGGAAAACTCTGAGTCTCATATCAGTGCTGTGACTACAATGACCGTTGGCCACTGTAATGAATGGATATATGTATATATATATATATATATCTCAATATACTTACCAGAAAACTACTGCTTCTGATATAAAAAATCAAGGATTTTAATTTTTTATTTTTACATTCAAGGAGTATATTCTATATGGAACATAAAGCTGAGTAAAACTAATATAAAACTGATTTATGCTCATCTAAATGTCCAGCCAAAAATTCTTTATTGGCAGTTACTATTGAACTGAAAGCATTTTCAGTTGAATTTCCTTCTGAATGAATAATCAGCTACCGTTAAGGATGAAAGTTCATTCCGAGGTGAACTCTTTAGGTAACTGCTGAAGCATCTTATCCAGGAAATCTTGGGGACTGTTTATGTAATTTGTGGTGTGTTCTATGGTTTTTTGGATCATGAGAATTTGCTTATCATGGATTTCAAATCTTGACTTATTTAAAAGACTAAAAAGAAATTATGTTAGAACAAGTTTCCTCTAGAAATTCCAGGATAGGGGCATTCTATAATGGCATATATAAATCTCACTGTATGTTAGTAGCTTTTCCAGAAATATCAAGGCGGTATTCTTTTTTGCTTAATTGAGAATAGAAATCTTTACAGCATTTGTTAGTCTTTGATTCAATAAATAGAAAAATCTCTAAGGGCCAGATTGTATGTTCCCTCTCTAGAGTCCAAGCTCTCCTGTTTCTTTCCAGATTCTGTTTCAACGCCCCATTGAGATGATGGTGGGTGACAGTGGGCAAGGGACAGAGCAATGCAACGGTAGAATCAGGGCTGAGTCTTAGCCCCGTCTGTCTAAATTCGTGTCTAAAGAATTTGATTCTGTTCCTAGATGAGCTAAGTGATGTTCTCCCTTCAAAGTTAATGACCTGTTCAAATTTTTTGAGATGTCCTCAAGAAAAAATTCTCACAGCCAATCACTGTCTTAACAAAAAAAACTCAGTATTGCCCATGCCAATATTCAACTTAATTTCAACAGACTCTCTTTGCCATCTAGATGCATAAACATCTCTAATCCACAGGTTATCTCATTTTAGAAAGCCCAAAGTGAATCCACAGGTGTTCTCATTTTAGATACCCTGAAGTGAATTCTGCAGCTAATGCCTCTTGGCAGGACATCAGAATGAGGTCCTCTTAAAAATTAAGCTTTTGATTGAAAAAGATACATTCATGGTAGAATAAACATTTTCTGTCCTAGAAACAGGACCAAAATCCCATTCCAGGTTAATAATTTACATGCTTCATGATGCAGAATTCAACTGAGAACTGTTACTTGTTGGAGTGCCCAAACATCTCTACCTGCTTTTTAGGGTGACCAATTGTTCTGCTATCACAGGAACTGAGGAGTTTCTCAGGACTTGGGACTTTCAGTGCTAAAACTGGGTCAGTCTCAGGCAAACTGCTGAATCACTTTCTGAGAAAAGTCCTGGCACTGTTGTCAGGTATTTTTGCAACCTAGAGGTCAGAATGCAAATCAGTGTCTCCACTTCCCAGAACAAGCATTGCTTCTACCTAGTTTTAGAGCACATGGGCTGCCTCATCAAGCTCCCACTTCTAGGACTTACCAGAGTCTATTTGGAATAGACTATTTGGCCACTGATATTTAAAAGAGTAGCCTGAAGAACAACTCACCTTCACAAACTTGCAATTTAGCATTATGCTAAGTCATATGAAAAATGACTTTGTACTTTTTTTAGGAAAAAAATTGAAAACTGTTCCTTATATAGTGCAATGTTCATTACATTAAATACAAAGAAAGACCTGCATAATACAGTCAGCCCTCCACATTCACGGGTTCTTCATTCTTGGATTCAACCAACTGGAGATCAAAAATTTGGGGGGGAGGGGAAACGATAAAAAATAACAATAAAAACACAAATTTTAAAAATATAATATAACAGCTATTTATATTGCATTTACATTGTAGTAGGTATTATAAGTAATCTAGAGATGATTTAAAGTATACGGGAGGATATGTGTAGGTTATATGCAAATACTATGCATTTTATGTAAGAGACTTGAGTACTCTTGGATTTTGGTTTCTGCAGCGGGTGGGGGAGAGGGTCCTGGAGCCAATCCTTGGCAGATACTGAGGGAGTACTACACATGCGTCTAGAGAGTTCATGGCTGGAAAAACATCTGTCTCTGCAGTTGAACAAGTATGCTTCCTTGTAGTGGACAGTGAGAACTAGAGAGTGAAGATAAGCATGCAGTTTTCAGTATCTTTTCTTAGCCTTGGTTTAATTTTCTGGTAAAACGATACTCTCCTTTTTATCCCATTAAAATATTTTAATGTCTCTCTATCAAGCATTCTTTTTGCAATAGAAGGGAAGTATTTCTCTTTTCTCATATACTAACTCCCCCAAAGGCAGCATTATTTTTCTATTTAATACTGTAAAGGATTTTGTTTTTCAGAGGAAAATATTGTTTATTTATTGTTCCCAAATTGGTTATGAACCAGGAAAAAGATTCTTGCCCTAAGCTTGTCTAGTGTTCTATATCCAGACCTGCCCTCTTGCTCCCGACTTTTGCCCCTGAAGTCTTACCGGAGTGTTTTAGGAGTGGGTAGTTCTCAGTGTACATCACAGCATTCTTGCAGAGCCTGATGTCTTAGTAAAAAATTTGGTACTAAAAATCTCTTTTCACCTTTCCCTAGCCTCCCAGTTTCCCTTTACTAGCTCAAATAATGTTCAAAACAAAAATTCTCAAACTCAATGTGGGTTGCTAGGGCAACCAGAAGACAGCAGCAGGAATTAAACCAAAGCCAAGAAACTGAGCACAGCTCCTTGGGGGAATCTCAATCTTGGCTGATGCCATATCTAGCGGGGGCATGCTAAAGTCTACTTAACCCTGGGTAGAGGGAGCAGCCTGCTTTTGAAACTCCCCCCAGAAGCACACCATCTTCTCATAAGCAGGAAATGGCTTGTGTTTTCCCTTCTGTCTCTTGCTTGATGGCATGCCGGGGTCTTCTTTCCTATTTCTGCCTTGTCTGCAGATGTTTTTACCCCAAAGAGAGCTCCCCAGGTGATACTTCTGGATAATCAGGGACTCTTCTGCCAAGTAAACAAAAGGAAGCATAATCTGGACTAACTGGAGGTTGGGTATCCCAAGTTCTTCTCAGGGTCCTGTTGGCTGACCTGCATTTATTGAGCACTTGTAAATAACCATGGTGAAGAAGCAGCAATAGTTTTTCTAGGGCAAATCACTCTGTGATTTTTAGTCTTCCATTTCATTAAAAGAAGAAAATATTACTACTTTCTTGAAATGGGTAATATGAGGATGAAATAAAAATAATATAGATTCCTCTGCCTAGAGCAGGCACACCTAAGTGTGTACTTTCCTTACCTCTTGGCCTTACCTCTTGGCCTTTCCTTACCTCTTGGCCTACCTGCTTAACCCATTGATGGCAAGGGGAGGTGTTTGCCAAGGAAAATAATTCCAAAGAAAGCAAAAGTAAGGTTCTCTTTGAGGTCTAGAGCAAAGAGCTGGTCTAACTGGCCCTATTCAGATATTCTCAGAGTGTAGCTCTTCCCAAGTTGAAGCGGCTACAGAAAGACTTACAGAAAAAATGAAATACCAGAGAGATGATTTGCCTAGTGCCATTTATGTTCCAACAAATGTTCTTACCTAAGACTCCTCCTCAGCAGCACTCCTTGTTGGGGGCGGCACAGCCAGGCACTGGAAAGTGAAGGAGCCAACCACAGGTGTTATTTAGCTTCATTTAACACGTGAGCCAGTCGGAGATGAAAATACACATGGCTTGCATTACTCATTCACATGCTTTGTTTCTATCCATTACTCAACCAATTAGCATTTGAAAATGGGGAACAAAAAATTGTCATTATTTAACTTGACTCATAAGCCTCCAATATTTTTTATTAAGTTTTATTTAATATAAAGCAAGCATACACATAATTTTCAATGCTCTGTGGCATAACAATGCTATTGAGCATCTCTATAGGCAAAGAAAATTCTTTGTTTACTGAAGGCAGAGAAAGTTCTCATTGTTAGACATGCCCTTCAGAGGTGTTGCTGACTCAAGCATCCTTATTACCAAATCAAAGAGACTGTCGCACCCAAGTGTTCCTTATATACCCACCCATCTACTCTGCATATTTATTATAGGGAGCCTGGAAAAGATATAATAACTTAAGAACAATAATAAAAATCTATCCACAATACCATGATTTAGATGGTTAATCTTTTGGTGTATATTTTTCTGTATATTTTTTTCATGCATTGCCACTCAAAAATTTACAAAATTGAGATCATTCTAACATTTTTTAATAATCTGATTTTTTTTGCTTGTCGTATGTAAATATCTTCCATCAGTACATATATCTCTGTATCACTATTTTTATGGATTCTTAGTATTTCATTCTATAAATATCATGCCATAAATAGTTTAAGTGCTCCTATATAAATGTCCATTTAGGCTATTTCTAATTTTTTACTATTATAGACAAGGCTACATGAACATCCTTGCGTATGTATCTTTGAAGTTTCAAATGGGAGGGGGTCCTATCATAGCAGCCTCCCAGAAGGGCAGGATCCCTGGTGCCCATGGTGCCTAGAGAACCTCTTCCTGGGGCTCTTGGCAGGCAGCCTGCATGCTCTGCTGGCATGGTGAATCTGGAACATTGCTAGCTTCTCCTCACCCAACTTGGCCCTATCCCAACCTGCACATCTGCTCTTTTGGGGTCACTGGATCCATGGAGTCCTGCTTCTGTGTGATTCCTTGTACCATGGAGACAAACCCCACCTCTTGGAGCAAAAGCTTCTTTGACAGAATCCTAAATCCAGCTCTTCCAGTGCTTCTGTTATAGGTTTAACTGCTACAATGTCACCTGAGTGCCCCAAGACAACTATGCTTCTATCATGTTCATGTCCTTAGACTTGGGTATCTTTGTTTGCTATATACAGGGATCCCCAAAGGCCAGGGGTGGATTATTGTACCTGGTTCACCAGTAACCATCTCCCTAGAATTTGTCTCATGTAAAAGAACTCTATAGCTTTACACCTCTAAGTATGGTCCCCAGACCAGGATCAGCATCATGGAAGAACTGATTCGAAATGCAGATCTCAGACCCCACCCTAGACTTACTAAATCAAAATTTTACAATTCAAGTACTGAATTATCCTTGCTTAAAAAGCACCCCTGGCTTGTCATTCCATACCCTGATGACCGACATGAGTGCACTCCTTAAAGGCTAGGAAGAAATCTGGGGCCTGGGTCAATACTTCTTAAAATTTAATGTGCACATGAATCATCTAAGGATCTTGACAAAATGCAGATTCTGATTCAGTAAGTCTAGGTTGAAGCCTAAGATTCTGAATTTGTAACTAGTTCCTGGGTGATGCTAATTCTGTTGGTCCCTGGACCATATTTTGAATAGCAAGGGAATAGCATTTCTTTTCTTTTCTTTTTTTTTTTTTTTTTTGAGACAGAGCCTCATTCTGTCATGCCAGGTAGAGTGCAATGGTATAATTACAGCTCACTGCAACCTCAAACTCCTGGGCACAAGTGATCCTCCTGCTTCAGCCTCCCAAGTATCTGGGACTATATTCGTGTGCCATCATGCCAGCTAATTTTTCTGTTTTTAGTAGAGACAGGTGGGGGGTGGTGGTGTGTGTGTGTGTGTCTCACTTGTGCTCAGGCTGGTCTCGAACTCCTGACCTCAAGCAGTCCTCCTGCCTTGGCCTCCCAGAGTGCTTAGCATTTCTTAAAATTGATCAGATGGTAAGTATCACCTGAGGCACTTATTAAAAATACTGTACCACCTGACTCTACTCTAGACCTGCTAAATCAGAATTAATCAACTCCTCAGGTGACTTTTGTAATTTGATGAATTCGGGAAATGCTGAGGTAAGGAAATTGGAGCTACATGTGGCCCCTCAGAGATGAAGGGCTGAGTTATTGCAACACAGCTGACAGCAACTAGGGCAGAAACCTATGGACATGCCCTTGTCTCTCCCTTCTAAGGGAAGTAGAATGTGTCAGTGTCCTCTCCTGAACATCTCAGGTCAGGATCTGCCCTTGTAATTGATGGAGAGCTTCTTAATTTCTCTCTGTAGTGCTTCTTGAGTGTTTACAGCATTTTCCTGGACTTCAAATCAACCCCAGACTGCGAGCACAGACTTTCAGCCCCATTCTATGTCAGATTTCCCAAAAATGCCATTCATGTACTGTAGAGCCAGACTTGCAGGTTCTGCTGTCGGTTCTGTAAAGGAATCAGCTCCTTGAGTAAGCGAAACATCCAACCCTCCATTGCATGGAAATCAGAGGTTCTTAGAGGAGAAATGAGAATGCGAGGAGTGATCATCACTATGGATTCGTTTGTTTTCACCTGTGCATGCAAGAGTTATATATGTATATATTTGTTTATCTTAAACAGCTTTATTGAAGTATAATTGACATATGATAAACTGTACATACTTAATGTATATCACTTGATGATTTCGGACACTAACAAATATCCATGAAATCATCACCAGCTCCCGTGGGAGAGCTTTGTTTTCTGATGCTTCCCATGTATACATGTTAAAACAAATTTGTATAGTTTTCCTCTTATTAATCCGCTTTATTGTATGTTGATTTTTCAGTGAAGCTTCCAATGGCAAAGGGGAAGTTTTCTCTTTGCCCCAACAACTCCATGTTGCTTTAGGAAAGGTTCATTGAAACCAAGGAATAAAACATACAAGATATAGTGTTTTTAAAAACACTTTTTAATGAAGAAATAATTCCATTCCAAAATATAGACACACAATTAAATAGTTTAATCACTTCAAAATATAACATGTCCCCAGGAGGTTCCAACACACACACACACACACACAAAACAATACTTAACAGCAATACAAAAAAAACCCATACAATAGTAGTTTTGTTACAATACCAATGAATATCATGAAATCTTTAGTGTCTCTGAATTGGTTATTTCAAATGGTGTCAAATTGCAGTAGTCATAATTAAAAATGTCTTATAGTTAATGAGTTTCAAGGTGTAATGCTTCTGATTTTTTGTTTCTCTTTTTGGTTCAAAAGTAAAAACGCCCTTTCTTCTGAGGACACTGGAAATCTTGTTGGTGGCTCCTTGAGTGGAATCAAACCAAGGTCAATGCTGCAACCAAAGGTTGCCGAATTTACAAGATCTATCTACAGTTAACAGCCAAGAACTAATAAGGGTGGACAAAGATGATCAAAATAAAAGCAGACATCAGTGCTAAATTATGATGCAACAGCTTGGCTCATGCATATAAGAAAATACATAGTATATCACAACAAAGACCACATACTCTTAATGCAATTCAGTTCACATTACTACTTACAAATGAACCTTCCCTGCCTTATAGGAGATCATTCAAGAATCCATTTTTCACAATCTCCAGCACTTCTCCCTCTGACCAACCAAACTTACCCCAACTTCCGTCCTGACCAACCACAACTGATTCCTGAATCCCATGCAGTAGATTTGACCTTCCTCCCTTCCTCCATTAACACAGTGCTGTGGGGGAGGGTTGGCTGTGTTAGACCAGTGCTCATTAATAGGCCATCAGCTCTGAAGGAGATGGATGTGCAATTCATTGTGGAACAAGAAAGAAACAACCCCCGTAAGATATAGTTGTATCTAATGGACAGGACAGGTGAAACCTGCTGGGTTTGCACTTAGAACAGGCCCCAAAAGTAAATTTGGAGAGCCAAGGAAAGAAATCCACCAAAAAACACAAAAACCCAAAACAACACACGCCATTTTGTCTCGGTTACAGGACAGGGGTGCTTGAGTCTGGTCTCAGTGCTGACGTGGAGCTAAGAGAAAGAAAAGGTGGCTGGTTAGTCAGAAATTGGTCATTGGCGGCAGTTTCCAGAGTCCTTGCAATGGCTTTGTACGATGGCATCAACAACCATGGGATGGAGTTGGTTGGCAATGAAAGCTATGACAAGGGGGGAAGGTTATCAGCAGAACAGTTCAAACCTTAGAGGAACGTTTTGGTGTAGAAACATAAAGAGAGGACATGTTAGCTCAGTCCAGTTAGTGGCTGAGTGCCACGTGCAAGGTCTGAGTTCCAGAACCACCTGGCTATGATTTTGAGCTGACAGCAATGTAGGTAGCTGGGATGTCGTGGTTTTCAGTACTGAGTATGAGGCACCAGTGGCCACCTGCTCCGTCTAGAGAGGTATGGCTTCACAGAGGATGGGCAGTGGAAAAGAGATGAACATTAAGACACACCAACAAAACCCACAACAAAACCCATCTGTGCAAAGATATCTGAGAACTGTGCAGTTGTGCCACTTTGGTGTCAGCCTGTGCTCAGGGACATTTCTTGGGCGGGTTCTCTGGAGGGAAGTATGATTAAGTGCATCAAGGGATAGGATGGGCTCCTTACTAATGCCAAACAAGTATTTTACTATCCCAAGGTGAGCAATTTTGTTCCAAAGGGCATCTAAGGAGATGGTTCCTGCCCACGCGCAGGCATGTGAACATCTCACACCCTCTGCAAAGGGCGCTGGGAGATGTCAGGACTCGGCCGGGCACCCACCAGCTACAGACCAGGTGTGTAGGGTGGGAGAAGGTTTTTCCAGCCCTGGAAGCAAAACTGAATCGCTGAAGCTTTGGGGTTGACTCAGAACCTTACTTCCTTATTCTGAATAAGGCCTTTTCAGAGACTTTATTATACAACTTTATTCTAAAGCAATAGTTAATTGTTAACATGCATCAGAATCACCTGGAGAGCCGATTAAAACACAGACTGCTGGGTCCAACCCCCAGAGTTTCAGATTCAGTACATCTGGGTAGGGACCTAACGATCTGAATTTCTAAGATCTTCCCAGGTGATGCTGACGCTGCTGGTCCAGGGAACACGCTTTGAGAACCACTGTTCTAAAATGATGTTCTTTCTTTTCAAGGAGAAACGGGAATTCCAGAGAAGCTGCTAATTTAAGTATAACGTATCCAATATGCTGCAGGCTTTTTTGTTTTTTTTTTTCCATCAAATCATGAAACAAGTAGAAGATTACTTTTTCATTTCTCCCAGGGTCCCCAAGGGAGTCTTTAGGGCTCCCTACAGAGGGCCTTCATAAAGGACCATCACAGAGTCTTTTATCTTCTTGTCTTTGACAGCTCTTTTACACTTCAGCTTTTCGCTGAGTGCAAAATCCCAACTCAACTTGGAAGAGCCTGTCTCCTTTCACGTGACCACAGAAGGCTGCATGCAGAACACCAGGTGGCCAGCTAAGGCAATACACATTCAGAAATTAAAGGAGAGAGAACGTTTGCAAGCGCACTTTAAGCCTGTACATTTAAAGCTGAAGGCCTCCAAACCACCTGTTGGGGGAACTTGTGAATGAGCGGTGCTGTTAAAGACATGCTTCCTAAAGCCAAAACGAGAGGAACAAGACCATGGAAGAGCATAGATAACTTTAGTCCGTTTGGGGATCTTATGGCACCTGTGGTTTATAAACAGCTTTAGTTAACGAGTATTTCAAAACATAGTTCACAGTTTTTAAGAAGATCTGTGCTGATTTTAAAAACTAGATTCTATATAATTTGAATGTTGTCTTTTTTTTTTTGAATATGATATCTACTTGGAAAAAATATTTACACTAAATTCTATGGCTGATTTATTAGAGTATTTTGAAAGAAAACAACCCCAAGTTGGAAAGAAGCCCCAAAGAATGGATTATTCCTGGTGTGTTTGGTTCAAGTCACTGCTCACGGGGACTTGGAGACAACTGCAGCCCGTGCAGGCCAAGGACCCTTCTTGGCTTCCGGGCTCTGACTTTGTGCACTCAGGAACCAAATCTTTTGGGGTTAGTGAATAACTGCAAGTGGTTGTTTTTTTCCAATTGCGATGGAAAAAAAAATGTACAGTGTATAATATACTGTTTTGCTAAAATCTCAAAGAATCCAGAAATCAAACTTCTAGCTATAAACAGTATTAATATTGTCATTGTAAACTGAACAGGTTCGATATCATGTGCAAAGGTTTAAAATGCTTGTTAATACTGCCATCGTGTGTAACAGCAGCGAGGGTTTTCAGCCTGTGTTTTTTTTTTTTTTTTTAACCAGGGATGAGCCATGTTACAGAAGATGTAGCTGATAAGTTAGCTTTGAACAGAAGTCTTTTTTTTCTTTTCCTTCTCAAAACACACACCTACGAACTACAAATCTTAGAACAAAAAGTTAGCTGCGCTATAGTCATCAGAACACATCTTTAGGGGTGGGGGGGTCTGTCAGGAGCTGCTGCGTGTGGTGGTTCCTCTCCTCGGTGACACTGCTGCCAGGCTGCTGTCTTCCTCCTCTGTGTGGGCCCAGGGCTCGCCATCATCACCAGTTCTCATGTTACTTTCATCATCTGTCTGACTATAGCTTGCCTGGGAATAAGGAATGTGTAATTTTTTTTTTTAAAGATGAAAATTGTTTCTAAATTAGGGTTATGAAGCTTAGGGTCCCCCCTTTCCCCAACACACTCAACGCACACACACACACACACACACCCTACTCCCTCCCTGTGACAATCAGGAATGAATGTCCTAGGACATTGTTTGCTATTGCACCTCTGAATGAGAGGACAGGAAATCCTCCTTGTTGAGTCTCTCTCTTAATGGGTACCTGAGGCATCTGGAGGGTTAAAGCAACATAAACAGAAATATTTGTGCTGGCTTTTGGACAGGAGATAAGACCACTGAGCCACTATCAGAATGCCATGTTGATTTTTGAAAAAAAAATCTCCTTTTTTTGGTCCAGTCCTACAATTTGTGAAGTTAGGGTGTGACTGGCCAAGGAGAGTGCTGTACTATGTGGCCAAAAGATGAAAAAGGTAGAAATTGAAGATTTGAGCGGGCCACAATGGAGTCTCAGAGGACTTGAGGCTGAATATCATTATGTATAATGTTTCTTCAAAACTGGCTAGTTGAAAAGCAATAAACCAGGTTTTACTCTATTTGCTCTTTTTTAGTACTATATATTGATAAATGTGTATTTATTTTCAAATAGGCCTAAAGCTCTTTTTGAGCAGAGGATGCTCTAGGTCTCTGGCACCTCCTCCTACCCCTTACCCATGTCGGGCTCTGCCTGGGTGGGTGGCTAACTCATGAAGCTGACGAATTTGGCTTCAGGACCCTTGGGTAAGAGATGCCTTTATTTTGGGATAATTCTGATCTTGCAGAACAGTCAGAAAGTGCAAACAAAATAAAAATATTATAATATCATACACTGTTCTAAAATTTCAACTGTATTTCTTGGCTATGTTAAGAAAAATTACAGCAGGATAGAACTAGCTGCAAATCTGAAAAGCCACTAGCTTTTTCAGTGTTCCACCAGGTTTTCAATGAATTTTGCCTAATTGATTGATTGATTGACAGGTGAGATCACTTTTAGAGTCCTGTGGAATTCGAGCTAGGTAGGGTACTGTATGTAGTAAATGGCAGAGGCCACAACTGTTACATTTTTCACTGCCAAATTTGCAACAAAAGATTTAAAAAATGGGCGGGGCGTGGTGGCTCACGCCTGTAATCCTAGCACTCTGGGAGGCCGAGGCAGGAGGATTGATTGTTTGAGCTCAGGAGTTCGAGACCAGCCTGAGCACGAGTGAGACCCCCGTCTCTACTAAAAATAGAAAGAAATGATTTGGACAGCTAAAAATATATATAGGAAAAAAAAATTAGCCAGGCATGGTGGCGCATGCCTGTAGTTCCAGCTACTCGGGAGGCTGAGGCAGAAGGATTGCTTAAGCCCAGGAGTTTGAGGTTGCTGTGAGCTAGGCTGACGCCATGGCACTCACTCTAGCCTGGGCAACAGAGTGAGACTCTGTCTCAAAAAAAAAAAAAAAAAAAAAAAAAAATGACCTAAGACAAACTTTTGGCTTTTAGATACAAGAACCAAATGCCACTTTTTATCTGGGTTCATTCAAGGCCATTTTATTAGGCTTTTTCAACAAATATTTTTCTAAGAATTAGCTACTGATGTTTAAATAATGTACAGCCAAAAATGATCAAATTGCTGGAGATAAGAGAAAGAAAATGAATGCTAGTCAAGGAAAAGGGCTATTCCTTTGGGACTAGGTTTGTTATAACTGGAGTGGGTATTTTCAGAAACAGCTCCTGGGAATTTTTTCACTCTAGTCACAGTGAATCAGGGGAGCATGTGGTGTAGTGTTCTCAAATCCAATGCAGGTGGTCAGTAAGATCCTTCTTCACTGTTCATGAAGTATCTATCATCTTAGGAATTACACCATGATTTTTACTTGCTTCATCTTAACCTGAGGACTGAGACAGGATGTCAGCAGTGTTTGAGCTATCCCTTTTTCAAATCAGCAACAAGTGTGGATTGAGATTACTGTCCACTGGGCTCTAGACTTATAGGACTCCGTGTTTGGGAAAGACTGTATAGCCAATGTAGACACAAGTCATTGGACCAGTGCAGCTGGAATGCTGAGAAAGGTGTATTAGTTTTGAACTATAATAGGGGGGCATCTCAATGTCCATTAGCTGGATCCAGAGAAAACACCTAGACATCTGGGACAGTGTTGCCCAAGGTGTACCAAATCATTGCACACAGCTGAGTCCTAGCCTTGTTTATAAAAGGAGAGAGAGAGCAAGCTAGTTCCCAGTGCTGGTGGTTCCTATGCACTTACATAAACACTGTCTCAGCTCCCAGGGACTGAACTGTTTGTTGTAAAGCACTATACATAGGAGCAGGTATATGTGTGCACGTTTTTGATAAATGATATTATGTCTGCCACTATGCCAAGCCCTTTCAAAACTATATCCCAGTGAGTACAACTCCTCTATAAGGCAGGCATTATGCTATATGTTGTGCAGAGGAAACTGAGGCTAATACAGGTTTAATAATTTGACTGAAGTTATGCTGCTTGGATTTGGTGAAACCCATATTTGAAATGAGGTTTATTAGAGTCCATAGCCTAAGCTTCAAACCACTACTCTCAAGTGATCCTGCCAGGCAAATGCTATTCTCACTCCATTAAAAAATTACTGAGGGCCGGGCGCGGTGGCTCACGCCTGTAATCCTAGCACTTGGGAGGCCAAGGCGGGCGGATTGTTTGCGCTCAGGAGTTCGAGACCAGCCTGAGCAAGAGCGAGACCCCGTCTCTACTAAAAATAGAAAGAAATGATCTGGCCAACTAAAATATATATAGAAAAAATTAGCCGGGCATGGTGGCGCATGCCTGTAGTCCCAGCTACTCGGGAGGCTGAGGCAGTAGGATCGCTTAAGCCCAGGAGTTTGAGGTTGCTGTGAGCTAGG
>CM052443.1:28728030-28767003 GCA_028533085.1 Varecia variegata
TTACTGAGGATTTTCCACATATGTAGGTAGATCCCTGGAGTGGGATCACATGCCACATAAATGATATTTTAAATTAATTTATATCCTGCTGAATTTTGCAATGGATTTCAATCAGCTATTCCAAAAGTGCAAGCCTGCAGAATTTTTACTCTGTTTGGATTCTTTTGTTTTCTTTAATAATACATGAGTTTGCTTTCACTTGTTAAGGTACACACATTTGATCTTTTGGGCCCCAAGGATAGCATGACTAAAAAGCTGGCTCATGTCTAGAGGTGCTGAGCAAGCTTGGACTTTTCCTTCTCAAGGGCTCGAGAGGCTGAAACTGACACTGTTATGGATTGGTGATGTGGCTATATGAACTTCACAGCCACAGAGGTTTTCTAGGGCATCTCTGGTTTTATAGACGTTTCTGTGCCAATTTTCCTAACTAAGAGAGTAAAAAGTCAACTCCCAAGGATGTCTGGCAAATCTCCACTGAATTATAATGAAACACTCCATAGACTGAGATGATTCTTTGATATCAGCAGGGAAGGAGGATATTTTATCACACAGAAGGAAACAACTAAGAGAAAGTGATTGTGAATTTAGGTTGCAAGTTATCAGAATTCAGTGTACAGTGGCCATTTTCCTCCTAAATAAGAGGGTACTTACTTGAGAGGAGAGTGATAAAAGGATATTGCATTCAACCTTGCAAGCTGACCTGTGGGTGACAAAGGATACAAACAAGAAAGGTGACATGTAAAGTCTGTGATGCTGTCAAGCTGGTGTATTATTTGGCTGGAAGCCATGCACAAAGACAGAGAGAGAGAGAGTCCAGTGAATGAAAGTAGAGTTCTGATCCATCCACCAACCATATGCTCACAGAGCATTCACGGACAACCACGTCAACGTTCTCCAGTGCATATGTCTTGAGAGGGGACACACAGGACTCTTATACTCCCTCAGCCCCTGCTCTGCTTTTTCCCTTGAAGTCACAGGGCATGGAAAAGAAAGGAGAGAGAGAAGGACCTGAAGTTTTACCAGAAATGGCAAAAACTCCAATTGAATCTTAAGTCACTAATAGAATTTCCCTTCATTTTACTCATATAAGGTTAAATTCCTAATTCATTCAAAGAAATAAAAATCTAATGTTTTATATGGAATGGTGAAAGGCTGCCTCCCTTAAAAAAAAAAAAAAAAGAAAAACCTCTAGAATTTTAGTTACTGTTGCCACCAAAATCCAGACACTGAAATGAGCTCAAAGATAGGCATCTCTAACAGCATGAGGCAGAACATGGATTATTCAGCCACGTTGCCCGCTCCATCTTTGCAACAGAGCTGAATGGGACCATGTGGGAATGGGACCATCCCTCAGAGCTCCTCCACATGCCCTGGCAACTTCATTCCAGGCTAATCTGGGCCTCAGAAGGACCAAAGCAGCATTCTCCACAGGTTTGCAATTGGGTGACTCTGTTTCTGTAGCGTGGGAGAATGGCTCCACATATATGGGCACTTTTTTTTTCCTTTTCCCCTCTTTTTTTTGTTACAACTAGATCAACATTTTTAGTTGCTTTTGAAATATGGTCGTTAAACTGAAAAGGCTAATGGAACATTCCAAAGAGGCAAAACTGTTGTTTCATATCATTGGGGCAGAGTTGGTGGGCTTCAGTTTCTCTGTTGCTACGTTTTTCTTGGAAAAATAGTTCAAGGCTTCATCTATAAACATATGCGAAGTGCGAGATAACTTATTCTCTCTGCTTCTCTTTTCTTCACTAACAGAGTGAGTGAGGCCACTACTGCCCTAAGAGTGTGAAGAAAGCCTGTCTGGCAACAGGACAGAAAGTCTGAGGGGATAAAATAACCCCCTGGGGCCCAGGGAACAGCAGCTCTCACCCAGGTAGACATCCCTGAACTCTCAGAACCCCTCCAAAACACCTGTGGGTTAAAGGAAAAAGAAATATACTGGAAAGACAAACAAGGCAGTAGAACAATCTCCATGGGGAAAATGCATCGCCCTTTGGATGAGTTACTGGTTACATTTATTTCCAGTTGCATGAATTCTCAGGTGGGTTAATATACTGCAGCACACCTGAAACTCTGTCCAACCACAGCTTGCTGAGCATAGGCCTCAGTTCCCCAGCATCTTGCCATGAGGCTTGTTACTCTCCTACTTACTTATATTTGGCACGGGCTGGGCAGCGAGGGAGGCTGAGGACAAATAATTCAAGGGAGGAGGTGTAGTTATGCTTATTCAATTTCCGTGTGCCTTGTTCTTCATATCCATTTTTTAAAAAAATTATGAGAAAAAATCATCTTTCTTAATGATCTTGAAGGAGTTTAGACTGTTAGTTACTAAATTTTTGCTAATATAACAAGGGCTCTTTTCACTTTTCGCAAGAATATGTGGTGAGTGACAGCTATAAGAAGTATTTAAATTTTTTACTGTCTAGAATACAGGGACTAAGGAGTGCAATCAGAATATTCTGGAAAGGGAAGGTGGAAGGAAGAAGACACTGATTTTGTGAGTTATGTAAAGCAGCGGTCGGTCCCCAACATTTTTGGCACCAGGGACCAGTTTGATGGAAGACAATTTTTCCATGGGATGTGGGGTTGGGGTGGGGGGCTGGTTTTGGGATGATTCAAGCACATTAGATTTATTGTGCAAACTTCTCTGTTAATGATAATCTGTATTTGCAGCTGCTCCCCAGCGCTAGCATCACCGCCTCAGCTCCACCTCAGATCATCAGGCATTAGTTTCTCAGAAGGAGCACGCAACCTAGATCCCTCGCATGTGCAGTTTACGATGGGGTTCGTGCTCCTGTGAGAATCTAATGCAGCTGTGGCTGTAAATACAGAGGAAGCTTTGCTGGCTTGCCCACCGCTTGCCTCCTGACATCCTGTTCCTAACAGGCCATGAACAGTACTGGTCCTCAGCCAGGGCTTGGGGACTGCACATGTAAAAGATCCAGCTACCAAGGGGCCGAGGCAGAACTGGTGAAGGGAGGTGGGCCTGGACCCCTGTACCTGATAGGCTTCATCTTGCAGCTTCTGCTTCAGGTATTCCTCCATCTTGAGCTCGTTCTCCAGCTGCCGGACAGAATCATTTTCATAATTTTCATCCTCAGGCTGCACATAGGGATCCCCATCTTCTGTAACCCTGGGAATAAACCACAGATGGTGTTTTAGAACAAATCTTAAAAGACAAGTAGGAGTGGAATTCATGTGTGAGCTGCAGTGTTTTTTATTTTTTGAGACAGGGACTTGCTCTGTTGCCTGGGCTAGAGTGCAGTGGTGTCATTATAGCTCACTGCAACCTAAAACTCCTGGGCTGGGATCCAATGATCCTTCTGTCTCAGCCTCCCAAGTAGCTGGGACTATGGGCATGTGCCACCACGCCAGGTTAATTTTTATAATTTTTGTAGAGATGAGGTCTTGCTCTTGCTCAGGCTGGTCTCGAACTCCTGGCCTCAAGTGATCCTCCCACCTCAGCCTCACAAAGTGCTAGGATTACAGTCGTGAGCCGCTGTGCCTGGTCAAGCTGTAGTTTGGTTGGCATGCTTATTTCCCTTTAGTCCTCCAAGTCTCTTTCATGACTTCTTTTACCTAAGGGAAAACTTTGAAACATTTTTGGAGGTTTGGAGCAATATATGATCAAGGTATTTCCATAAGTGAATTTTTTATGGCAGTCTGGTGATCATTGGTTATCTATGTTTTTTCTAAGGTGTACAGGAATGGGTTGGCCCTTTAAATATTCCACAATCTTAAAAAAGGCAGACATCTTTTGAGGGGATATAAAGTTTTCCCAGGCTGAGGGCTTTTTCTTTTCTTTTTTTTTTAAATGGAACCCAAGAACACATTCTATAAGGAGAGTGAGCCCTCTAGTGAGATAATGCTTAAGGACATTTGTTCATAATTTAATCCTCTTTGTATTACACATGCATATGTGTGCATGTACGTGCACACACACACACACATTCATACTTTATTTTTATAGTAGAATAAAGTCTCAGAATATCAGCTAACTGATGCCAGGAGGGCTAATATTTTAACCCATAGCTTTTGACCTTAAATTTTATACTAATTTTAAATCTGAAAAACATCCATTTAATCTGACAAATTCTACTATGAAATAAATAGATAAGAATGACCTCATTCACCAATATGGGACTCTATGATCGCTATCTATTCATCCCAGAATATGTAAAGCTCTTTAGGGGGCTGAGCATAAGTTCACTACCTAAATCATAGGACTGAAATATTCTCTGGATAAAATACAGTACATGTTTAAATAGCCTAGATATTAAAATATCCCCTAAAATGAAAAGAGTGGTCAAGGAGAAGTTTCTGGACTGGAATTTAAATGCCGTGCATGTTTATTTATATCTGTACAACATGTTCTTGTTATTTTTGGAGGTTTGGGGCCAGCCTAAATGGATCTGTGAGGCCTCTGTGAACTTTCTCTCCCCAACTCCTGAGTTATGTGTCGGAGGCTGGAACCGCTGCTACCCAGCCTACCCGGGGCCAGCAGATTGGGGTAGCTTTGACGGTCTGGGATTTTAAGATTTGGACAAGAGAACTTTAATTAACCACCATGTCGAAGCTTAATAATAAAAAATCAAATATATGTATTTACCAGACAAAACAGATGACAATCAATTCACCATTTTGAATATCAAACAAATTCGACGATTCTAAATTATAGAGGAAAGGATGAAAAAGCAAGCCATAATAAAAAGCAGCAGCACACAGCCATGGGAAGTTATGTTATAACTGTTCTGTTTTGATCTCACACTCCGCTGTTCCACAGCTGGCTCTCAGACCATGTCTCTTTCTAATTCGCCTTCATTACTGATCTTTTACTCACTCCTTGGACTGCGAGCCAAAACACCAGAAGGGCCTCTGGTTAGTTTCTTCTCTGAGTCTTTAAAACAGCCAGTTTATTTTTATAGACTAGTCTGAAGTACTTTTCACATTAAGCAACATCACCCTTCTGTAGTATTTTTAGTGTTCGGCGATTCCCTTTCTCAGCTTTTGGTGGCCTTTGCCCACGTTTCTTGTAGTGACTCGTTCTCCTAACAGCCCATTTTCTTCACTTTCTCTGTTTTATTCTTTTCCCTACCATGCTGGCTCTGCTGGTCTGTCCTAGCTTTGCTTTTGTTTCTCAGCTTTGGTTTCCTTTGCTGACACTTTGAGCCGATCCAGGGTCACAGAAAGTCTCGTGGGGACGTCAGGGATTCTGCTAGTTTCTGCAAGCTACAGAAGCCTAATTGGGTGAAAACTTTTGCCAATAAGTTTTTTGAGGGTCCAAACTGAACTTCCCTATAATGAGGTTTTATACATTTACTTATTTCAATTCCAAGTGCTTACAGGATGTTGTTTACACCAATTCTGAACAGAAGCTTTTTCCAGCATCATTCTAAGTCCAAATATAGTAGGTTCCAAAGACAGGATGATTAAGGAACTAGTCTATGAGTCCTGGAAGGGTGGGAGCAGTCTTTTAATACCATTTTGTATGGAACTAGCACAGCACCTTAGGTGAGCCAGGCTCTCAATAAGCACTGGTTGGTTTACGTTATTGATACTCCCTGGAAATTGTAAGGGGGAAAAAAAAAATCCGCAATGCCCAATTTAAATGTAGCACACTGCTACCTCCTCTGGCAGAAAAAGAAACTACAACATCCCCTTTCAAAATAAAAAAACCTAAACAACCATGTTTTTACTTTCTTATTGCTCCCTACGGATTGTTCCATCGCTGAGAAAACGCCTCCAGGTGGAAGATACTCACATGTCACTGTGCAGGGTGCTCGTGGTGGCTCCACTGTGGATGTACCCGGGTTTTCGGGCATGGATTTGTGCTAGAAAAGCCTTTTCAGAGGTTGGTGATGGAAGCAGATCCTCAAACTGAGTCCGTGCAAATTCAGAATCCACATTACTCTCCGTTTCACTCCCCCCTTCTAGTAGGTACAATTGAAGAAATAAAGACTTGTTAGATTTCGTATGACCTGCAAATAAAAGACTAGGCTTGACAAATCAACCTGTATGGTATAAAAAATTAACCAGTTAGTGAACACTAGTCAAATAAATAGTTTTTCAAAACAAGAATTGATAGTGACATGAATTACTATAAAATCATTTGGTAGAGAGCATTTTCTTTTTTATTTCATGAATGTTATAAGAATTATTTTTGTCTTAGTAACTGACTTAACTCCTTAAAACTTCTACTTTTTCCCCTTTATAAAACTCTTCATTAAAATTGTTGTTGCTTTTGTTTAAAATTACTCTAATTTAGAAAATATGAACCTAAAATATTATATGCACTTAATACTTCAAAGAATTATAACAGTATAAATTAATAGTACTTAAGACTTCCACAACAAGAATAACTTTTCAGCCATCATTTGTTAGGGCAGTAAGTACATGCCACTAATCACGATGTACTAACTACTGTCATTTTATCCTACTTGGGAATCTTAATCTAAAATACCAGCAACAATTTTCAATGACTTTAATTCTTATTAGAGAGGATTTAAGAAATTTAAGTACAGGATTTTTTAAATACGGAAGGTTTATTTCTTATAGTTGTTGTAATCTCAATGATAAGATCACAGTCCTGTTAGACAAATACCTAGTTAAGTTTGCTTTAAGGGATAGATGGAAATGTATTAGTAACTGGTAAGGTATTTATTTGCATATTCATGCTGCTAAAGTTTTAAAAAATTCTTTGTAGTATGAAGAGGATAAAGAGTCTCCCAAATTTTTATACTAGTTCTTTTCTGGGCAGATCCTTCTTTAGAGATATTTCAAAGGTAAATTTCAGTTTGGCCTCACTCAAATGATCAGGTAACAGAGTCCAAACAGGTACATAAAATATTTGGCCCTATAAAATAACATTAGCATCAAGTTTTAGATCCCCATATGTGTTAACACTGGCTATCTCTGGATTCTAGAATTATAGGTCATTTAAATATTTTTCTTTATTCTTGTCTGCATTTTTCAAACTTTCTGCATTGAGCATGTGCTAATAGTCTTCTAATCAGCAAAATATAAACATTGCTAAAAAGTCTGAATATACCAGCAAAATATGACATAGATCTTTTTTTGTTTTATTTTGTTTGAGAAGCCAATTCATCTCAATATAACATAGATTTTCAAAATATCTTTTTATATTTGACAATGAGCAGATCTCCAAGAGAGGACCTTAGCAATTATGAATCCTTCCCTGATGAGCAGAGAAATGAGACAGGATCAGGGACTCACCAGAATTCAGCTCTTTCACGAGAGAAGACATGGTGTTCGTGATGGAATCTGCTGCCACTAGCAAATCATTCCTTAAATTTCTTCTTGAACCTTCATTGAAGAAGAAATAATTATTTAAAAAAAATCAAAGCCTTTCCCGCTCCCCTCAATTTTATGTTGTTTGTTTATCCTTTCCATTGATAACTTAAAGCAAGAAAACTTCTAAGACTTTTCCTTTTCAGAAGTGATTTGGTTCATTTCCCAAAAGAAATACACTGAGGGAACTGGCCTCTGATGTAAGAAGACATGGCTAATGATGGAGGTTCATACAATTTATCGTCCAAATTGGGACAATTTTGAAAGTGAAGGGGAGCAGTGTTAATAATCAGCCTGGGGAACCCGGCACAAACTGGGGTGGTCTCAGGTGAACCAGCATGTGTGGTCACCCCTCCTAAGACTAATCCACACAGATGACAAGTCTGGTTCTGCCAGGAGAGCTGTGCTTTCCTAGCTGCTGTTACTGTTCTAGCCATTACCTGGCCGCTGAGGACATTGGATGCTGGTCCCTACCAGGACAGGCTCTGTCTCTTACGGGGCTCCCACAGCTCTTCCTACCAGTATAAATACCTCTTGGGAATGGGAAACCACCTCCGTGTGAGACAGGGGTGAGGATTCTTGCTGCTTCTGCTTACACATGGACAGATGCACGTCTGGCGCTCTCCGTTGGAACTTAGACTGTGTTTGTGGCAGTACTTGTGGCAGAGAAAGGTCATTATTTTATTTCAGGCCCACTAAGGATTAAATGAATATGTGTGAGCTGGCCTGGGAGTAGGCAAGGTACAGAGAGCTAATCACCATAATATCTTTGGAAAAAAAGGTCAAGGTTCCAAATACCTGACATACAAATGAACTTAGGTAGTGTGAACTCTGTATGAGCTAGGGGCTGCCTATAGGCCACAGGTCATTTCTCAGAAAGTAATACTAAATAAATAAAATTAATACATTAAATTAAACAATCAAAGTATTTAGGTAAAAAGATTACAAGGTACAAATTGATTTAGGACACTAAATTTCTTTAAAATATGATTTAGAGGAAGGACTTTTTTTTTTCTAAAAATTAAAAAAAGAAAGTTATTTTGTGAATTAAATAAAAAAAAAAACACTTGAGTTACATTCAGTGCTTAGAATAAAAAGTCCTAATATGGATCCTTCCTTTCCCCTCATAACAGAGTAGAGTCCATCACTCTCTCGCATTAAAATGCGTTAAGATGTTATCCCCCTACACGTGGACCAGAGTATTTGTTTCCTCACACTCTTGCTAGCCCTAGATATTCCTGATGCTAAATAACATTTTTTTAATCTGCTAGGCAAAAGGTGATATTTACTAAAATTTGTATTCTGCAATTATTTGTGTGGTTGAACATCTTTTCATACCTTTATTGGCAATTTCTATTTGTTCTTCTGTCTATTCCTATCGTTCACCTACTTTTGTCCTGGGGATGTCTTTATCTTACTGATCTCCACATTGTTCATGTAAAACTGAAATTATGAAACCTGATTGCCATATGCTGGAAATGGTTTCCTCAAATTTGCTTTTTGTCCTTTGACTTTGTTTATGCCTCCCCTTGCCTAAAAACTTGTAGTCAAATATGTCTCTCTTTTCCTTAGATCTATAGGTGAGGACCTTAAAGGATGTTCGTGACATATTGCTACTTTAAAGAAAATGCAAATTGCAGAACAAAATGCAATGCATTATCCTATTTGTGTGAAAAAAGAGTATGTGTCTATAAACACATACTTAACTCTTTCTATTTATATATAAGCAAAAAATTAGGAGGGATGAAAGTGTTAATAGTGGTTACTTTTGGGAATGAGATTGGCTGGGTGGTGTCTGCAGGAGGATTTTTGTTTCTTATTCTCTATAAATTTAAAAACCGATGGTAAGAAAAAGTTTTAAGAAGTATTAAAAACATTTCCAAATTAGTAAAGTCACTTGCCTCCCCCAGTGTGTATATGAAAGCAGCAGCCCTGGCAGAGTGCTGGCTGTCATCTGTCACCATGCTCCTACACTAACTCAGCATGGAGGCCCAACCTTGCAGCCCCTCTTTCAAGAGGCAAGGATTCAACTCTTTGGGGCATCTGAACAGGGAATCTGTAAAAGGACTAAAATATCCTTCTAGGTCATCTCAGAGCTAAAGAGCTGGGATTATTTTATCTCAGTCTTGACTTTGCTGTAATATAACAAGAAGACATCTGGAAGTAAAATGATCTTTCAGAATTGCAAAATGGATTACATTTATAAAGTTTTCTGGGATATTGGTGAAAAGATTTCCCATCCCTTGATGAGCAGACTTACTGAAAAACAGGGTAGGGCAACAGAAGCCATTGAAGGCGAAGAGAAAACAGATCAGCGTAGGGGAGTTCCTAAAACGGCTTTGACACAAGCCATGGGATACCCTAGAATAGCCACGGGTGGCTCTGATGACTCTCAACCACTCAACACACCTTGGCAATTTATTTGCCACCTACAGGCACACCACAACAAAAAATAAAGCCACTTACTTTGCGCAAACGCCTCTTGTACGTCTCCCCCTACCCCTGTGAGAGAGTCCTGCGGCGTGTGCATTGGGGTGGAGCAGGTAGACGCTGACCGGATGGGCATGGGGATTGGCCTGCTGATGGTGTGGCTGGGGGAGGAGCGGGGAGAGCCTGCCCCCTGGGTCTGGAGAGACAATGCAAGTCATTAATTTGCTTTCCCAAGAAAATGCCATATGCCATCCCCAATGCCTCAGTCCAATGTTAAAAACAGTGACAATGAAATTTCAAAGCAGGAGGAAATCCTTGGTAATTGAGATGGTAATCCTAAACCTGACTTGCAGGTGCAGATAATTTAGGACCTTATTATATATAATCTGTGGTCTGGGTTAAATATTGAAAGCTAACAATATTAGTATACCATTGTTCTACAATGTATGAGATGTGTGCTCATACAATGAAACTATGCTTAACTGCAGATAGTTACAAGGCATGTATACTTTCTCCTTGAAGGAAGTTCTCTGTAGAATAAAAAGATGGTAAAGGAGAAAGTTTTAAATACAAACTGGAAGACTATTTGGGATGGATGCTTCCTAAATTTTCAACCTGTTTGTCCTGGAATCATCTTTAGAAGATAATTCACAGTTTAAGTCATGTCATGCAATGTTGCATGTATTAAGTCTCAAGTTGAGAATTAAATGAGG
The DNA here is from genome assembly GCA_028533085.1 of Varecia variegata. Classification (NCBI taxonomy): domain Eukaryota; kingdom Metazoa; phylum Chordata; class Mammalia; order Primates; family Lemuridae; genus Varecia; species Varecia variegata. Next base: position 28,738,485 of record CM052443.1, read on the forward strand.
TATAAATTGTTTTATTCCTATTTTATGGTAAAAGCTGATTTTGTCAAATTACCATGTGACTCAAGGAATTGGAATGGGGAAGAGGAAAAAGAAATCTTGGCTTTTAATGTTTGGCTACTGTTTCCTGCAGGAAATGTCCTTCTCTTCACCTATGAAAAAGCAGTGATCTAGCAAAACAGTAAGAATAGTATGATTTAAAAATGAGAAAAGAAAAAAGTAGGAAACAACTAAAAGACAATTATCTCTGCACTACACTTTTTGGCATGAAACCATTTTGAGATTGTGACACCTTGAATTTTAAGGCTTTGTCTTTACAGTGAGGTCCCTTAGAAATAGTCTCCCTGTTTTAATGATTAGTTGACAAAGGCAGTCAGTCATACATGCATAAGAAAATGCAAGGAGATCCTTGAGTGCATACACAACAGATTTGGTATTTACATCAATTCCATCCCAGTCTGTTGGGTCTGGCCACTGAGTGAAAACTCTTTTTCAGCAAGGCTCAGAGATTCAAGGTTAACCCATTCAAACTCCTGGCCATGCACCACCAGAGCAGCGCTCTGGAATATCCAATTGAGATCTTTGCTTTGGGCCCAGCAGCTTGCAGTTAAAACACACAACATCGATCCTGTAAAATGCCATGCTGTTAGCTCTCCAGGGCTCAGCCTCACACATAATTGTCAAAACCATAAATTGAGAAAAACCCAGAATTAAAAAGGAAGCAAAACAGAACACAGAAAAGAACTCATGGGGTGCCCAAATGGGCTGGGGGTTCCATTCTTTCACTCCCAACAGTACCTTGTAAGGGTCTGTCCAGGCCCCAGGAAGAGAACTTTGCCCGCTTGCGATGCTGTGCAGCCTGCTACCCCCAGATGGCTCAAGGAGGGGTCCGGTTTTCCCCAGCAAACTTTGGCAGCTCAGCCCCATTACCTTGCAACCGTGTGCTTCTGAGCTACCACTGCATTCCCCAGTTTCCCGTGCCAATAGTAAATAACTTCACATTTGTGTTGTGCTTTATGATGTTCAAAGGGTTTTCCCATACATTCTTGGTGATTTCTCTCCATGACCCTATGAAGTAGGCATCATCATTCAATCCAAAAAGCTCTGACAAACACATGTCATTTCATAATGAATTGGGTCCTAATGGATATGAGGCCATGGATATGGAATCTGTGTTGTGCTGCCCTTCGAAAACTTGAAAAATTCTGAGTTCTGGAGCATATCTGGACCCAGTGATTTCAGATACGGGGCCATAGACCATATTTCAATATTTTAATGGCTGTCCCAGGCCTGTGGTGCACACCAACCCTGCTTGTACCTCTTACACAGACTCCCCAGGGCGGGGCGCTTGTGGGGGCTCCCCTCCTCGGGGCAGCATCTGTAAGGAGAGGCATACATCTGGCCCTTCTTCCTTCTTTTCTCTCCCCTGCTCCTGATGCACTTGGCTCTCCTGCCCACTTGTGTTTATCTGAGGCATTCCAAGCCCTACCTCTCCCTGCATAGAGCCTGGTCTCCAGAGCCAACTTTTCCTCCTCCTTTCTGTCTGCTGCCTTTTTTCAAAACTCCCATTAGTGGTTCTGTGTGAAGAGGAAAATAATTGACTGTTGTTACGGTGTTAAGGGAAAAACAATTGACTGAATCTAAATTACACCAATGTGTGAATGACGAATAGCCACCATCTCCCAAATGAAATCTCCAATTGGTGCAATTTCAAGCAGTTTGATTATGTGAAGAATTTAGGTGGATAATTCAGTACTAAAAAAAAGATTCAGCTGTATCTTTCCAGCAATTTGCAACTCCCAAGTCACATCCAGTCTTTACCCAGACTTGTGTGGATAGGAAACTGACTCCCTGGGTGATCATGGCCCCCATCTCTCTTTTTGTCAGGACACTGTCCAATTTGATGCATAGTATCTTCCTAGCGCCTACTGTGAGTGCCATCTCTGGTCCTCCTTTCTGTTCCGTTCTTGTAAGGCCACTAGGAAAGGGCAGCTGCCTCGTGACATTGGGGCAGATCAGTGGCAGTATCACTGAGTTTCATTTTCACAGGTGGTGGCCTCTGTGGAATGGTGGCCTCTGGCCTGGTCATGAAGCATGGTTGTCCACTAACAACTTTAGAAGAGTAAGTGTGAATAATCTCTGAACATCCTTGCCTGGAAATTACTCAATGATTAATGGAGCAAAGGCTTAAGGGACGATGGTCCATGCAGATCAATATATAGATCTAAAATTCCCTAGAAGAGAGTTGATTTATGGAAGAAGGAAAACATATATCACATTTGGCAAATTTAAAATAGCTCTCTTCTTAGAGAATAAATGAAAAATTAATTTCCACACGCCATATCCTCAGAGCCTACTCAACCTGCTATTGTATCAATTTTTAAAAAGTCTGACAAGATCCATAAATTTTCTGATTTTTTTTTTCCAGGAAGGATTTTGGTTTCTACCCAGCACTAGAAATGAGGGGTGCTTCAAGGAAAGGAACTAATGTCTAATCGTTGAGCCAGCATACCCTGGTGAAGCAGTTGCGTGTTATGTACTCCCCTCCCCCAGACCTGAAGAGCCTGCCCCTTAGGTGTGTCATGTCTGGGTGCACTTGGCAGCCTGGATGCAGCAAAACAGTGTTTAGCTACATTCAACCCTTTTTTCATCCTTTCTTCAGATACATTCATCATACATTCACTGACTATCATCATACTGACGATAATTTCTATAATCGGCCTTTTTAAAGGTATTCTCGTGTACAAAGTGTTGTGGAGTTACAGAGGAGGAGATTAATTCTAAGTGGTCAGGCAGGAGGCATCATTTGACTTGGGTTTTGACAGTGGAGATTTCCAGGCAGAAGAGAGGAAGTTTTGGGAGGAGAGGAGAGGAGAGGAGAGGAGAGGAGAGGGGAGGGGAGGGGAGGAGGGGAGGGGAGGAGGGGAGAGGACAGGAGAGCCTTGGCATAGCATGAGGCATAGGAAGTGTGAGGTGTATTGTGGACTTGGTAGGAAGGCCAGTGTGGCTCTAGCAACCAGGCTGGCTGCAGGGAGCAGAGAGAAATGGGAGTGGGAAGGCAGAGCCAAGTTTGGAGGCCTCCAGTATAGACTTTATCCTGAACTAGAGGGTCCTCTTCCAAGGTTTTTAAGCAGAGAAATAATTTTTACTTCTCTAGAATAAATCAATCAATCCTTAATTTTTTAAAAAAAAAGGTGAGAGAGAGGGAGAGAGTCTGGGAGGGTACATTTTTTGAACACGAGATGATAGTCTTCATATTGCAGTTGATTATTGGTGCAGTTGATTATCCCCTCCCTCCCTTTTGACTGGTTCACTGCTCCATCGAATACCCACCAGGGAGGCTGAGCAAGGGAAAGGCAGGAAGGTGAAACCCCAGCTGGTAAAATTGGTCACTTCTGGCCTGCTTGTATTCCATAACGTGTTTGGAAGAAGTAGGAACCTGATAACTACAATTTCCTGAATTAATTGGACCACTCAATTATAAATAGAGAAGAGAATGGGAGCAGGTGATAGAATTTGGAAAGATATTTGACTTTCTCTTTATTTTTTTCCCTACTGAATTAGTACGATTATATTATTTAACATAATACCAATGTATATACATTATCCTCCCAAATAAAGAAGAACTTGATTCCAAAGTTGAAAATGTAGTTTTCGAAATGAATCCTCATTGCAAATTTGAAAAAAAAAAAAGCCCTGAAAATTAACACAGACTTAATTTTGATCCTTGACTAAAATATGCACCCTGTACCAATCATCTCTCTTACACAAAAATATATGTTATAAATAAAACTTTCAGAAAAAGTCTTGGATGTTTTATTTGCACACTAACCAGAACATCTGCTACTTTCAGGCCTTCAACTGTATTAAGCTGTTGAAAATATGTACTCAAATTTGGGTGAAAGCAACACTCTGCAGATATTAGCATATCTAGGATTGTATCTGATAGTCCCAGAAATGGAAAAATATAATCTTACTGAACTGGTTCTGTCACTTTTTGTTAAATAAGAATGACTCTGTTTCCTACTGTTAAAAGTAATTACAAGAGATCTGAACAAATTAAAAGTCCTGTTCAAATTTCTTCCCCTGACAGAGACACTGTTAGTTCCCTGTAAGGAAGAAAAGTGAACGTGTTAGTGTGTATGTACAAAAAATATGGGCCAAGTTTGAAAAGTTTATATATGTGCATGTGTATACATATATACATGTATTCATACTTATATTTGACATTTATATAGTATTTTCCAAAGTGTTTTCACATCCGTTATCTTTTAAATTCAGTACAGCAATCCTCTGAGCCATGTATTATCAGTATATTTGAAACAGATTCCCAGGACGTTAATCGACTTACTCAAGATCTTACAGTTGTGAGCAAAGAGCTGGAACCACTGTGATTCAGGTCCAATAACCTTTCTAGGAAAATTATTATTGAGACCTTACTTTCTGGACGCAAAGTCGGGATACTTAGTTTTAGACTGGTACGTAATATTTGGAACTGGAAGTATACCAGACACTGTGTGACATATTGTTACTGCAGTTACACCCCCGCTGCCCTCATTATTAAGCTTTTTATGAGTGTTTTTTTCACGGTTCCTTCAATAAATCTTAAAGATACACAAAGAAGAAAGAGGGTAGGATAACTTCAATTCAAGTTTTGTAAAAAAAAATTTATTGCTTGTGATACCATATATCATATTATATTACAGGCACTACTTTTGAAAATTCATGTACTGTCCTCAAGGGGAATAAATTCATGCATTAGCTCTAACAAGAAACAATGTAAGTAGGAATTGTATATACCAGTATAATAAAACACTACATTGAACCACACAGACTTATGATAAAGCAAGTAGAAGTCATTAAATCAAGCACAATTTTTTTGTGTGGGGTGTTTAAGTTTGGTTTTACAAAAAGAATGCCCCCAAAGGGAAAAGGCTCATAAATAAAAACAGAATTTAGAAGCAGATGCCAGTCTAAAACCTCTAAATTCTCTCCTTAGATCATGTTATACCACAGGAAGCCTATATATTTGGACAGGCATTTGTTTATTTCCTTGTAGAACTGCCTCTATAGGGTTAAGATTTATGGGGTTCTGTCTTTAATTTTGACTGAAGGTCAGTATAAGAAACAGCCACATGAAATCTATGACTGCATTTTCCCGTTTTATTATTCGGTACTCCTTCTAGAAAGCTCTGAGTGAAAAGTTTCTTTTATATTTTACACCAACAGAAATTTTGTTCCCCTGAGAAGTGCTATTTCTGATAAAACCACTGATTATATTTTCCTTTTTTGCTTCATTGCCGGAAAGCTCAGAGTAACACCCTTGTCCTTTACGATTAGCATATTCACATTTTCTTTTCTTTAGCTCTCCCTTGTTCTATTTCAGTTTTATGAAGTTGCTGTTTATACGTTTTGTTGCAAGCTGCCTCAGGTCCTTTATGAAAAGAGGCTTGAGTATAAAAGCAAACAAAGAGGTAAGTAAAACTCTCCCACCGCCCAGACAGTGCATTGCAGACATCTGGATGGGGGGGACTAACGGCCTTAGGTGCCTATGCTGATGAACCACTGCTGGCCAACCTCCCAAGATGCAGGCACTGCTGAGGGGCTCTGGAGTGGAAGGTTGGGGGGGCACTGGTGCCGCCTGACACCACCATAGCTTTTGGCTCTGTGCATCCATCTGTTATGAACTTCCTGGTCTGCGGGAGCCTTTTAAGAATGTGCTGCCTGGGAAATGGTGGGGAAGCGATCTCCAAGGGGAATGGCTAAAGCAAGGCTGATGGAATACAGGACCATTGCCCTCTTTCTCCACTAGGAGGAGAAAGGTTATATTTGAATCGTATTTCCTTTTTTTACTGTACATGCTAAGTAAGAGACAGGAAAGAAAAGAGGCCATTTGCAAAGAGAAGTACCAAGAGAAAGGCATTTTTCTCTACCATGATCTAAGTGTATCGGAAGCACAATAGCAATACCCCATGTACGCATTGATGGGCAATTATACAGGCTGTAAATGTTGCGTGTCCTTCACCCAGAGGGACTGTCTCTTATTAAAATTTGACTTTCGTTTGGTAAAGTAATTTTTTTCACAAAATACAAAATAATGTAATACATTGTCTTTATTGTCTGACATTACAGATTGATTTTACACTTTCCTTTTTTTACAGACCATGGGAATGAAGGGTAAAAATGTGTCCAGCATTTTGCAAACATTCTTGGTTACACACAAACACACACAATGAATAATAGCAAAGAGCATACAGAAGAATTAAAAGATATGTTGAAATTGGACAGGCTGGGTTCTAATTGCTCCATGGAAATAATATAAAACTTTTTAATAATGCTAGTGAGTGGGATATATTGTCATACACAGCTTGGTACATGCACTTGAAATTAAAGCTGCTTTTATTTTGCTTCTATTTAATTTAATTTAATTTTTTGTCCTGTATGCTGCTCCCTCTGCTGGCTTCTGAACCGGACCATGGGTTCAGACAGGGCTCCAGTTTAGACTATGGATAGTGTCACAATGCCCCTATTTCCAGAAAAAAAAAAAGTGTATGTAATGACCTGAACTCTCAGAGCAGAAGGGTTCTTGGGGATAAGAGAAAGGCTGAAAATTACCTCTTCTTTGGAGATTATTGTCAACCAACAGTAGGGATTCTGCTTTAGGGAAAAACCGAAAAGATGGGAAGTGAACAGTTACTGAATGCAGTCTTTCATAAGATTGAGCACATTTTGGTGATCAGTGGGGAACAGGGCTTAATAATTATGTGATGAAGAGAGATTTAATTGCCCCATTTTTATAAAAAGAAGTTCCACACATTTTCAGGAAAATGGAAAGTGAACTGAATATTCACAGCATGAGATGATACAGAGGTTAGCTTTTAAATGCTGTGGGTTTTGAGATGATATGAACCTCAGTGTAGCTCTAGTGACTGTGGCAGGTGTCTTGCTATTAAGAGAAGGGTCAGATCAACAGCCCTGAAAAGCATAAGACTGGTTTGAAACTTCTACCCTTGGGGATCTAAAAAGTTTCCAACAAATGACAATTTGTTCCCTCTTCTAAAAGATATAATAGCTCTTCTTTTGATGCTGATAGTAGTGATAGTTATAAAAAATGCTCAATTTTATATCTCTTAATTCAAGCACTACGTTGAAAAGGAAGCAAATTAGTACGATTTTTTTTTTCTCTTTCCAAACTGAAGCATGAACATACATTAGAGGCAAAAGCAATGAGAAAACGGCAGGTCGGCAGGCCCCTCCACTGTTAGTTAAGACCTGCAGTAGGGGACATAACTTACTCCCTGCTTCAGTTCTTCTTCCTACAGAAAGATTGAATCAATAACAGTTAGATTACCCAGGGTTCCGATAAGAGCATGTATACAGCGTGAAGGAATGCGAGATGGGGGAAACATCAACGTGGCTTTGACGCAAGTCGAGGCCTCTGCCACCTCAGTGACTATGGCTCTAAGTCTACCTAGGTCTTTGAGACTATAGAACCATGTCCTTCCTCCATGGAAAGAGGATCTTTTCAGCCATCTTTCAATGATCTGTCTCTCTGTCCTGGTGTTTGCACATTTTGATACGATGGCTGTGCTCGGTATCATCTAGGCTGATACCGAGATGGCTGGTGGTGAATAGACTCCTGTCCCACAGTGAAAGTGTCACCATTATGGTGGCAGAAGTTATAGGAACATAGGGGGCAGTTTTCAGAGCTTCCTGTCATTTAGTGAAGGGATTCAGTCCTCTTCATTTGGTATATTTGGAAAGGGAAGTAGAAAGAGCATTTCTGGGTTATTATATGAGATAATAGGCCAGAAACAGCAGTAGGTTATTAATTATCTAGTCCTGCCTTGACTAACATAGGTAAAAAAATAAATAAATAAAAAATAAAAAAAACCTGAATTCTACACTTTACATGTCTAATCTACCAAAAAGTAAATTTTGTGGAGTGAAGACAAAGCATTCCCAGCACTGATTGCTAAAGAGGACACTGATGGTGGGAAAAGTGGACCAAGGAACCAAGGAATAAAACAGAGTGAGGAAAACGAAAGACAGAAATGTCAGAACAGCAGTGCCTGGGACACAGTAGGTTTCAACAAACGTTTGTTAAAGAAGAGAAATAAAGAAGGAAAGAGAGAGGAACAAAGCAAGAAAGAAACAAAGAAAAACGAAAAGTAAAAGAAAGACAAACGAAAGACAGAAAGGGAGAAAGGAAGGACGGACAAAATAAAAGCAACAAATGATGGTGTGTCAGGGATGTGGGGGACCCACGGACTGAAGTCAGGACATCCTGTCTCAGCAGGGAGCTGCCTAGGGTCATCCCTTCATTGTGCCCCTATCAGAAGTTTCATTTCCTGCCTTTGGCATATCGCAGTTCCAGTCCATACTGGTTCATGCCTGTTTACATCGGGCAGGATGATCACGCAGCACTGATACTTCTACTGGGCTGACTGTGGCCACAATCTGTCTACTTTTGACTTGAAATATAATTTAGTGTACACCAAAGAAGGGATAAGGCTTTATTAAAAGAAGAATGCCACTCCCCAATGAGAAAAATAGACTACAGTATTCTACAGAAGATCATCTTATTAATAAAATACTCTACTCACAAAAGAGCAAGGAGATATTTTCATTTACAGTTTGCATTTGAGACCATTAGAAATCACATGACTTACCACTAAAGCCACACAGATGGGATAAAATATTTTACTGAAATCAACAAAGTCATTCCTCTTACTTAATAAAACTATAATCACCAAAATTACTTAATGGTTATATCTTAATTTTCTGAATTAGACATTAGCCTCTGTTCAATTTAATCAGAATTGCAGAAAGCTATTAAATATAAAATATTTCTAAATAAATCCAATTTTAGTACTTTCAAGGACATAAAGAAATGAAATAAGCCAAGAAGCAGTTGCCCCATGAGGCTGTCAGCAGTCTGGTTCCAGGAAATGGACGAGAATGAACTCTATAATTGACTGCTACTGTTTCATTGGTCTAAAAACCAGTTCTACATCTGACTTTGAAACTTTTGGGGAAATTGCACATAGTAATTGTAAAAAATCTTCACAAATGCCATGGTAATAGGTCCAGGAAACATTTAATTAACATGTCTTACCTTTAGTAGCTTCATGAGACCTTCCAACTGCACCATTAGCTCTCTCCGGCTCTCCTGGAGAGCAGACATTCTCTGTTCCAGCTCATCCTTGCGCTGTCTAAGAAAGAAGCAGTTGCCATCAGAAGCAGCATTTAACTCTCTGAGTTAATTTCTCCTTCTTGAGGGACAAGTGGTCTATCAGAGAAAGGGCACCTCTGGGCCTTTGACATGGTTACCAGGCGGGGAACTGTCATTAAATGAATGAACAATTACAGCTTGAGGTGTTCTTTTGTTTGTCAGAAGTCACACTAAATTTAAACACAGTTAAAATCATTTCAGACAATTCTACGTTTCTATTAATAGTGTGAATGAAATAACCATCAAATGAAATATATTCTGAAAGTTTACTAGGTAGTGGGCCCTGTGCTGTGCCATGGGTCCCCCTGAGACAACAAACGGACAAAACTTTCAAATTGTCACTGAAAAAGGCTGATCATACAGAGTCCCCAAATGCAAGAATGCACAGAAAATACTGTTTACCTTAGTATTTGGAAATGGGATTTAGAAAAGTACGTTTCTAATCTCTTCTATTCTCAACATGCAATGAGGTACTTTTAGAAGTGAAATATTAACAATACATAGATATAGTCAATCTAAATTTTTTGGTTTGGGTTTGGTTTCAAAAAGAGGAGTCAGAATAAAGGAGTTCCTACATAATTGTTCTACAACTGAAAATGATATATAAGGTTTGTGTTTATTTAATTTTGTTTTGTTTTGCAGACTTTATATTAAACTGTCAGCAAGAATGGAAACCAGTGAGGCCAATTTGCACTCTATCATTTATGTTGACACTAAGAGGTACCAAAAATATCTTTAAAGGGGGAAAGAAATGAAACAGTATGAAGAGGAATATTAATGGTTCACATTTCTGAAGTATATGTATGCTTTTCAAATCAATTTCAAATCCATTATTGAATGATCATTACTGAATAAGTAATACATACAATTTTCTCTTGTCTCAAAGGCTCCTTTTAGAGCTTGAAATATTATCATTTACATTATAAAAATGTATGGATGCTTTAAACATGTATGTATTCATGTATGAATGGTTATGGCTAGACTCAATGGCACAGATACCATATTAAGTGGAGCTATAGCAGAGACCCTGAAATGAAAAACTGCCAATATAAAAATGTCACAGTCAGTTAGGTCAATGACTCATCCAGTTGAAAGATATTTTGTGGGAGGACAGATGAAGGATATAAAGGAGACATTTCTAATTTACTTTCATATAGGTCTTCTCTATAATAAATTATAAATTCAAAATTTATAAACATTTCACAATCCTTTTTAAATATATTTATATTTTTACTTATTATTGCCACTCATGGCTTACTCCTGAAGCAAGCCTTCCTTTGATTTCCTTTACAATTGTCTCTTTTCTGAATCCAGGGGATGAGGAACATCATAATTTTATAGGCTTTAATAGTATCTTATTTTAGTCTTTGTCTTCCAGGGCTGAAGCACTCTAATTTTGAAAGTCTTGCCCCATTCAAAAAAATTTTTCAATGACAAATCCATTAGCTTTTTATTTGACCTTGTCTGCACATGGTGTTCCAAGTACATCCACAATAGGCCTTGGTACAAGAGTAGATAATGTTTCTGATTTATTTCTAGTTCTCTTCTTGATACTGCTCTGTGATTTTTGTCCTTTTGGCCACAAGAACATGTTGGGAAGAAGGTTAAAGCAAAATTTGAATATTATAGGTGAGAAATACTAATAGAAGCATTTAAAAACTATCAGAAAAAGTTAACTGGTATTAATTTAGAATTAGTCACATTTTAAACAATCTTATTTGTGCATTTGTCTTACAGTGGTAATCTCTTAAAAACATGACATTGAATTAAATTTTTTTTTTAAAAATTATTTAATAATGTCTTTTTCTCTGTAAGTGTTTACACCAGTGGTTACTACATGCAGGTCTAATAACAAATCTGTGGTGTAGCCTCCACCATTCCAAGGACAGTAAGAAAACAAGGACTAAATAGTGATTTCATTTTCCTAGAGCTAAATGGATGGATTCATCTCTAAAGGAATACCTTAAAATCTTACATTGTAAGATTATTTCTAATTTTGTATGTGTGTTAAAACATTCTTTTAGGACAGTGTTGGGACAATTGGCAAAATTTTACCCTAGATTTTATATTAGACAGTAATGTATATTAAGATTAACTTTCCTGAATTTGAGGATGGTATCATGATTATATAAAAGAACTTTTTCCCTTAGAAAATATACACATTAAGTGCTTAGGAGTGAAGGGTTATGATATCTGCAACTTTTATTTAACTTCTGTGAATCTCAGTTTCCTTATCTATAAAAGGAGGATAATAATAGTGTCTATCTCCTAGGTTTGTTATAGCAATTACGCAGGACAATGTATGTAGAGCTTAGTGTATGGTAAGTGTCAGAACAGCACCCAGAAATGCCTATCTTATACTTCTCTTCATTGCCAGATCTGGGCTGCAAATGGTTTTTAGTTTCCTTGTGGCTAAATAAAAAGGGAAACATGATCATTTAGAAAGGTCATAGTGCTCTTAAGATAAAAATATGTGTTAATGAAGAGCAAAGCTCCGCTGCCTTCACCACCTCCCCTGCTCTACAGCTGAAAGAAATTTCTTCTGTTGGTTTTCAGGAAAAGGCTTGGGAAAGAGGTAATGGAGAAGACCTACATGGGCCTACAAGGAGTTCATGTGGCTGCTTCATGTGGGCACCCCTCAATGCAAACTAAGGTTTGCAAGACATCATTGTTTTATAGCTCTTTGAAAGTCTGAAATGATGAAAAGATAAAACTTAGAATATCTAGAGCAGGGTTTCTTAACCTGGGGTGTGAGAGTATATGTGAAATCCCTAAATTATGACAATGCTTAGCACAGAGAAAGTGGTTTATAAGTATCTAGAGAAATACTTATTCAAGGGAGGGTATTTCTTCTTCCAGGCAGAGGAAATGTGTAGAATATGGAGGCAGTCAAGCAAATCAGTTGGAGTTTAGGTGTCTCAGGCCTCAGGCCTTGGGTGTGGGCTAAAAGCACAGAAGTTTCTGGTAAATCCAGACTCCTTAGGGTACCTTTGGGCTCAGCTGGGGTCATGGGATGCCCACAAGTCAGGGCCGGAAGGATGATTAGAATTTTCAGTCTGTTCCAAGATGGCAACATCAAGAAAGCAGAAATAGCAGTTGAAAAATGGATCATCAGTGAACTGGGAATGTCAAGATGTCTTCCCAGACTGTACCATCCTGATGGAACCAAATACTTTTGAAAGCAAAAGCTAAACAGGAGGAACTGATGAAAATGCTTGTGAAAAACTCCTAGTCATCCTCCCTCCAATAGAGAATGGGATGACCAATGGAAGAGGTCTAAAGAACATTTCAGGCAGAGACAAGGTAACTGAAGTGGAGATGAATGACTATTTCAAAGTTGGTTTATTCAGATGTATTACTGTGTACATAGACTTGACTTTCAACTTGAAAATAATCCTGTTCGGCAAAAGATACTTTCAAGCAGAAATTCACTTCTAAATGCATTGAGGATGAGGATGATGATAAGAAACATCATTTTTTCTTTCTTTTCATTTTCACCCCTTCTGAAGTAGAATGTACAAGGATTTCTAACACATCTCTCTGAGGGTAGGATCAGAAATCATATAGGTTGAGAAGGAAGAATTTCTGTTTCTTCCATTAAATTATTTTGTTATTCTAAAGTATGAAGTGATCTGTTCACATCAAGCAGTGCCTACAAGCTTCAGGGCTCTGACATCAATGTGTCTGAAGAGCAGGGCTGGGATGGGGACCCCAGAAACATCCATGACTTCAATGAATAGGGACTTGATAAAATCCAAACATAATCATATAGAACCTGCTTCATTTAGTCTCTTTGTATGGAGGAAGAATATGGCACTCATTCTGGCAAGAGTTTCTGAGAAGAGGCATTTGTACTTACTATAAAAAGGATGACTCTGAGTAATAGATATACCTGGAATGTACCTGGCACCCAAACTGAAAGATGAAAAGAATGTAATACTTGCTAATTAAAGGTGCTTTGTGAAAGATCAGTATGACATTTCTATGATGGATGTCTTTGAATTTATTTTTGTGTTGTTTGCTACACAAATACAGTTGAGTACATGCCATTTTCAAGACATGACACTAAGCCAGTCTGATCAGTCTGATGCAGATCCCAGAGCAACACTTCCATTTTGCAACACGAAGGTGGTGGAAGGGACCACAGCCTTGTCCAAAACCTACTACTCTCTAGTTTTCTGACTCTGAGCAGTGCACTGGAATGCAGGGGCTAAATCAGATGACCTTTTATGGTCCCTTCCAACTCAAATATTTAACAATGACAGACCAAACATAAGAACCTTCTTAAGTTCATTTACAGAACAAGAAGGTATGAGGTCTATTTTTTAAGGTCTTTGAGATTTTTAATAAAGCTATTAGGGACCAAGATTTAGAAAAAATCAGACTCCCTCCTGTGGGTTATAGGTAAGTTTTAAAATTTAAAAACCTACAATGTTTATTAGTTGTACTTTGTTTTGTTGATCATTTGTAACATAAACACATTGTTGATAGCTCAAATATCTAAAAGAGCTGAGTTCAAATTTTTTCCAGTGAGAGATATTATTTCTGATCTTTAGATTAGAATACTATTTCCTTTTCTCTGTGTCAAATGAAAGTAAATATAAACAGCTTCTGTCCAACCCCCCCAAAAATCTCAGCAACTAGGTGTGTGCTATGAAAAAACAAACAAGCATCAGTAGCTATGGTGGTTAAAGACTGTTTTCTGGTTAGACACTATTAGACTTTATTACAGATCTCAAAAATTTATAGTCCCTGCGATGACGTAGGTGCCCTCTCTTACCTGAGGAGCCGGAGTTCTGCCAGCAGGGTGGGGTTTTGCTGTGCCTTCTCTGGTGTGGGCTGAGAAGCTTGTTCATGCTCTAGCCGAAGTCTCTGGATCTCCTGTAAGATTTCTCTTGGGAGAGAGGAGGAAGGTGAGAAATTAGGGCCAATTAACTTCCAGGATACTAACAGCAAAGCAGATCGGGGCCACCAGAATAAAGACAGAAGGGACCATCCTATTAAGGCACAGAACTGACCTTCACTAACCAACAGACTCCCTGTGTTTATGAGGCTTTGGCTGTAGCTAGTGGGGGGCTGTGGGTGAGGCGAAGACTGACTCATGTCCAGCACATCCAAACCCTGAAGGTTCATAGTGTGCTGTTCAGTGTTAGCACCAGGACCCAGTAATCTCTCTAGTAAGTAACAGGATGCTGCGGTAATGTGTTCAACTTTGAAGAGCACACTGCTTAAGAGACAAAAATGGATCCTCTATTATTTATGACACCATCAAGGACCAGCAGCTACCAAGAAAGGACACTTGGAGGGAAAATAAGGATAAATGGTGGTCATTTTACAAAACTAAATAACCTCATTCTCTCAATAAGAAGGAAATTCTGCTCACTGAATTTATCTGAGAAACTCCCAGTTGGGCAAAATTCTTTCTCTTTTTTCTTAACACTCTAAGCCTTAACAATGGAGGAAGCCTTAGAAAGAAAGTGCTTTTAAAAGGATTCACTGTAATTGAGTCTGTGACATAGAGCGTTATTGGTGTGACCTCTGTTGGAGGGTGAGACGTGTCAGTCTATTATTGATGTTGGAGCCTGGACTTCCCTGCATTTGGGTGAACATTAGCCTGGCCATAAAGGATATGAGACCTGTGCAAGGCAAATTATCCCTAAGCCAGTCAGAAGCCATTAAGCAAGGTTAGAGGTCACATATTCTTGGGGGCTGGGGGTGGGATCAGTCTCCTACTCAACAAAATGCACAGGAGTCAGTACGATAGGACAGAACACCAAGAATTGAAGGTGAACTTGGTGAGCAAGAGAGTAGCCTTCCATTTGAAAGTCTGATTTATAACTCCCTGTGTCACAAACACACCAGAATCAGGAGGCTAATTACCAGTGAGTCTGTTTTTTTTTTTTTTTTTTTTTAGACAGGGTATTGCTCTGTCACCTGGGCTAGAGTGCTGTGGCATCAGCTTAGCTCACAAACTCCTGGGCTCAAGGAATTCTCCTGCCTCAGCCTCCCTAGTAGCTGGGACTACAGGCATGTACCACCATGCCTGGCTAATTTTTACTATTTTTAGTAGAGACGGGGGTGTCACTCTTGCTCAGGCTGGTCTCGAACTCCTGACCACAAGCAATCCTCCCTCCTCTGCCTCCCAGAGTGCTAGGATTACAGGCGTGAGCCATTGCACCCAGCCACCAGTGAGTCATTATACCTTTTGTGAGCATGGTGAGAAGGTTGGACTATAGTTCAGTGGTTTTTGACCTTTTTTTGTACCCCTTGGTGTTCCATGGTGGAAAACTTTCCTAAAAAGAAATCTTCCATGGAAACCCAATACGTGAGACAGTTAAGAGGGGGCTGCCCTGGTTAAAGAGTGGACCCCTCTGCTGCTAGCCCCTCCTCCCCCACTTCAGGTGCCTCTGCAGAGCCCCCAGGGTACCAGAGAGCTCAGCCTGAAAATCAGAGCACCAGGATTTCCAAGATTTCCTCCAGGGCTAAGATCCCGATATTTTATAACTCCCACTAGTTCTCCTTGTGGCTTGTAAAGACAGAACCATGTAGCCCAAGGAAGGAAAGGAGAGTAGCAGTTCTGGTAAGAAAAAGTAATGAAGAGATATGTAACGTGCATCTAGTGCTTAGTCTGTACTCAGAAATGGTGCTGTCGTCTTTAAGCTTATTTTATTTAATCCAATAATGATTCTATTACATATAGGTACCATTATCATCTCTAGTTCATGAATGAGGAAATCAAGGCACAGACTCGTTAAAAGACTTACCCAAGTTCAATAATGAGCAGGTGCCAGAGGTGATTTGAAGCTAGGCTGGTTAGCCCCCAAGCCCATATATGTCAGACTGACTCAGACTTCCGACACTTCCTTCAACAGGTCCAGCCAAGGCAGGCTGTGACTCATACAATGTAATTTGAAGATTCCTGTTACTCCTAATACTGACTGACTCCTCCAAGAGTGCTATAGAAAAGCAGTATCTTCTAAAGATCATCACTGCAATGTGCATGAATTATTTAAGTAGACAGAGTCATGCAGTGAAGTGAGGGACTCTTCTCTTCTCTTGAAGCTCAAGGACCTGATTATTGAGTTAATTATCACCTTGGAGACACAGGACCCCTGGGAAAGTTTCCACGCTGTAGGAGTGTGACCTGGATGAGCTTCTGGGACATGGCCTTGAGCATGAGGCTGCTGGCTTAGCGGGATGAGCTCAGGGTGGACTGGCTGCTGATGAGACAAGGGGTGGAGACCTCCAGGAGACACAAAGGGTGGTACCGAGGCACAGCCAGGTTTACTAGGACAGTCATGAAGCTTCCTATTGATTCTGGAAGCAGAAATAGACAGACCTACATGCAGGCAGATATCCCTGGAGTATTTCCTCAAGAGAAGTCCTAATTTCCCAAGAGTGCTATCCTCATGCCTGGTGCTATCCTCTGGTGGAAGCAGAGGAGTGGAAGAGAAAACAAAGTGCTCTGGAGAGGTGGAAGAGCAGGTTCATGCTGCAACCAAGATATTTGGGGGCTGTGGATTTTCACTTTAGTCTTTTCTTTCTAAGAAGGGATGTAGGAGTGATGTTGGGACTTGTGGGAAATCAGGCCAGGTTTGACCTTCTCCTTCCGATAGTGCACAAAGACCCTCTTTGACTTTGACATTTTATCCCTTATTCCTACCCCCAACCTCTGACTTTGCTCTTCACCCCAGGACAGAAGGATGGGAGGAAGGAAAGAACCAGAAAGTGAAAGAAAAGAGGGCTGCTAGTGAAATCTGACTTATATAAAGATTATTGCTGAAAAATGTAGAATCCCTTATAGAAAGTTTAGAAATGAATAATCAGAGAATCTTATAAATTAACATTCCAGCAATATTTTTTTGTCGCGTCATCTCCTGTTTTGGTTCCTTTGTTTTTATTTCTGGTACCATCTATTTAATGTAGGTTCCCATCACTTCCCACCAGCTTCTAGTCAATCCCTTGTAAACGAAAGCTGCATATTTAGTAAGCTGATTGTTTTGCCATAAACATGCAGACATTCTGTCACTTGCCTGATCACTGCTGTCCATCATGACAGGATAAAATTCAAATTCTTTGGCCTGGTGTGCAAGCCTCCTACACTAATGTTGTCATTTCACTCTTCATCTCAGCCCCTTGGTGCTCCCTGGCAATTGTCTTCATCGCTTTTCTCAATGTCTGCATATATTTTTACCCATAATCCTATCTCCCATCTTTCACTGCCAAATTTCACTGTCTTGAAATGTCCAGCTAAAAACCTACCTTGTCCATCAAGTTTACCCTACACAAGCTAGACTGCAACGGTGGTAAAGTGGGTCATGTTGGGGGAAAAGGGGAGAAATGACACCTGACTTTTTAAGTTTAATCTGTACAATGGGGATGATAATAGTCACCCTGCCTACCTTAAAGAGCTGTTCTGAGGGTGAAATGAAACAATAGGTGTGCACACGTGCCATAAATACATAAGATTGTTGTTATTCTCTCTTCAACACCTCCAAACAAAGACCCAGGTTTATTCCTGCTGCCACCTGGAAGCTCTAATCATGTTATTAATTCTGGCTGTGGTCTTGTCCCCACTGGATGGCTCCTTGCTGGGTCGCAATCAAACTATGTTTTAGAGAAAAGGGACTTAGGGTTGGAGAAGGGGGTGTGGGATGACCTCTGGTGGAAACTCTGAATGAACGGGCGGTAGAGAGAGCCAGGTCTTTCTCCAGAAAATGGCCTCAACTCTGGCATAGTTCAGTCAGGCCTCAAGCTGGCATAGCCTTCTAATTGCAGATAAAATGGTTGATTTTATCTCTCCTTTAATCCTTTCTTCGTTAGCTCTTCTCTGCTGACTTGATTACGGGACACTCACTGATTTATTGACGCGTATTCATTCTGACTGAGTCATTTTGAGTAACCTTTCCTATCCCATATTATAGTGTTGCTTTGTTGACTAAAAGAGAATAAAACACCCTCCACATTCCAATTCTAACATTTGCTAAAGTTAGCAATAGTAATGTTTTGTTTTAAAGAAGTGGGAAATTTGGGTTAAATCTAATTGTCAAGAATTTAAAACTGGTCCATTTTTCTTTGCTTTTCTTTTTTTCTTTCTGTGCCCTTTTTGGTGCCCAAATTGATGTAATGTGTGGAAACAACATTTGTACGTGGCCCCTCTATTCGCCTACTCCTAATCACCATCAGCACTCACACAACCCTTCCACCAACCCGAGAGTCCACAGTGGTTCTTTTACATTGTTTGCTTTGAGCACTCAGGCCCACTAGCTCAGCTCACATGTTTTCTCCAATGCCTCTCTGTCCCCCCTTTTACCTGTGTCCCTCGACTATCTGTTTCCTTTCTTTGGGTCATTTCTCCTACTGGATTTTAAGTGCCTTTGCTCATTTAAACCACTCCCTTCTCTCAACGCCTTTTCTGACTTAGCACAAGTATTTGCACATAATAGATATAATAAATATTATACAAAATAGAATAGGGAATTTTATAGACTTGTGACTGTCCTGAACAAATTCTAATTTTTTCTAATTCTCCGTGTTTCTACTCTTTCCCTTCTTAATTCTTGATAAATTGAGAGGGATCACATGTGGCAAACTGATGTGAGCACATCTCCTTGGGGGTCAGAGTAGAATGGCAGTTTCAAAGGCTATGGAGTCATGGTGTCACATTGATGAAGCTATTTCTGTTTTAATTTGTGGCTTCCTAATGATGAGAAACAGGTCCTAAGACAATTAAGCCAAAAGCTTTTTTACTAGAAAAAATATGAAAATGTGCTAAGAGAATTTGCATCTTCCTTTTTATTTTTTTCTGTAGAACTTTAAAGAATACTTTGATCATTTATCCCCAAGTTCTCAGGTCAAACTTTCTGGGCATGAAATAATGATCACAACCTCCTCCTTTACCAGTTTGACCTCAGATGTCACATCAGTGTTTAAGAATGAGATTTAGCATGAAAACATTTGGGTACTTTTCCAAGAAATATCGAATGAACAAACGTTCCTATGTTGGGCTTACTAATCACTGAGTTTGAGATTCAACTCAGCTATTCATTATTTTCTCACTTAATACATATTTACTGAGCTTCTACAATGTACCGGGCAGGGTTCTGGGTCCCAGGGGCCATATGGCGTGGCCTCTGTTCTCAAAGAACTTCCATTTCAGTCAGGGAAGACAGACAATAAATAAGCAAACAAACACATAAATACAGTTGTTTTAGACACTGATAAGTGCAACAGACACACACAGGAGGATGTAATAGAGAATGGTTTCTGGGGTAGGGTGTAGTGGGCAAGATTAGACAGGTGGTCTTTTAGGAGGTGACATTTGAGCTGACACCTCAATGATGAGAAGGAGCCCTCCATGCAGAGACCTCAGGGAAGAGTCTTCTAGAGAACAGAACAGCTAGTGCCAGGGCTGTAAGGCAGAGGAAGCGCCATGAGACTGGAGTGAGGTGAACAAGGTGAGCCGAGGCTGGAAAGGCAGGCAGGAATCAGCTCAGGTAGGACCCTGCAGGTCATGGTAAGAGGAGGGGGTTTTAATGAAAGTGCAATGGGAAATCACTAGAGGGTTTGACCTGGGAATGAGATGATATGATTGATGTTTTTAAGAAGGGCAGGCTGGATTGGGTGGTGGTGGAAATGAAGTAGACAATTTTTGGGTATATGCTGTGGAGGTAGACTGTGAACCAATCTGTGTTGAACAGAAGGACCTGCTGTTGGGCTGGGCTAGAGGTGGAGGTGTCTGGGTGATGGTGGGGTCGCTCGCTCCAGATGCTTTTTTTTTTTTAGACAAGGTCTCACTCTGTCGCCTGGGGTAGAGTGCAATGGCATCATCGTAGCTCACTGCAACCTCCAACTCCTGGACTCAAGTGATCCTCCTGCCTCAGCCTCTCAAGTAGCTGGACACTACAGGCTGATGACACCATACCTGGCTAATTTTTCTTTTTTTTTTTAAGTAGAGACAGGGTCTCGCTATTGCTCAGGCTGGTCTCGAACTCCCGAACTCAAGCAGTCCTCCCGCTTTGGCCTCCCAGATGCCTCTTTAGCTCAGGGTCCTTACAGGGAGCCTCCCAGGTAAGTGTTCTTCTTGTCTCTGGGTGGTAGAGACACCTTGTGCCTCGCTAGCTCCAGAATGAAATTAAGCATGTCAGAAAAAGAGAAATGAGACTGTCCAGAGAGACAACATTAATTTCATTAATATATCAGAACTGTACACACACACACACAGAGTTTTCTCATGAAGCTTCTGAAGATCTAAAGATTTAAAGACCAGATTTTCAGAAGCCACCATCACTGACTGTAGAAGTCGTCCCTGGAATATGCATAAAGCATGAAAAGCCTGGAGACTTTAAGGCACAGCCATAGGTTATTAATGAATGTACAAGTTGCTCAAACAAGCTAACGTGTCTGCAAAGCCTTACCTGTTCTTGTTCTCTAGTTCTGCGATCAGCTGCCTCTGTTGCTTATTTGCATCAATGGTGAAGGAGATGTCAGGAGCACTTCTCTGCTGAGTTGGCTGCTGTAAAATACGTAGTTTACACAATTTAATATTGGGAATGTGAAACTATGTATTTGGGAAGACAGGAGTCATGAGATATGTAGACAAGGAAGAGGCAACTATTTCTATCAAAACAAAACAAAAAAAGCAAATACAGAAAATTAAATTGCCATTCCTCTCCTAAGGACCAACTTTTCTGTGGATCTGGAGCCCATCTATGCAACAGAAAGCAGAATAAAATTCTGCAAGCAAATGTACAAAACATGGGAAAAACTGTTCTTCAGCTTCCTGGCTTGAAGTCTTGGGAAGCTATTTCATTCTTGCCAAGCTGTCCCTGCTGCAACTATTCTCTCAATATAGCTGTTGAGATGGCTCTTTCTACAGCATTACTGTTCAATTACCGTAATGTACAATTCAAAATTTCATAGTTTTTAAGTCATAGTTCATAAGTCTTACTTTTTTTGCTTTTGATTACCAAATTTTTATGCATTTATTTATTCATATATATAATTTTATATTGATGGATTCATATGCATGTATCTGTTTGCTTCTTCGACCTTCATAAGATACCAGCCCATCATTCTTGGTCATGCAATCAGCTTTATCAACTGGTATATATGCAGTCATAGCTTTCTCCATTCTCATGTAAGCATATGTATCCTAAATCATAACATACCATACTTTATGTGTCTGTATGTA
This sequence comes from Varecia variegata, assembly GCA_028533085.1. Taxonomy (NCBI): domain Eukaryota; kingdom Metazoa; phylum Chordata; class Mammalia; order Primates; family Lemuridae; genus Varecia; species Varecia variegata. The sequence goes on from CM052443.1 coordinate 28,759,910, forward strand.
TAGAGACAAGGTTTTATTTGGTGTTGTTTTATTAAAAAAAATGGTTCCAGATTATGTACTCATGTCTGTGCCTTGCTTTCTTTGCTCTACAGTGCATTGGAAAAATTCCTCCAAGCCAATTTTTATTTTTTAAAAACAACTTTTAAAAATCACCACTGATCTTTCTACTGAAGAATGCAAGGCTTTTAAAAATAGCACCTGAAAAGATAAGGAGAAATTCAGCCTGCTTTTTAATGTCCAGAAACCTAACTGTCGGAATGGTTAAGTTTAGTGAAGGTCTGACTTTTAGAAAGCTGTTCTATGATTACCAATTCACATCTAGCTTAGCAAAGAAATGATTAGCATTGGTAACGAGGAATTTTGAGGTCCTATGTTTTATATCCTAAATGGCTTTCTATAGTAAGTCTGGCATATGGCAGCTTTGACTTGTGATCCAGGTTTTTCTTCTGATTTCACTACATAAGTTTCTCTTTCTTGTATATATTTTATGTATTGATAAAGGGTAGAAACTTATCTGAGCCAGTTGTGGATTTCAGGCATTACTTTTCTCTTTATATTAATTGATCAGGAATTATCCAGACAGAAATGGACCCAAGTAAATGGCTATTCTATCTCCTTTCTAATCTGGTGTCATCTTACTAATCACGATTTATTTAGCTAATCATATAATTCTTGATATGTGATTATGAAGAGATTTACAAAGGAACTAGAATTAATGTGTGGATGATATCTTTCCTATGATGGATCCACAAAGGTTATATAGGATACAAGTAGGCAAGGGACACAAGTTACTAATGTTTTTGAGACAAAAATGGAACAAAGACTGGAGAAGTTAGTGCACATATAAATAATAACATGTGCACAGAGATTTAGCAGCCTATCAGGGATCACTAATTCAAATGTTGAAAGGGGCCAGCAAGGTAACCTAAATGAGAGAAGGGGGCCAGGGTATCAGTTGTGGCAAAATGCCGCAGTCTTGCCCTGTCCAGACCAGACAGAGGACTGTCTCTACTCGAGCGGTTTGCTGCCATGAGAAACATGTGCCTGGTCTTGTCAGTCTCTCAGGGTAACCTGAAAATCCAAAGTTTTAAGGAAAATCACCTGATCTGTAAATTCTGACAGCCAATAAAAAATTAAAAATACTGTGGGGCCTAACAAAACATTTCTGTGGGACAAATTTGGTCTTTAGGCTGCCAGTTTGTGACTGCTGGTTAATGCAGCGCTGTTGTACATTTTATTATCTCACTGGACCCTGATAACAGGCAGCACTGACATATACAATAATTATAACGATGCCTACTTACAGATGATGAAACTGAACTCACAGAGGTGGTGCTTTGCATGATCATGGAGACCTGGGACACAGACCCAAAATTCCACATTGCAAATCCATCTTACCATACCATACCCTCTGCTTATAGGGGTATATGCATGATAAAGGCAAGAAAACTTGGAAAAGAGGTTTTTCCAGAAATCTTGTTTTGTCTTTCCTTTCAAGTGACTCCCAAAGGGATTGCTTGTCCTAAAATCTTGTTCTCCCATATTCTCTTATTTTTATTTTCTTTAACACATTTGTTATTTATTTATGGCATTTAAGATGTCATATACTGCAATTGTATCTCTGTTTTAGCATGTCTGATTTTGGGGGCAGACAGTACACTTTTTAGCCTGCTATGGACTTGCTCATGGTAGTTTCTAACATTGCTACAGTCACTGATGTCACAGAGAGCAAGTGCCGGGGCCAATGCAATGGGTCATTATGCAGCTCCCATCTGGGATCATTAGAGAAGTGCTCAGCTCTGATAATTGCAACATCTGCCTAGAGGGGGGAAGGCAACAGCTTCCTCACTGGCTTCCCTGCCACCCACTGTCCTTTGAGATGCCCTAAGCACAGCTCACCCTCAGTTCAGCACAGATGAATTCTGAATCAAGGTGTCCAACTGACTATTGCTTTTGTCTAACAGACAGACGCAAGTGGAAAAAGATATCAGCTCTGTTGCCTCTACTAGTACATTTTAAGTGTCACTTGCAACTATTCTGCCTTAAACCTAGAAACTTCACTGAACACACCTGCCTTAAATCTATTTAAAAAAAAATCACAACAGTCCTTGTCCCCTTCCTCAGGTCCTCCTATGGGGTTGACACTGGGTGAAGGGTGACGTGGGGTTTCCTGCTTGACTGCAGGGCCACGCTACTATACGTGGTTTTGTTCCTCAAATCTGCCATTTTTAAACTGGAAATTCACCACCAGATACCACAAACTTAGCAACAAACGCATGAACAATAAATTGGCACAAATTATCCTGGGCATCAGCATCAGCTATAATGGTAACAGTGAACATAACATGAAATTCAAGGACTCCATAAGCCAACAGATGAATCCTTCCACTCCAACTACTTACAGACGAGGAGGACTCTGCTGCCAGCCTTGCCGCATACCTGGCGATCAGCCTGTGTTCTTCATCAAGCCGGTTTGAACTCTCCAGCATGCTACCGAGAACAGAGCAAGAAGGAGGCTGTTAGGCAACTGCGAAAGACTGACATATTCATATTACCGTCAGAGAGGTTTGCTATTTCAATTTTTCAGTGCAAACAATTTATAAGCCAAACAAAACCCCGTTAGATTAATGATCCCAGACTTGGACTCATGACATGATCTAATACGTGGCCAGGAAGGTCATTAATAAATCCTGTCTTCAGTCAGTTCAATTGTCTTACTAAGAAAGCACCAAGGAGAGGTGACTTTTCTGATCAATATTTCTGATATAAGAATAATTTCTCTTTAATTTTATTGGCATTAACATTTTTATTTCCTTATTGCAAAAGTAACACATGTCCACAATTGACACGATAGAAAATATGGAAGCAAGAAGAAAGGAAAAAAAATTGTGGTCAGTGTCCAGTGATCCCTACCTGTTGTTATTCACATTCTTGTGTAATCTCTTACCCTTTAGTATGGGCTGCATGTACTGACTTGCTTCTAATGAATAGAATATGGCAGAAGGAATGGAATGTCACTTCCAAGATTAGGTTATAAAAAGACCAGGGCTCCCATCTTGAGCTTGTTTTCTTTCTCTTGAACTCTCTTGGATAGTTTGCCTGGTGGGAAGCTAGCTGCCATGTCCTAAGGCAGCCCTGGGGAAGACCCAGGGGATGAAGGACCCAGGCAAGCCAATAACCATGTAAATGAATCCCAGCTGGTAGAGCCTTCAGATGAGATCACAGCCTGAGCTGACAGCTTGATTGTAACTTCATGAAAGTCCTTGAGCCAGAGGCACCTAGCTAAGCCAAACCTGGATTTGTGACCTACAGAAACTGTGCGACAATAAATGTTTGTTGTTTTAAGCTGCTAAGTTTTAGAGTAATTTATTACACAGTATTAGATAACCAATTTTCATATATACTATTACTACCCAGGTAACCTGCTTTTTATATTTACTTCCAGAAAAGTGGAATTATAGTATTGGCTCCCAATTACACTAATGGGAATTTAGTGTCTCCTATAAATTTACAGAAATTGTTCATACTAAAATAAGGTAGATCTGAGTCTCTAAAGACTCATGAAAATAGAAGCATTATCACTTCTTCCATATTTCAAAAAATTTCATCTCTGAAGCTCTTCATTCAAGACTAAATTTTGGGTGCCATTCAAAAAAATTCTATGAAACATACCAATAACACTAACCCTGTTAACAGACTAGTTGGTGGTAGTTTAACTAATCAGTTATTGTAGTGTGTATCAGTTCAGAATCAGGATCAGAAACTAGTTCCTCTCATTCACAATCGTACTTATATTACTCTCCATCAGTTCTTATACTTAAGCCTGTTCCTTAAAGAAAAAAGTTAATACTCCCAAATATATATTAAAGAAGATCCACTCCTGTGCCAGCATTAAGATTGTAAGAATTATTCATTGCAATGACTTGGATCCATATAAAATAACATACAATTATATTACTTATATTAACATTTATATATAAAGTAAACATGCAACATAGTCTCTCAATCTTTGTTCTAAAGTGAGAAGATGAGTGAAAATCATTATGTACTTCCAGCATGTTGGCTAAGTCCCTTCCAAAATAGCTCCTCCCTTGTTGTCTGAATCGTTTACTGTAACAATTTTTTTTTCTGGCTATTCATAAGACATTCCTGTCTTAGTTATCTCTGCTCCAGTCTATGCCTTTCACATATGTAAGTGATCCCTGTTTTAATCTGAACACTTCCACTCTTTGGGCTCTACTAAATAACTAGAACATTCCCGAATTTCCCTACTTAACAACCCCGTTCCCAATCCTCAGAAAAAGAGGGTTCTCTTTTCTTTTTGCCTGAATGAGGTAATGTATGTAAAAAGCATCAAACTAGTGTAATGTCTGGAACCATGAAGTGCTCCAAAATGTTAGTTAATCCAATGTAGTTATCATTTTGCCTCTTAAGTAACCTGTTTAGATGCATTAGCGATTCTTGTCCCCATGAAAATGTCATCTACCATCCAACAACTATCTACAGTGGTGCTTCTCAAGGTTCAAAGTGTAAGCATATCACTTAGGGATTTTGTGAAGATGCAGTTTTTGATTCTGTAGTGAAGGGTTGTAGGGTAGGCTGGGGGTGAGACCTGAGAATCTGCATTTCTAACAGACTGCCAAGAGCCGTTGATACTGCTGGTCCAGTGTACTGGGGCAACACTTTGACTAACAAGGACATAGAAGCCCTTGAAAATGAAATGGAAAATACAAATACATGAAATAAAACCTAAATGTAAACCATATAAAAATATCATTTTTCACGAGTATTTAACTAATCTCCATATAGCATGTGTGATATTTTTATGCTCTCTTAAAACTCAAAATTCTAGGATATAGGGCTCACATAATCTGTAGTATCAATCTCAGTGGATTGAGATTTTAACCAGCACACAAATTTAGACGTGGAGTAAGAAAATAATTTGAATAGCAAAAGGCAGAATTAGTTCTAGAAAATTGATGCTTTAAAGCAGATATTAATATTTATCTTGATAAAACAATGTACTTTGCAGTGGTTAAAAAGAATAACTACATTTCTTATTACAGCTTCAAATAACAAAGAGAGAGTTACATTGTTTTTGCTTTAAACATAAAACTATCCCACAAAGAGGCAATTTAATTCGATTTTTAAGACACTTGTCATTTCTGGCTTGTGTATTAGAGACTATACGTCTAATTCAACACAGTGTATGCAGACAATAGGGCCCCTTGCTCCAAGTCTAGGATGATGCCTGAAAGTGACTTCGTCAGAAACACTTGTGTTTTCATAAATACATAAAAAAAAACCTTGATAAAAAACCTCATGATAAAAGTATCTTTTATCATGAATGACCAGCTAGTATAAATGATATGTTATACTAAAAAAAGCCTCCTGGAAATGTGAGATGTGGAGATATGGGACTCTGTATAGTAAGCGATAACTCACACCTCCATGCATTTCCTCCCCCAACACTGCGTGAACGGGGGCTGGTGTGATATATTACCCCTTTGTGCACACGAACGATTTATGAGTCCACATGTGCCATTTCAGTATGTTCAAATTATACCAGGGTGAATGAGGCATTCCTCTGATAAATTCCATTATTTCAAGACTTCAATTATAAATAGTTGAAAATGAATGGCCAATAATCCCTAAATCATTAAAATAAATACTGATTCCAACACCTTCTCCGGCCCTAGCTATTCATTTCAGGACTTTATAATCAGTAATCTTGCTACAAGACCATGATGAATTAAAAAGTGGCTATGGTGTTGACTGCATTTCAGAGCAGGAAAATCCATTATTTGGAAAGGTCTCCACTTTCTACCTTAAATGCATGACCAGTGTCTGTTGCTAGTGATTTCAAAATGGCATTCTAGGAAACTCAGGTGGCCCCAGCTAAGGTAGGGCTTACTAAACTGTGATTTAGCGAAGATTTCTGGGAACTCAGGGTTTGTTCACATTTCTTTAATTTCTCTTTGACTCTGTTCTGCCTTCCAAGGTGAGACAATCAACCAAAAAGACAGTATGATTCAAAGGGCACTAGAAATGTTTCTATTTTCTCCCTTGATATTTTTCTCTTTGTTTGGATGGTGACATGAATTTTATCACTAGAGATTAATTTTTAAGGCCATCAGGTCTCATGTCCTATTCTTCTATGAAAATGCAAATAGCTAATGGGAGGATTAGTGCCTGAGAAGGCATTATTAATTAACACTCATACAGAGGACTCCTGTATTAGATTATTTCCTATCTTTTGCAGTTGATTGAGAGTAACATGCTATGGAAATAGGGTGCTTTTCAGGCATTTAGGGGCCAGCGGCAGAAGAGAGTCTGGGTGGAAAGGAATGAAGTGATACTGGGGCCTGAGCAGTGGTTTTATGGGACTGAAGAATGGGGAAAGAAACTAACCCTCAAAGCTTGATGCGATGGCCTTTTAATGAGTGGTTTGCAAGGAAAAGACAGGAAATCACAAAATGGCCATCTTCATGAATAATAATCATAAAAACTTGTCATAATTATGGCTTCTCTGAGGGATACCTTCAAACTCCTTTCAAGACTCTGACTTTAACAACCCATCATGTTCCAAACAAGGTCATGCATTCTGCCTTAGGCAAACTCTCAACTTTTTCCATTTCCTTCTATCCCAACTGCTCCTGATGTGCTCCAGGCCACTGTCTTCTTCTGAATTAACGTAAAGCCCTCTCAACAGGTTGCTCTGACTTTAGACGTATTATAACTTCCCTCCAATTCACTGTCTGTCCTGTAGCCAGGAATCTTTTAAAAATGAAGTTGGCTGTAACATTTTAATGCATAAAACTCTTCAACAGGTTCTTGTTTCTCAAACTTTTAAACAAGGCTTATAAGGTCCAGCATAATCTACCTTTATCCTTTACTCCCATGACACCATGAGACTGACCACAGATAAGTCCCAAATGCACCCTATTCTCTCTGCCTCCTCCACCTACCTCCTTCACTTACTTTCACTTAGGTAATTCCTCTTTATCCTGGCGTTAGCTTTCACTGCCATTTCCTACTCTCACCTCCAATTGTGTCTTCCCCAAAATTCGTATGCTAAAGCCCTAACACCCCAG
>CM052443.1:28767503-28924707 GCA_028533085.1 Varecia variegata
GTAAAATGGGCAAGAATGATCTAGACGGAGGAAAGAGTCAAGGTCTTGAGGCAGGGAAGGGCTTGGCTTGTAGGAATTGATCAAAAACTGATGTGTTTAAGTATCATGATTGAATTGGAAAACCCCATGAGAGCTGAGGCTGAGAGAGGAGTAGGCCAGGGGTAAATCACACACAGGTTTGCAGACCATGGTGGGGGGTCTGGGCTGTAAACTATGTGCAATAGGAATCTATCACATGGTTTAAGGCAGGTAAACTAACAAAAATTTAGACCCAATAAATGAAATCCAGAAATAGACATTCTTAGATGAAGGCAGACGTCTTTTTTCCCCTAAGCATAAAATATTGTGGAGCAATTTTAAACTAGTTGGATTATCCACTCACTCAGGAAGAAATCTGCTGGCAACACAAGTGTGCACTTTACTGTACTTGAGAAAAATACAAGCAGGACAATTTTAACCTAGTTTTATGAGGTCAGGAATCTAACCAGGTGATGGCAATTGATTATGACAGCAAAGTATAGACTGGCACCTTTAGCTATATCCCCTCTGTTACACTGGGGGCCTTTTTAGAGTTAAGAAAAGTATGCTAGAAGCTTCTGAATGGTAAGTATTGAGGATATAACTGTGGTTACAGGTGGAAGTTTTGGGTTGGTTTCCAATCTTTTGGTCTGCTTGCCTCAGACCTTCCCTATGAATTGTCAAACCCAGGCCCTCCATAAGCTTTGGGGGAGAACAGAAAAGGCCTGCCCTGTATTACATTTTGAGACCCCTCCTCCTCCAATGAATAAGGTGCTTTAAAGCCATTAAGGCTTTTAGAACTTCACTGAATTAGGAAGGCAGCAGAAATTCTCCCTTAAGTTTCAGTTTATTTATTTGGCTTATCTGACATCAGAACAAGCAATGACATAAGTGTTGCTTTAATTTAGCATCAACTATTTACTAATGAGTCAGTTTCTCATTGTGTTAAGTAGTTAATATAGGGTAGAAGACTCCCACATAGAGTTATTCAGGAGCATGTCTGAATAATGGCAAAAACAAACCTTTTGATCTAGAATAGTTATAAGGTGCCTGTTTGTAGAGCATCTTATGAAGGGTGCAGACAGGAGGTGAAGGAATGGGGTGGAAAATAGACACGGCCCGGTGTTAGAAGACTTGCCTGCAAAGTCCAAGCATGTGACTTTGGATAAGTCACTCAATGTCTCGAACCTCATATTTTATCAGTGAAATGGAAATATTATCCAACCTTCTAGGAACTAATTAAATAATATGTGGGGGAGGGCTCTATAATTTTTGAAGAGCTTCATAAATGTAAAATTTATTATTCCTACTCTGGCTGTTGTGATGAGATAAAAGAGACTGAAGACAAAATTATTGCCCTTTTGGAAGATTGCAATTAAAATGAGAAGTCACAACTCAACAAATGACATACATAAAGGGTAACATTAACAACCACCATTCCTATTACTATCATGTGGTCAAAATATTTGTTAAAATAAAAAAATACTAGAATAGGATATGCAGTTTCTGTACACACACATGTGAAGGATGCAGTGTGGAGGAGTTATCCACAAAAGCTTTCTGGAGGGCATGAGTTGATGCAGGTTTTAAAAGGGATGATGCAAGATAGTGGGTGTGAACTTGGACAGAAATAGTTGAAATCTCTGCCCCACCGTTTAGAAGCTGTGTGACAGTGGGAGAGTCAGGGAAACTCTCTAAAATGATGCCTTTACTTCTCTACAAAATGGGATGATCATATTTACTCCATGGACTTACTCTAAGGACTAGGAGAAATTATGTATATGAAGCTTTTAACACAAAGCTTAGCATGAGACAAGTGCTTTGAAAAATAGTAGCTATTACGATTATTACCATTATTATATATCTCACCATAATTGAACGATGCTAAAGCATTATAGCTATAATGATGAAAAGGGAGGTGAGAGATCATTACGTTACTTATATAATCATGACAGATGGGAGGAATTTAATTTAATTAGTTAGGCTCTAATTAAACATAAAGGTAAGGGAAGAAAAAATGAGAAATTTGAAAGAGAAGTTGGAATTTTTTTAAGGACAGAAAAAAGCTCTGAGGACTATGGGGGCACAGCTATTAAAATGGGGTCTGCTTCATTGATCAGTCTTAAATTCTGCTTTGTTTTCAAAATACAAATCACATGTAGCTTTTATCAAGCAGATGTTAAGGTGTCTCTGCTGAGAGTTTTATGGTCTTAAGTGGCCATTAAGTCAATATGATTAATTACTTGAGTAGGGAAAGCCCACTGGTAGTGACAAACTGAGCTTTTCTCTTCGGAGATTTCTTTGTTACAACCTTAATTAAGAAAAGGTCATAGAAGAGTGGTAGAAATAACAGGAATGTGCTTAGAATTATGAGGAGAGGACACGGTGTGAGATCACATCATTGCCTTATGATTGGATCAATATTGACTGTATTCTTCTTTGAAGATGACTGATATAATGTTTGGGTAATTCAGTGTTTAGTTCTATTGTTTCAGCTACCTTGTAACATTGGGGTGCCAAACTCATTGGGAATAAGATTAAAGCAATCTTGTAGTTTTGAGAGGCTGAGTTGTGAGAAAGTGGATACTATTTAATAGCTCAGAAAAGGAGCAGAGATGGGTTTAGGTCAGCTGAAAAGAGTGCGTTTTTATTTCATTAAAGAGTGGAATATAGGATTAAATTAAACAAGTGTACTGGCTATGTATTTTTAAAAATACAAATTAAGAGAGAGAGATATATATATCCATTGAAATTAATATATGTTCATCAGCCTATCAGAGCTAAAGTCATCTCATGTACTAATTTTGAAAAAATAGCTCCAAGGAGCAGCAATAGGAAGGAACCTGGGAAACATACAAGAGAGGAGGAAAGAGTTCTAGAAACAAAGTGGCTAATACACCCAGTGCTGAGAGCTGTAAGCACAGAGCGATGGCCAGGTGTTTGAGAGACACCTTGGTGAAATAGTACAGGAAATGAGACTTGGTATGCTGAAGGTATAAACTGTTTTAATGGAAATTTGACCCACCGGCTCATATAATAGTTATAATGGCAGAAAATCCATGGGCCCTTAGTTCAGAAAAAATTAGAGTTGTTAAGCAAAACTGAAATTTTCCAAGGAATTGGTTTGCTAAATATGTTTGTAAGACAGTAGTCTAAACTAGATTGAAGCATACCTATGAAAAACTTATAGTCTGCCCTTTTACTTTCATTCAAATTGCAAATGTACATTTATTATTAAAATCAAGTAACTTTAACCAATGGAAGGAATCTTCTATGTCACAATTAAAATAGAGAAAAACTTTACGAATGCCCTTATCTCAATACATAGGGCTTTTTGAATTCCTAGATTTAACCCATCTGAAGTAAGCATTGCATATTCTGGGGTCTTGAAAGCAGGCTTTATCAGGAGGGCTACTCAGAAACATTTATAAATAATGGAATTGTTGAAAGACAATTTTTTCCACTGTTACCACTATTAAAGAAATTATTTCCATTTTATGATCTCAGCACATCACATTTTCTCTTTTTCATTTCTATCTTAAGTGAAATGAAGCATTGTTTTCCAAATCACCAGAGACATCCGTGTCCTTGGAATGAGACAAATTATTGCATCGCTGTCCTGCAGTAATTTGACAAGACACATGTAGCGCAGAGCCCACTGGTGGGAACCAGAGTCTTACACCCATCTGCATGGTACTATTTACCATGGCTCCCATTTACACACGTTCTCCTTCAGCTAAGGTATAAATAAGGATATGAATTCTATGGTTCATTAATGGGAAGTATCCAAACTAATGTCACAAAAGACATCTTCATTGAATCAGTTAAAAAGTGCCTTAGTAACACCATTGGCATCCAGTGACCTTGTTTCTTGCTAAGACTGCTTGTCACCAGCTCAGACTGTTCCCCTCTCTAAGGACAGTCAAGCAGCCAAACCTGCACTAACCATGATGGGTTGTTCCGGAGCATGTTGACATACAACCCGATGAGAACATGTTCATCAGCCAGCCTGTCTGCCACATTCAGGCTGTACTGTATCCTGAAACAGGGCAGGAGGAAAGAAAGGGTGTTGTTAAAGAGAGGTGGACAAAAGTAAGCAGAGAAGGTAGGAGTGAATTTGTGGTAGAATAGGCATTTAGAAAACCAAGCAAGTAAAGGAAGGGTAGTAAGTGATGTTCTATGATAAAAAAAAAAAAAGCCAAATCCAAGCAATGAAATTCACAATTCCATTTCAGTAACTTTAAAAATAAATATTTCCATTTATATTAAATAACTTTTTAGGAAACAGATTTGCATTCTTCAACCACTAAGCCCAAGGAATTCATCTGTACAGTAAACCCATTGAAATGGATTGCAAGCAAAGATTAAGTAACCTTTGGAAAATCAAATCTTCGGCTTAGTCACTTAGAAAAAAAAAAAAAGGAAAAGGAAATCAGGGAAAGTGAATAACAACATAGATGTGTCTACTGGAAATAACTACTGGGTGTTGTTAATTGGGTTATAACAGAGCTGCTTTTACTAAATCAAAGATGGTCTTTCACACACAAAGCATTTTTGACAAAAGAAATCTCCAGTTTTAGTTGAGTTAATTCAGGGTTCCAGTACACTCTGGCTTTAACTTACCCTTTGCCCTTCAGAAAAGCTGGAGCAGCCCTAGCCAGCAGTTTGTTCTGCTCTACTTCACTGTCCTTGGGAGGAGAGCTAGTTAATAAGACGGGAAAGCCAAGAAGAGCGTAAACACGGCAATGCATTCAAGAATAGAAACTGGCAACAGACACACCCAACTCTAGATCCAAGCTCCGTTTGGACAGATCTCTTATTGTTTTGAAATGTTCAAGATGTTTTCAGATTTCCGCAGAGTTCAACTAGGAGTAGAAACCTGGCCTGAGAACCACAATTACAATGATACAAGCCACCATGATCCCAGATTTGACCTTTGCATTTTGTTTAACAAGCAAGCATTTATATTCCATATGCCTAGATATAATGAAAATTCCCTGGACATTTATCATGGGATATCATGTGAATAGTCCAGTAGTTCACCTGCCAGCCTTTAGATCCTACTCAAGAAGTTTACTTCTCTAGCTTTCCCTAAATTCCCTGACTTTCTGTGTTGAATAAAAAGACATGAAAATTACCAAGAGATTGCTGTCATATTAGGAGTGCTTTAAAAGTACAAGTACATGATTTGGGCTGTGAAGCTACAAAGAAAACTTTCAGAGAAACAGAGATACACCTTTGAGTCTTATATATTCATATTTCTTGTTTGTATATTAATACATACTAGTGAATATAGTCCCATCTCTAAAGCAAATTCTTAACATTTCATTATGAAAATATTCATTTTATTTAGTAATTTAAATGACAGTTTTAAAGTTTAAAATATAGTTTTATAAAAGTACAACTAGAAATATAAATAATAATTAAGTGTGGCAAAGGCAAAGTCACACAAGATCTACTGTGATGAATAATCATGTTTCATTGGGAAATATGGTATGAATCCTTAGTATTAATTAGGATTGCAATTGTATTGGTAATGTGTTTAAAGAGTTTGCTCCTTCGTAGGAAGTAACAATTTGCCCTACACACTGGTGAACCTAAAACTATCCCCCCTCCCTTCATGGAAAATACGAAAATAATCTGTCTGACTGTGTTAGAATACCAAGTGCTTAACTATTGGCATCTAAATTATGAGGTTTTGCCACAAAATTTCAAGAAATTCTAAATTTATATATAATCAATATATATATCTATTTATATATCATATATATAAATCTATCTATATGAATATATGATGGCTTATAAAATAGTCAAAACCTTAAAAAACTTTTAACTACAAGTTTTAAGTTTCTACTACAAAGCACCACTCTTTCAGACCATGAAATACTAAAAAATAAAAATTTACAAATGAATATCACATTAGAATTTGGCACATTATAGTTGGAATTCTTGCTTTGTAATAGTATGTACTATAAGATGCCTTAAATAGTGAAGTCTCTTTTAAATATAATATCAAATTTGATTTAAAAAAAAAAGTCTAGATCAGAGTAGGCATTCATGTTTGTTGAATGAATGACACTTTCACTTAGCTTTTCAGGAAGGTATCTGTTACACAAAGTATTGCTGTACTTAAAAAGTGCAACTGCTCACAAACAACATTGACTTTAAAAATAAATTAGATTAATGTTCTAGGAGAATTTACTTTCCTGATGACCTTAATTTGTTTTTTTTTTTTTTAGCATATTGATCGTTACCTTCTAAGACTATGAAATCTGCACATCACGGCCACTGTAGGCCATCATAGTTGGTGTGTTCTGTGATGTACCATTATCCCACCAAAACAGCATTCCAAACCTTGCCTATGGAAGCATATGGAAGATATGGAAGCATATCTCCATACCTTCATTATTCAGCAACTACCATCTCCCTGCTGCCCAATATCCCTCTCCAACCTGTTTTTCATAATGTAAGATAGATATATCTATTGCATAATTGATTTCAGATGCTTGCAAAACCATCCAAAACACTGTGTGAAATATCAATGATTCTTCCCTTCAAACTAAACTATCTCCCTGCCTTGTTATACTTCCTTGCTCTTTGAATCTCATAAATTATAGTGATGCTTCCTTAAACCAAAAGTCTAATAATTCCACAGGTACACCATATTCTGATGCTGAATATGCAAGAAAAAAAAGAACAACCAGTAGAGAAAATAAACACAGGAAGGTTAACCATGAAGATGTAGGTGCTACAAATTATTCTGGCAAAGTTTTATGGGAGGAAGACCATGTGTTGATAAAGGCCCAGAAGTGCTGTTCCACCAGTCACCAACAAAGCACAAACATGTAGGACCCCTGTTGATGTTAGTTCCATGCAGGGGTGGGGTGGCGGGAAGGGGGCAATTGGTCAGATGTTCCTTTGGTGACCATATACTTTCTTTTCCTTTAATTCTTTGAATCCCTCTGCTCCTTCCTCTATTCTATTTTCCTGTCTCACCTCTGCTCTTCTTTTTCTTCCTTCTTCTTTCCAGGTCCCTTTCTCCCTCAAAGGGATGAGCGGATATTCTATGTACACAAATCCCTTTTAACTTTTATTGTCATTTTCTTTGTACTGGTCCTTGCCAGTGTTGGTTTGAGGGAATCATTTAAATCCTTTTATTTTCCTTTCCCTTCCTACATGAATTCTTGGGAAAAGTCCTCAAAAATATGGGGGTTACACTATGCACATTTATGAGTTTGTGGAAATAAACTATTTTGTTTTGCTACAGCTTAAAATTTCTAGTGCCAGGAGCATTTCTGACTTTTGGTACTCACTGCTTACATAGCTTCTGTACTTCCTAGAGCTAGCCTTAAATTCTTCTCCTCATCACCTGTTTCTGGGAAGCCAAACCTATGACCAGGTATAGAGAACTCCAAGTGCATGATGAAAACAAGACAAAAATAGCCACTCTTTCAAAATGAAATGTATGAAGAACTTAGAAAGTTGACAGGGGGCAGGTTACACTTAAAACTTGGGTCTTTAAAGTCTTTTCACTTGAAGTGCCTTCCTCCAGAATCTCTTCTCCAGCTCCCAAGGAGCTTGAAGAAAGGAAGCAAAGTGAAATTTTTTTCTCCTGCGTTATGAAGGTAGTGATTGCTATGGTTAGACTATTTCGCCCTTCCAAACCTCATGTTGAAATTTGATCCTCAGTGTTGGAGGCAGGGCCTAATGAGAGGTGCTTGTGTTATGGAGGAAGATCCCTCATGAATGGCTTGGTGCCATCTTCATGATAATGAGTGTATTATCACTCTATTATTTCCCATGAGAACTGGCACCGCCCCACTCTTACTTGCTTCCTCTCTCACCATGTGACCTCTGCACAAGCCGGCTCTCCTTCACCTTCCACCATGAGGGGAGGCAGCCTGAAACCCTCGCTAGAAGCCGAGCAGATGTAGGCGTCATGCTTCTCGCACAGCCTGCATGTGAGCTTTAGGATCAGGCACATTGGAACCTACTTCCTTATCAAGGAATGAGTGCTTCCAGCATATCAGTTGATCCAAATGCAACAATGGCTTTTGCATAACTCCAGCTCAAGCTCTGAAAGCTTCTCCTTGTTTTACATGCCCTGTCCTCAAATCAAAATGCATTCTTTTTTTTTTTTTTTTTTTTTTGAGACAGTGTCTCACTCTGTTGCCCGGGCTAGAGTGAGTGCCGTGGTGTCCTCCTAGCTCACAGCAACCTCAAACTCCTGGGCTCAAGCGATCCTTCTGCCTCAGCCTCCCAAGTAGCTGGGACTACAGGCATGCGCCACCATGCCCGGCTAATTTTTTTTTCTACATATTTTTAGTTGACCAGATGCATTCTTTCTTTTAACTTCTGAAACTAGGAACTCCTTGTGGTTCGCCTTGATCAGGGGTAATACATTTTTCCTAATCTGAGTCTCAAGGAGGAACAAGACTAACATCTCAAAATTTGTAAGTACACACATCTCTTTTTCCTATTCTTGTCTTTTTCTTTTCACCAAGCCCTTGCCACTGCATGAGCATATCCCTTTATTGATGGGTGTGGTGACAGCCATACCCTAGGGGGTATGACATGGCAACTTTTGAAGTTTATGTGTCCTGCTGAAAGAAAAATTATTATTGCAGAAAATATTCCTTTAGACTGTTTTCTTTTTCTAAAAAATCTTGATTTTTCTGATCATTTCCATTTTAGAACTCTGGAAAGTAGCATATCTAAAGATAAATAAAATTCTTCCAAAGTTTTTCATTCATACACAAACACACATGTATACACACACGATGATATAATGGGTTCTGAAAGGATGGAACAATTTCCAAAATATTTCATGTTTATTTTTTAAAATTCTCCCCTTAGTTTTGAAGGGTGACAAACAATATCAGTATTTTTACTTTAGTGGAAACATTTTTGGGGTGTCCTAGGGTAACAAAATTACACATAAATGCTCCCTGAATTTTTGCTTAAACCTAAGATATATTCTTTTAAAACCACTTCTGCTTATGTTTGGTTACTACAGTAGCCCTGCTTAAAGGTTATTTTTTTCTTTTATTGAACATGATCTTAAAGGCCTGGCCCCAGTGTCACAGAGAAGCAATACGACATAAACAACTTATGTTAATGTGGAATAATTATTATCACAATGGTTAAAAGGAAAACAATATTAGAATGATATCAAATTAAGAGCAGATATTTTAATTTCTATTGATTCTTAATAATCCATAAGCCTGTGTGGTGTTTGGATTTGTGAAGAATGACTTGTAAAGTTGACTCTTTCCTTAAGTAACTATCTACTGTGAAAAAAATTTTGCTTCTTGCTATAATTTACAAGGTCTAGTAGTAAGGTCATCACATTAATTTAAATACAATAAAAAAGTCTACACATCAGTTCTGTCAAGAGATAATATCTTGAAATATTGTTTGTTTCCTTTTTTAGATTTTAATAGATTAGATCTGAAATATAAAATGTTGACTACATGCAAATCAGTAGACAAGCATAAACAAATAGGTTAGTGTCTCAGCAGGAAAATTAGCTGTCATTAATTCAGGCTAGTGTGAAAGTTGAACCATCCTAAGCAGGTCGTAGGGAAGAAATAAGAATTCTTAGGTCATATTTGATTCACTACATTTGCTATGTTGTCCCCAGATATCATCAAGCCAGACCAATTGTATTTTTGCCAAGAGAGCCTGTAGGAAAGTTTGCTGGGTACGGGGAATGCACAGAAAACAACCAAAGCAAAACTAAAAAGGAAAAGGAAAAGAATAAGGGTTCTTGAAGAGAAGAAGAGAGGTGACTGTGGTTTTAATTACACACTAACCTTTTAGTATAGGAAATTGTTAGAGTTGAATGTGAAGACTGGTTTAAGTTTGAAAAAAAATCTAGCATATTAGCGGAGCTCCAGGGCTACATGAAGTAAAGAATTTCCTACAGAGAGTGATTATTTTAAATTTCATAAGATTTCACAAAACATGCCCAGAAAGTTTGAAAAGAGTGAGGAAATCTTCATGGTGGTGCCAGATGCTGATATACAAATTTATCTATTTTTATGTCTGAAAATGGATGGGCATTAATCTTTGAAAACAGTTAGCTATGGAGAAAACTTTGACTTCAATGACTGAGTTCAGTATCTCAATTTTAGTCACTTCTGATTACCAAATCACAAAAATTTAAAACTTAGTTTGAACATTTTAAGTCAGATTAAAAGCCTGGGTTGGTAGGTAAAGAATCTTTGGGTAAGCAAAAGTGTTTGAAGAAAAATGAAAAAGGCACTGTGAATCATAATTTCTTTGATTGGAAACGTAAATCAATCAACCAACTGACCAACCAGTCAACCAACAAAAATAACTCACAAATATTGCTCCACTGGGAAGAGTTAGGATTTGGGAAGTACTGAGGGTGTGTGGTTCCCTCCCCATAAGTAATACAGAGCCAAATACAGCCTCAGTAATTAACTTCTGATTACTGTGATAAACCAGAAAATAGCATATTGGTTAGTGTTCAATACACTATATGAATTATAAGCAATTTTGTAACATTTGGTAGACGGATAAGATCTGGCTAGATGTTATATATAATAGCTGAAGTGATTCCTTTTGTGAGCGGTTACCACTTTAGAAGTTGCAACTACGAAAATACCTTTGAAACCTTTAAGTGATGTTCCTAATATTAGAGGTAAAAGAAACTAGCCATTCAAGCTTTCAGAATGTCTTTATTGTAAGTAATGAAGAAGATAGGCCATAGTTAAAGAAGCTTATTTCACATTGGAAAGGATTGGTTAACTCTCTCACATAAACTAAGTAAGGATTTTGGTAAGATGATTAAGATTTTGCAAAGGAGGCATGATGCCAACAAAAATAGCAGATTCTAAGGGGCACCTGGCTGTGGGCTGTGAAGGAGAGAAAGGGCCTTTTGGGCCTGGCTTTGTGGCCAGTCCTTGAAATAATATTTGCATTAATAATATACTCTCTTTCATAAGCTTAGCTAATGTTGCTGGCCTGCCATACTAGCCCTTGCAGCTCTTTTCCTAGTGGTGATGATGGATTTCTAACAGTCTAGCCAATCTTTCCTATAAATTTATAAGAAAACAATCCTGGTTTAGAGATATGATTTATGATCAAGAAAATGAATGAGGTGAATTTGTCCATGAATTAGTTACTGACCCACATCCTACCTAACTGTTAACAGGCATTGAGTATACACATGCATGTGTGTGCACACACAGACCACACACACACACACACACACACACACACGCAAGAAGACTTCAAAGGACTCAGGGAAAATGCCTTTGAGAATCGTTTCTTTTCTTTTAAGTATGGGAAAAGTGAATCAAGCATATAGCTAGAAAAGGACATAAGAACAGGGCATGTGACAGATGGTGGTGGTAACGGAGGCACACACTCATAAATCTGTGTCAGGTAGATTACTAGGATGTCAAAAGACTTCAAAGATATACCCTTGTGTCTTTTGAAGATCAAAGTCACATGCTTGTGAAGGGCCCTAGGTGAATAATGCCAGGGGTTTGTGGTAAGGATTCAGGAGTGGTGACTTTGCTTCATCCTCATTCTGCTTTATCTTTCTAAGATCTGTCAAAATACAAAAGACTGAACACTCAGGCTAAATAAAATAATGCGAGCTTCCCTACTTTCTCAATGCTTCCCTAAAACTGGCCAGTACTATTCTTGGCTTGCTTAGGTTTTATTTGATTGTAAAAAGGGTAGTTGGGATGTGTTATGGGTGAGCGCAGAGCTCTAGGTCATACGGCTTTGGTTCTGTTCCAATTATAGAAAGTGTGGGACCTTTAACTTCTGCCTACATCTGGCATGATGCATTGCCACCAATCTTAGTGTGTCCACATGGTTAAGAAATAAAAAGTGGGTCACCACCAGCATTATCAAATAGTACAAAATAAGCACTGAGAACAAGAAACTGGTTTTGAAATTTATATTCAGTAGGAATCAGACTGCCCTCCCTGGGGGGAAACATGGCCCAGGCTTAGTGGCATAGAAAGGTACAAGTCCTCAAGTCTTTAATTGCAATAAGGTCCAGCCATAGGGCATTGTCCTAGCCTCGCCCAATTAGTGCTAACGATCTTTCTCCAAGGGACTCTGTAATTCAAGAGTCTTAGAAATCACCATCTGGGGTTTTGCAAATTGTATAAAAGCAGAGACTTGTCCAAACAAGATCGAGCTTGGTACTCTTCACATGTATGCGTCTCCTATATACAGGTATGAGGCTATGAAATCAATAAAGCAAGTGGGAAAGAGAGGAAAGAACTGAGAAGCCTTTCAGTAGAATCCCATTAAACCTCAGAAGATCTCTATCTCCAAGAAGACATACTGCAAGAGGAGTTTAGTGCCACAGGAGCGTGACTATCAGTCCGACTATGGAACTACGGCTACGATGAGCGGTTCGGGGTGGGCATACTGACCGTGCACCGTGCTCAAGCTGATTTACACACAGCTTTATGAGGGAATGCTCTTCAGCCACAGGGCTGGATGCACTTATCCCCTCAGGTAACCTGAGGGATTCAAACAACGAGACCTCATTAAAACCTCCCATGGACAGAGCAAGGCCCACTCAGAGAGGAAAGGCATTTAGTGTACACAGCTTTATTGAACAGCACCCTTAAAACAGAAACCGGAGGCCAATCTCTGTGGCGACAGGAAGAACTGCAAGCTTTAAACAACATGTCTGTGGTTCACGGGGAACATTCCAAAGGGACTGAAAATGGGAAAAAAAGGGAAATGATCATATTTTGGGTTAATGGGTACCATGCACCCTGGAGGAACCAGAACAGCTCAAGGTGTTATAGGAATATTTTAGGGTAGAAGAAGTCATGTTATCCATCTAGACGCATCCACCATAAGCACCGTCCGAGCTGAAATGATATAAAATGACCTTCAGTAAGGATGGGGTCTGTCTCTGCTTGGCATCTGCAGAATGTCGAGCTTCCTAATAAAAGCACATCTCCGCATAAACATCAAGTCAGGTCCTTCCTAGACAGATGCACATATCCATGTCTTTTACAGACTTTATAGTTATTGATTTTGTTTTACAAAAAAATGGTTGCATTTGCTCGTGGTTCTGAAAAAGAGTGCTAAAAGGAAGTTACCTAGGACCTAAACCATGTTATTTCACTGGGGACATTGTGCAGTATAACTGCCTCCTCCTTTCCTCTTGTTAACAGACTTAATTTATATACTGGAAACACTCTGTACTGCCATATTTTGTTTATTACAACTGTGGGGAACATCTTCATCTCAGGTTCCTGCTGATGGGTAAATACAGGAATTCAGGGGAAAAATCAGCAGTGTTCTTAGCCTCACTGTCTTCAAATCCCCAGTAGAATGTACCAGGATATTACAGTGAAATTGGTACCTTACAAACCTCTTCAGGGAAAAGATGAATTATATGTGTTTCATGAAACATGAAGCCCTATTTTTTTTTTCTGCTGAAAGGTATTTGAAATCTGATGTTTAATTACTCCAATTTTCCTTACCGTTGTTTCTACTTTCCTGTGAGCCTTCTCCATGTATTTATAAAATAATTTTCTGGTGCTTGGTTTATGATATTTGATCAAATGGCTTAGAGCACCTTCTGACCCTGCATATGTCTGATGCTGACTCTTAGAGAAGTGTTTGCTTCTCCTGTTCCTTGCTCCCATGGGGGTGGATCTTGTGCAAAAAGAGGAGACACATATCCAAGGTTTTTTTTTTAAAGTTCTTGTTATTATCCAAGAAATTACTTATATGGAAACTATATTTCCAAATTTGATCCTCAGCCTTTAGCCTCAGGAACTCTAGAGTTCCCCAAGGAGAGGATTCTTTTATATCTGGAGCTTTAAATAAGGAGATGTTTCAGAATCTATATAACAATACACCATTGATTCTTGAAATTCCAATTCTTTGACTTCATTCAAGTGCTATGAAAGTGACTTTCTCAATGGGATAGAATCCATGTGTGTCAGTCAGAAAATGAAATATACCCCACATTCTTACTTTGGGTAGATTATACATGGAGGTTTCCAGAAGTGATATTAATCCCCAAGCCACCCTCACCCTCTCTAAATGCACCCAAATGAATGAAATTGAACACTTATGATGGATATTTATAAACTAGCTTCCAATAATAATATTCTGCACTTGGCTTCACTAGAATATTTTTCTTGCCATAGAATCAAGGCTCATTACCAAAGAAAGGGCTGATTTTATAACGATTGGAACTTACCTCCTGGTAATGAAAGGACTTCCTGAGGAGGGAACAGAGTGGGAGAACAGGGTGTCGTTCATGCTGGTTACAGGTCTGGGAGGCCTAAAACAAAATATAGTGTGTATGGAAAGTTAAAACAAATAAAAATCACAAATTAAAAATTATCCACCATCCCTCAAGGAAAGGGGATGGAAAGATCAGAATTCTATCTTGACCAGGATCAACATACAATCTTATATTTTCCAACTAAATTCTTTAAATGTTTTATAGCTACATTTCCTTGAGTATATAAAATCTCAGTTAAACATTGGGAGGAAGATCTCCGGACATCTTGGGAATATTTATCCATTAGCTTTGAGCCTTGGCATTTCATTGAATCATATTCTCAAATGGAGCTAAGATTTTAAGGAAGGCAGTAGCTTTATTTCTACTGCCTTATACAGAGAGAAGCCCTCAAAACACTATTATCACAATCTACATCCTCTTGGAAACAGGAGGATCCTGAGGGTTTGGAAACTTTCTTCTGGTTGTCCATGATGATGGCCCTCTCCAATACGCCTGGTCTGGAGGGACACAGGCTGCAAAATCATATTGTACCTTATCTCCTCTTTGTTCTAAGTGAAGATGCAATTAAGCACCACAGGATTTACTAAGTTTCTTTTATTTGGGTGATCCATATGGTAGGATATATGGTGTAAGGCATTCCCCCCAATTTTTTTTCTTATGCTGAGAGAAAGAAAATAGGGTTCCATATTCCTCAGAATTGTCCATGGTTTTAAACTCCAAGTGCATGGGGTCTGTCTTCCAGGGTCTTATTTTCATTTCATTATGTGATTCTTTTCCTATCATGAATGTCTTAGTTCAGACAATAGGGCTAAGATCCCTATCTTACCTCCAAGCAGTTTTTAGTCTCTTGACAGGTTCAATATAAGATAATAAATGGTGATATGAGATGGGATTTAGAGTTCAGAAAATGGAAGATGAGGCAGGGCATCATTCTGAGTCAGAAGAGATTTTAGTTTCACTTAATACTATATTTGAGTTTGACAGAATAGAATCTTTCGGAGATGAGACATTAATTATAGCAGCATATACAATCAATTTGTGTTCACTTAAGAGCCAAATTTGTAAATGGTTTTATTTTTACCTTAGGGAACCAAAGTTAGTTGGATTCTACAATGAAGAAATTCTGGGAAAAAAGGTAGACTTGTTTATCCCAATGTACTTATTTGGAGGGGACATGATGCTCTGCAGGTTTTAAAATGTCTGCAACACTTCATTGAAACTTTTTTCTTGGTAGCTGGTGCTAAACTGTGTTCTGAGATTTTGTAAGACATCAATTGTTGGATGAGATCAAAACAGCAGATTCACTATTTTATCTACTATAGACATAACTCAAGATCTGCAAACAATCTCAGTGTTTTGCATTACTTATCTAAGATGGATCCTTGATACAAGTGAGCAAATACAAGGCTAGTTTAAAACTAATTCTGCCTTAAGCTGAACACCTTCACTTTATATGAAGGATGCTAATTTTATATAAGTGTCTTCTGTGAATTATGAAAAGTTTGGTACACCAGCTTTTAAAAAAGAGAACAGAATAAAACACCTTCATTGTAGTTTTGCAAAAAGTTGAAAAAAAAATAAACTTGACCCCACATTTCTGATTTTCTTTTTTTAACTTTCTCAACTTGCTGTATCTCTAATAAATGAGAAAACAAGTGGACTTGGAATGCTTTCTAACTAATTTAATAAATTTATTCTATTAAACCTGGTCACTACAAAGCTGAAATCGAGGTTTCTTAGCAAATGGCTTCAAGTTTAAAGTTCACCATTTTAATGGTGAACTTGGGACACTACAATGGCTAACCTTGGCACAAAATGATGGCTTTCAGAGAGGCTGAAGTTAAGTTCCTATTTCCTCCATAATCAAATGGTAAGTTACTTTATCTAATAAATAGGTCACATGAGAATTTTAAACATATTTACTTTTATGAAAAAGAAACAGCTGCACAAGATGGAGTAAGTTACAGGGGCCTAGTGCAAAGTTATCTTTCTGGACAAGATCTTCACAGAGGACATTTTTATAAAATTGGCAACCCTCTCATAAGGTGAAAGTGTTTAGCACAGGCAGAATTGGTTTTAAACAAGCCTCATGTCACTCACTTGTTTTGTGTCTCATAACCACTTGTAATTATTAGTCTTTATAACTACATTGGGGACTACTGAGCTACTTACCAAGTATCACTTTTGGCAGCAAAAAAAAATTGAATAGAATAGAGACTGTTAATCATCGTAACATTTACAAGCAATACAATAGCTAAGAGCAAATGCCAAAATACCAAAATGTCACCACCTGTTCATTTCTATTTAAAGACTAATTCATGACTGGCAGTGCCACCCTACTGCATGGGTATAAAAAATCCCTTGGCTATAGTAAAAGAACAGAATTTTCTTTGTGTCACCTGCTTCATTTCCACATGCAAATGTGTGTGTGTGAGAGATAGTAGTACCACCACCTGTTTAAAAACCCTATTCATCCTCCTTTTACCGTATCTAAGGCTACTTGTAAAATGTTAATTTAGTTACACAGTCAGACTATGCCATACTGTTGCCATTTTTCACATTTAAAAGTTGGAACTGGAGACTTAAGTAATAAAAATATTTTCTAGTTTATTTATTATGTACTGATCAAACCTTTTTCAGGTATTTTTTTCTCAATTTTATTTATAACTTACAATGTCTTTTTACTGCTTAAGATTGAATATAGTACAGCACGTACTACAGGACTAGCATCAATTTTCAACACAATCATAAAACAGCAAGATGTGGGCATTTAAGAAGACTCTATAATGGTCACGATCAAATTCCCTATCTGTGGGTTTCATAACATTGTACATATTTCAGCATGTCCTTAGGCCATACAATTATCCTTTACTTAAACATTTGCATTGTGTGACTTTTTTTTTCCTGAAAAGTGTCTTTGAAGAATTTGCACTAATTTACAAAATTAACCCATTTTGTCATAGTGGCAAAAAATGATTTATTTCAAGTCTATGCTGAACTCCCCCTTCCCCCAGGTCACCAGTGCAGGATAGAGAATGCCCATCAATATCGCCCCCAACTCACTGCTCTCTTCTTACCTTTGTCTGTGAACTTACTCATGTGTGTAAGTGATATAGATTGTGACCCTCCATGCATGTGTGTCCAAAGAATGATAAATATGCAGTTTGTACCACAATTAAAAGAATGATTAATAAGTCATTTGCAAAAGCACAGGAGTGAGGTGATAGAGAGAGAACCATAGCTGGAAAACATTTTTACTGCCAGGTAGGATTCTAAGGAATATACTCTCAGGATAGTCTTTGCTAGAGACTCAACAATAATGTTTCTTACTAAACATATTTTTGCACTATGGTAATATTCCTTCTGCATAAAACCTGTATGCTCTAAACCACATTTGGGAGTAATAAGTTAGGGGAATTAAGTGGGGGTGGGAGTATTGGTGTGTTTTGTTTCTTAAAGAGCTCCTTCTCTATTTTCATTGCACAGCAGTGTATAAAAGTGGTGGAATGGCTTATGGTACTAGGATATGCTATGGAATGTCATACGTTTTTGTCAACTTTATTAAAATTGAATCTATAAACATTTGGAAGAAGTGCGAATATTCCTTAATTCCACATACATGTTCATTATAGCAGATTAAGAGGGTATTCTTTATAAAAGATTAAAGCATAATGCCATTTATGTGCCTGTGATAATGTACAATAGCTGAATCAACAGCAATTTTTTTTTTTCTTGTAGAGACAAGGTCTCTCTCTGTGGTCCAGGCTGGAGTCTAGTGGCATAGTCACAGCTCACTGCAGCCTTGATCTCCTGGGCTCAAGCTATCCTTGTGCCTCACCCTCCCCAGTAGCTGTAACTACTCCCCATGCAGCACCACAACTGGCTAAGTTTTAACTTTATTTGTGGAGACAGGGCCTCACCATGTTGCCCAGGCTGGTCCCTGCCTCCTGGCCTCAGGCAATCTCCCCCCACCCCAAAGTGCTGGGATTACCGGCGTGAGCCACTGTGCCCAGTCACATATTTTAAAATTAGAAGTCTTAGAATATCCTTATCAAAAAATCCAAAATATGTATGGATATCTGTTCATGGCAACAGCTTTTGATAAAGAAACAAATATAAAAAAAATTTCTATGGATAAAAACAGAAAAAAAAAATTCTGTTCTAATACAGACTGGACATTCTGCATCCAGAATTTCTTGTATGTTATTCCAACAATTAAATATCTTGCACAATTTGCATTTTTAAATTGAAACCTTTACCCTGGAAAAATATATTATTAGTGAGTACAGACCAGTATTTTGATTCAAGGACTCTTTTGAGGATCTGGTTAAGTATACGGAAGTTTTCTCAGAAAAAGGCACATTTTGTATAGAATCTTAAGGGAATCTTGAAATTTCTCCATGGAAATGAAATCAAGAACCTATTGTTTATATATTGCCCCCAGTTAATTCAGTGAATAACAGCTCAGATCATACTCTCCCTAGAATTTAAAATTTTTTAAAAAAATTATTTATTTACTTATTAATTATAAACGGGGGTCTTGCTAAGTTGCCCAAGTTGAACTTGAACTCCTGGGCTCAAGTGATCCTTCCACCTCAGCCACCAAATAGTTGGGACTATAGTCATGTGCTACTGTTCCCGGCTCTACTAAGTTAAAATTTAAAAGTTATTACTCATTAGCCAATTAAATAATTCACACACACACACACACACACACACACACAAATCCTGAGCACCTACTAAGTACAAGGCCCTGGGCTAGGTAATACTCCAGTGTGACTCACTGTGAAATGAACTATTATTTCACAGTGTCTCACTTTTTCATCCTTTCTAGAAGCAGGAGCAGCATCCTCCTTTCATTCTACTGCAAAGCTCTTAGAGCTAGGCGTTCACATCCACACGCTCTATCTGTACCCTGCCCAGCAGCTCGGATTAAAGGCTGCTCTCTTGGGGTGAATCTCCCAGCAGCGCTGGTAGAAAGTGATTCTTGGCTGAGCTCAGAAAGCACAGGTTTGCTCTCACTTCGTTGTGTTCATTCATTAGCAACTTAGTGACTGTCTCTAGTCGGCTATAGAAGGAAAGTCGAGACCTTAGTAAGAACAGCTCCTATGTGGTAGATTCTGCAAGTGGTTGGCCCTTGGGGACTCTGCCCAGATTTATTTACCCCTGGCTTATTTTAAGGCTTAATTTTAGGAGCAGAATTTCCAAAAATAAGTGAACCACAGTCTACAGAATTTGTTTACTTTAGTTTCTAGATGCTTAGTCCATGCCAGCATGTAAGCTGAGAAACAGGAGTCTCCAGACTGTGGATATTGTTGAGGTCAGTGATCCCTCAGAGCACACTCAGGAGCATGCAAAACGAAGCCCCATAGTCTTTATACAAAGCTCACAGGCAGGACACGGCACAAATCATTTGATGGTATTCGCGTAGGTCCATCAGAGGACAGAGTTGCTGCTTTCACAAGGGTCTCACATCCACCACAGTGCCTCCTACGGATCGTATCCTGAACTACCTGAAGCATGAACTTTGCATTGGTGAATTCCCATTATTTGTAGGTCTGATCAGTCCACCTCTTTCAATTAACTTGCAAACATAGGCCCGAACGAAGGTGCCGTAGGTCCCACCAAACTGCCTTTCGCTGCACTGAAACTGAAAGGCAGTTCATAAGGAGGCAACTGTGACTGCATAATTCTTGATTGTGCACAGAAGCAGGTAATGAGCTTCTTTCTTCTCTGAGCCCAAGGTAACACCAAGGAAGAAACAGTTTCTTTTAGCTAAGCCCCTGTTATCTTGGTCACCCAGGCCTGAGAGAGGCTCCCAGGAATAAAACTTCTGGGAAGAGCAGGGGTGGGTTGTGGCACCATTCACTGGCCCAACCCCCTCTGCCACCAAACTTACACATACTTTGGACAAAATATTTTTTTGGATGTTCTGATGAATATTCCCACCAATTCCGCCTCACCCCCACCCAACCTTCCCCTGCCATGATTCTCCTAAAGTTAGCTTGGGATAGGTAGCTTGGGATAAAAAACCAAAGCAATTTCTAGGTTTGCTGGCATCTTTAAGATGACTGGGTCTATACAGAAGTGAAACACAGGGCTTTTATATTTGGGACTCAAAGCACATATGATGTTAAGGTATAATATGTTTGAAGTTTTTTTTTTTTCTTTTTCTTTTTTACCACAGTAATTCCATTGATAATTTCCAACATGTGGACACCACTAACATCTGTATTTTATAACTAAGCTTGTTGAATATTTTCCACCTTTAGGTGAATTACATTAGTGTTGCATGCTTTACTTGTACAGTGGGATGAAGTACTATATAATGGCATTACTTTGACTCTTTTATTTAAAAAAAAAATTAAATTTTAAGACTTGGTCCCTGACAACTGATATGAAATTGCCTTTGCATGGCTCCAGACCCTTGTCAGTGAAGGAAGATGTCTCTTCATCTGGGGGGCAGAGATACTCACACAATGTGAGCCAAGTTGAGTGGCTTCTCAGGCTGATCGGGGAACATGGGGTGCAAAGGTTCACGGCTGGAAGCACAGCTCAGGGACTTGCTTAATGCGTTAGTGAGCTTCTTAGCAGGTGATTTCTGGAAAGAAGAAGAAAGGTAGAAGTGATAATGACTAACATTGATGCAATATTTTACCAAGTGATTTGTTTTTCATAACAGTCATTCATTCATTCATTCATTCATTCAAGAAGTCCTTCTTGAGGGCCTACTCTAGGTCTGGAAGTTTGCTCCATGCTGGGACTAGAGTGGTGGAACAAGTTACCTCCTGCTGCTTAGCGTCAGCAAGTATTACAATAAATGGTAGCAGTTACTGTTCATGGGACACCTGGGCTGAGACTTCATGAGCCAGCAGGAATCCTGACAAAAACTCAGGGGACTGGGAAGGTCATTCAGGCTGGAGGAAGGAGAGAGCCCTTCTGGAGAGGAAAGCAGGGGGCAGAGCATCACAGTTCTTATTATGGAAAGTCAAGGACTGTGTCTCTATCCCAAGGGCAGAGGGAGAAGAGGAAGAGTTTAAATCACAGGGTGACAGCATCAGACCTGGTTCTAGAAGGATTGCTCCCACTTAAGAACAGAAAATGGTCTGTGAAGGGGATAGGAATGGAAGAAAGAAGATGAGTGGAAGGTTTTTGCAGGAATCCAGGTGCAAGATGCTTCAGGTATGGTGGAACACATCCAGTTAGAGGTAAAATGAAACTTCAATCTGAGTCTTTAGAATTTAAAGTTCATGTTCTTTCCAGCATCATGCTACCTCTTTTTCCCTTAGACCGGTAGAATGCTCATCTCAATATTACACAGTCAGAATTATAAAATATAGTCTACCACATATAATAAATCTTAGCCAAAATTTTCTTTTCCATAAGAAGCTGTTTATAGTCACTTTCTTTTATACCTAGAGTTCATAACTGGTAATATAATGGAGTGATTTTTGTCCTTATTCTTTAAAAGCTAAGTAGTAAGAGTGTTGCTCAAGGAGTCCCTCTTTGGCTTTTGCTAGGAGGTGTAATTCTCAGAACACTTAAACAGCAGCAGCAACAACAGCTCTTCACCCCATAGACCACAGGGCCCTTTGTCCTCTTGTAAAGACAGCACCCTGCCGTATAATTTCAGTCTCTACAACCCCTAAGAAAGGGGCTCCTTATGTAGCTTTAGCATTTCTATAAAACAACAACTAGAAATGTTTAGTCTTGAAACATCAACCCTCCAGGATCTGTGACAGGAGCCTGAAAACTGGTAATATGTTGACAATAAGAAAATAGGAAGTTTTAGCGCCTATGTTCTATACTAAATAGTAGTTCATGATCGGTGTTAGTATTCCTATTTTCGGCATCTGACATAACCAACAGTGAGGGGCAGCATTTGGACTGGCATGAAGTTCTCAGCATACTCTGTCTTAGTGAAGAACTGTTACTTGAATTCAGAATATGATAAGTGATGAACTACTAGTATATTTACACTGAATATCAGTTCCCGATAATAACTCCTAGGAAGAACATTCTGATTAAAGATGCATGTTCTGAAGACCTTCTTTTTTAAAAAAGAACAATAAGTGACTCTTTAAGTAAATACTACAGGTTGAATTGAAATACATTAAAATGTAGAAACACTCAAAAAGTCCACATTTTCTTGTGATAGAACTATTCCAAGCGGGGCCGGCAGGGCTAATGTTATATCCCACAGAAACCAATCTATACCTAGAGCAATCCTTGAAGAAATGCACAAAAGCAGCATTGCTGGAACCAATCTTTTGAGTTTAACTTGGACAGAGCTCAGCAAACTGTAAACCATTTGAACAGCAAGCACATTGAAGGAGTCAAATTCCTCCAACAGACCCAGTGCCACATGCTCCTAAGAATACATCTATCACACACTCACATGTCACTTTTACCAAGTTGGCCACTCACACTATTCCTGAAAAGATGATTTGCTAATATAACGACAATCTCTCCTCCCTACCCAGCCCCCTGCAAAAAAGTAAAATGGAACAGTTTTATGAAGTCCACACTCTCACACTTCTTTCCATAATACTCCTGTTATGCACTTAAAAAGACTATGAAACTAACAATAACTTTTAAGCAATTTCCACACATACACACAAAAACAAAATGAAACTTGTAAAAAACCTTAACTTACTGTGAACTATACGACTATGTTCCAGAAGGTGTTTGCTGTTCAGTTGTTATTTAAATCAGCACTGAATTATCTGTATTCCAAGAAGTAACACAGTTTGAGTCTTCCTATATTTTAAGTCTCAGGAAGCTACACTGGGTTCGGATAGAATAAGCAAGAGATCCCAGTGAGGCTGGGGACAGCAGGAAAGGGCACTGAATGTTGCATGTGGGCAAAGGTAAGTTTGTCCCTTAATTTTGTTACCATCCTTGATATTCCCTTTCATTCTGAGTGACACTCGCACATCCAACTGTACGTATTGCCTGGGTCTCGCCTTACCCATGACGTGTACTCTTTCATTTGGTGCTGGTTGCTATGGGAACCACCGGCATGTCCCCTCCAGAAGCAGTCCTGACAGAGCTGGTAATTGTGACACTGTTGGCATCGGTAGCGAAACCCCATCATACTCTCGCTGTGGCAGTAGGAACACTCAACCGGATGGAAGACTAAGGAGGGAAATAAATGAAGAAAAGGAAGCAAATGTATGAACGGGAATAAAGAAGAATACAGCATAAAAGGAATGGCAATTTTCTGCTGCGTGCCGCAATTTCAGTTCAGAGTGGATTTTGGCTCAGAGAGGCATTTAGTTCACTTCTGAAATCTTACTACCCTTTTCAAACGTGGCGGTGGGGGTGGAAGAAATGAAATAGGATGCAGAAGAGGTGTCCGTTTAACAACACAAATCTCAGTAATGCCATTTGCTCTTTCTACTCCCGTCTCTTACACTACAAGAATTTAAATAACCCAAACTGACTTGCTTTTACCCCAAACGGCTCCCTGTCTCCAGGAGACCGGCACAGCTCACTGAAGACTCACAAGGACAAGGAATGAATACAGCTGACTGTCCAGTGGGTTGAGAACAAATATTAGAGAAACGTAGGACGAGAGGAGGAAAAAAGAAAGGAAAATGGTCGGAGAGTGGAAAAACTGGATGAGAGAATTGAGTTACTTTTTTAATAATGCAGTGGCGAATGGGTTTAATTAATAAGTGGCATCGCCTTCATCAAACAAACAGATTTTTTTCTTTCCTGAGGCAGGTGGATGGGGCCCCAAAAGATGGTTAAATTATCTGAAAACATCTCTAATTGGGATAGTTCAAGAGACACTTGACTTTCTTTAGCGGAATTTGAATTATAAATCAGGCACGGTAAAATATTTGAGACTTGAAGCTAATAAGTGATCAAATCCAAGTAATTGTCTACATGTTATGAGCTAAAGATACTAAAACAACAATAATGATTTTGCCTTTGGTAAAGTTATTCTCTGGCTAACCAGTCAGAAAAAAGAATGCAAGTAAAAATAAATGAAAGTAAAAAGCAAAGTGTAAAAACAAAGACATAACCAGTTCTGGGTGCATTTTCTCCTGAATGAGCATAATAACCTCCCTTTTCTGGCTCTTGGGAAAGACTAGGATGGGACTTAAATCTAGGGACAACTGCTCTGGGCCTAAGTGCCTAAGAAACTGATCTCCTGTGACAGGAAATACTGAGAGAGAGGGAATGAAATTACAGCTTTATGATTGGAAAATGACTAGTTCTAGAACAGTAAACAGTAATATGAAGAACTCATCGTGCATAATAATATGGACCTTGACTGCTTTTTGCTTCTGCATCTGGATAAGAAGTATAAAAAACTATGATTGTTAGTGATTGCAAAGAAACTAAGTTCATTTTTTAAATTTTCTCCATAAGCAAAACAGAATAAATTCATAACTTTTAACTAAGTGAGATAAATAAGGGAAGATGCTAAAAATTCTGAATAAGAATTTAAAATTAAGCTAACTTTAGCCCCAGTGTGTACTAAATAAATATATAAAAGTTAAGATTCTAGTAAGAGATATGAGATAGATTAGTTTCTATTCAAGTCTGCAGAAATTTCAGAGTTACATTAAACAATAAATAGGAACACCTGAAGATTAGATGGAGGCACTGAGTTGTTCCATGTTTAAATTTCTTTAAATCTTGTTCTGAATTGTATTTCATATTTAAGTTTGGATATGCCAAGAGTAGTTTCTTTTATCCTAGAAATACCTGCTTTTTTAAAAAAAGCATGCTACAAAAGTTATGTTTACTCTTATCTTTAATATAAGTACAACTATTGAAAGATTACCATTTGGAGCACATGACTAAAGATTAGCAGAGTGCTCTTATCTAAATTTTTTTGCCATATCTCCCCCATCTATTCCTGGCTCAGTGCCTGGGAAGAAATAGTCAACCATATATACCAATATTGCAGATTCAGATATAAAACAAATACAAGAAAATATCACATTCCTTATTGAGGTTCTTCTGCGGTATGAAGTCTTTAAGTCACACCTGACTTATAACTGAGAGGAACACGATGTGATAAGTTTTTAGCACTGACAGTCCTAATTTTGCAGTGATCCCATACGGTCTTACTGATCAGGGAGATGGATTAGTTCTAATCTAAACAAAACTAAGAACCACTAAATAGACTTCCCTAAAACAACAATCTGGGCTTAATACCTGTAGACCTGATGACCTGATTTCAGTAATTTTAAAAACTGCCTTTGCTCAGTAGTAACGACTCACCGTTTTCTACATTTGCCAGTCGATGCAAGAGAGGCAACCAGACCAGGCACTGCGGGGGAGGATCCGACATGAGCGTGTCCAAGAAACCATTTAACGTGACTTTTTTCTGCATCAAAAAAAAAAAAAAAAACAAACAAAAAAAACACACACACACAAATTTTGAGCAGAGAATAATCTTAATTTGTCTGCTATGTAATTTACTTGCTATGTAGACTGGAGAAACAAGGCACTCAATTAACCTTTAATACCTAAAGAAGCAGAACTTGTCAAATGTGTTATTAAACCCATTCAGAATTGATTGCTTTTTATACTTGAGCATATGTAGGACTGAACTGTCTCCACTGAGGCTGAGTCAACAGCATCACCAGGAGAAAAGCAGTTCCGAGAGTGTCACTTTTATATAAGAGGTACAGTGTATGATAAAAATGATGAGGAAAAATGAAGAATTGAGATTCTCCATGGAATTTTACTCAATGGTATGGCAGAGCTCACTCTGTAATTCCCCTACCAGTCAGTCTTCTGAATTTGTAGAACGACTTCTGTTTCAAGCTTCCTCAACTTCCTTAAGTACTAAATATTTAGTGGTTAATGTGAATGGTTCTGTCATAAAAGATGAGGAGGGAATCCTGTTAGAGAACAATCTAAAATTAAAAAAAATTCTCTTCTTTTCTTTCTTTATACGTCGTTCCTTTCAATTTAGTCTGCCTCTGTCTCGCTATCCTGGTCCTTTTTGATATAGAAAAAGAATTGTTATATATGTAAATATAATCTATTAAGTTTCTTTCAAAATGACAAAAATAAGAATGCTATGTTAATACATGTACTGTAATAATATGAATAACAGAAATTACATATTTATATGCAAAATCATTATTTCATTTGAAATTTTGAATTAGAATATCAAAGTGGATGAGATAGTTTTATATTTTTAAATAAGAAATCAGTCCTAAAGAGGTATAGTGTCTTTTTAAGGCCTACACTCCCCCCTACACTAGTTCTCGTAATTCACTGATCAATTGTTTTGGTACCCCTTAATTAAATTAATCTTTTATTATCAACAGATATTTACAATTTTTGTCTTTTCTCATAATACTAAATAGCAAACTTTCTATAGGGTTGATTTCAACATTATTATTATTAAAATAAGTCACAGCGTGAAGTAATATAACGTGGTTACATTTTCTGTGACTTGAAAGGACATCTAGAAGGGGAGCAGCCACTGTTTGAGAGACATTTCCTTAAACACGTTTTCCCCCTACCTGTTGGGAGAAACAGGATCTAGCTGACTGTTCTGTGTAACCAAATGAAGGACCTTCGAAAACTGCCGTGGGTAGTTTGAGAACTTCCCGAAGGAATTGGTCGTATCGTCCATAAACCATCACTCCACTGGAGTCAGAAATCATAGAGAAAATATCTAATGGAAGGAAAAGGAAAGATATTTATTCATCACATGAACATTCTCCACTGTTTCTGTACAACATATGTGCTGGAAAAAAACCAAAAAATGTGGCAGAATAAATATATTATTTTTTATGAAAGAATAACACAAAAGCTAATTTTTGCACTGAAACATTCCTGGTAGGGTGTTTTCTTGGTTGTCCTTTTGTAGATGATTCTGGCGCATGGCATTAACAAGTAATTTGGGTAAAATTAACATACTTTGGTAAGACAGAGGATGTCATGTTTTTGCTTTGAGGTTAATTATTAATTCATATATAACTCAATAGGAGGCATTTTTGTACCTGTGAGAAATCTGCTAACCTCATTTGAAACACAATGAAAATTGTACTACAAAGTTGGGGTGTGCGTGTATCTACTTATCTATTAATAGCTAGCAATTTACGCATCTATATTATCAAGAAAACTTGGATTTTGGTTTAAGATACTTGAAAAAGGACACAATGGGGCTAAAGGTATAATGACAAACACTTGATTAACTTCCTGCAGAAGCAGAAAACTTTCTATAAATCACAGCGTTCTGGGTAGAAGGCACTTGACTTACAGGGAAAGGTCATTTGACTCATGTAGTAAAGAGAAAGCCTAGCTTTGCGGGGGGATCAGTGAGGTAGAAACAGGGTCCTGGATAATTCTCCAAAGAACCTGTGACTTCACTGAACCTCCGTTCTTCAGTTACTGCCACCATGTGCACTTAATGAATATTAATGGCGTAATTTCCCAAGGTACTTTGAAATTCCTCTGTGGAAATCACTACTGGAATGAAAGGGTTTGCTATTATTTAGTTTATCACCGTGAGAACTAGATTGTCACTAGGCCAGCACAGCTGCTGGGATAAACTGTTGTGAGTGCATGGCGCTACTTCTATTCATTTTGGGTTTAATTTTTCAAGGTCAAAATGTAATTTGGGGACATTGTTTTTACACCGAAGTCAGATGTTAAGCATATCACAGGCTTTTATTGGATTATGTTTTGAGGATGTGAATTGACTCTTATTTTTATTAAATACTCCAGTTATAAAGGATTTCTACTGTGTTTCAAATGGTTTATTAATCATGAGGGTATGGAAATTCTATCTGAGCAAAAAAATTAATGTTCTCTTCCACCTCCACAACGTTGTTTACTTGGTGAATTTTATCTCTTATGTTCCATTATTACTAGACAAATACAAACAAACAAACAAAAGAGAAGTTTCCAACAGTAAAAAATTGTTATGTAATTCCAAACACAGAAACTCAAGAATTTCAACCGAAACGGAGAAAAAGAAACCCAGGAAGAGTTAACTGACTTTCTTATGAGAGCTGCCATCTTGTTTGTTCTGGGCAGGTCGCTTGGTGAAACACGGTCAGCAAAATTATCTTCTGGGCTCTGACTTTCTAGGTCAGGGCACGTTTTGGAAAGTAGCCTGGGCTTTTCAAATCTCCCACTGAAAGAATTTAGACAATCTCTCTACCTAGAGCAAAAGCCAGAAGGAGTATCAAGAGCGACCCTTCACAAACCTGAAACTAATATTAAACTCATTTGTGTTGATGAAGATCTGTTAAGCACTAGCCAAAGTAGGGCTAGATTGCTGGGATTAAAGGAA
Source organism: Varecia variegata (assembly GCA_028533085.1). Taxonomy (NCBI): domain Eukaryota; kingdom Metazoa; phylum Chordata; class Mammalia; order Primates; family Lemuridae; genus Varecia; species Varecia variegata. The sequence continues at coordinate 28,796,081 of CM052443.1, forward strand.
GTGGCTGTTAATGGCCATTCAGGTTTTTAAAGAGAAATGAAGGGACTGTAAGGAAGCTATCAAAATGATATGTGCTTGTACCTTAGCTTTGGACTCTCTGCATACACACGCACAGAAGTAATATGCCCATAATATATGTGTATATATTATTATATGTTAATATAACAGAGGGTTATTTCAAGGATTAAATTAGTTATTAATAATAGAATGAACCACTCAGAATAGTGCTTGGCAGGTAGAACACAGGACAGAAATGTTAGCTCTTTCTACTGTTAATTTCATATTGCATTATTCTGTCATCTACTTCATATGTTTAGGCTTTGCCTCCCCAGTGAGATTTTTCTATAAGGTTCCAGATCATATTCTAAACCACATTTGTATTTCCTACAGTACTATGTAATGACAGATACTCTAGAAGGATTTATATTCATTGATTCATTCAACTAACATTAACTTAGCACATGCTAAATGTGTGAAAGCATACTAAGCAATGAATATACAGAAAAATCAGGATGTAGTTCTTGCCCTTTGGGAAGTCCTAGTCTACTGAGGGTAACAGAGGGGTGCTTACATGATGCATCCTAGGGCGACATATGTTGTAACATTGTGGTGTGAACACTGGAACAGTAGGTGTATAGGATGCATCAGGACCTCAGAGAGCAGGTTCCCAGAAAGAGGAGTGGGTCAGGGAAGATTTCCCACAGAGGGGACTTCTGGGCTAGGTACAAAGGACAATCAGGGGCTAGTCAGGCACAGATGAGGGAGTGGGTGTTAGGAAATAGGATCCGAATGTGCACAGGCAGAGAGATGAATGTGAGCATGGTGCACTCAAGTGTCTTCAATGAGTTCACTGTGGCAGGGGCCTTGGGTGCACATAAAGCCACAGTGGGAGGTGAGGCTGAGATATGAAGAGCCTTGAAAGTTCTATTAAGGCATTTATTTATTGATTTATTTCTGTTTGCATTTCCTTTCTTTTATTAATATATAATTCTTTTCCTTTTATTTTTAGTTGACATGTACTAATTGTACATATGTATGGAATACAGAGTGATATTTCAATACATGTAGACAATGTGTAATGATCATGTCAGGGTAATTAGCACATCCATCACCTCGAACATTTATCATTTCTTTGTGTTGGGAACATTCAAAAACCTCTCTTCAGGCTTTTTGAAAATACATGATAAATTATTAACAATAGTCACCCTACAGTGCTATAGAACACTAGAACTTATTCCTCCTATCTAGCTGTAATTTAACCAGCCTCTACCTGTTAACCAGCCTCTACCTGTCCTCCCCTCCCCCTACTCTTCCCAGCCTCTAACAACCACAATCTACTCTCTAATTTTATGAGCTCAGTTTTGATTAGCTCCCACATATGAATGAAAACACGCAGTGTTTATCTTTCTGTGCCCGACTTGTTTCACTTAACATAACTTCCTCCAGATTCATCCATGTTGCCACGAATGACAGGATTTCATTCTTTTTTTTTTTTATAGCTGAATTCTACTGAGGAGTTTAGATAGTGTTCAGAAATGCGGAGGGAGATACTGAAAAATTTAAAGCAGGCCAATGCGTTAGAAACATTACCCTGGGGGTCAGCTTGGGGGCAGAACAACCAGTTCAGTAATAGAAACTCAATAAATACAGGGTGTTGGCCATAATACTAGTCTTTTAAACAAAATAAAACAAATCTTCCCCAAAGCACATGACATACCAGCCTTAGAGCACTGAACTTAGAATTCCTTCAGATCCCTATGACTATCCAGGAGTCCCGAGGCAGAAGTATAAACAAGTGTTCCAACCCATTAAAACAACAGTTTATAATTAGGCCAGGAACAATCTGACAGAGAAGTAGTATATTAGGTCAGTTTACATTTAGGTTGCTATGGTCCACAACTGCAGGGGGCGCCCTTCATGTCCTAGGCTGTATCCAGGCTGCTCTCCGGATTTGCACAATGAACACCCCTCATACTAGTTGATGGTGGCCCTGATTACTAGAAATTGTGGTACAATATGGGGTTGTTGTCCCTTTTAATGCATTTTAAAGCATTTACAAAAAACATCAGCTTCAAATTTTCTGTTGCTTTCTCCTTTTTTGTTTTTTAAAATTTCTAATTTATTTCCAGGCAATTATTCTTGCTCTGTGCTCTCTAACAATGAGGGACTAGTGGGAACAAACTAAATATCCTTCATCCCTATGCACAAAAATAGAAAAATTGCCAAACAAGCACAGCTGGCATACTGGCTTAAAGTGAATTAGAAAAATTTAAAGAAGGGGAAAATAAAACCCTCAAACCCTGAAAAATTCCATACCCCTTCATTTCACTTTTTCTTATTACAAAAGCAATGCAGAAAATCACAACCTTGCCTGTTTTATCATTAAAATGCAAGCCAGCAAAAGAAGACTATAAAAACACCCACAATTCTACTCGTCAAGAGGAAGTCACTGCTATGTATGTGGGTAGATTTTGCGGGTAGATTTGCCCATTTTTGCTCATTCAGTCAATAATTATCACTGAAATTAGAAATAATGATGACTGAGGATATTCTTTTTTTTTTTTTTTTTTTGAGAGAGGGTCTTGCTCTGTTGCCCAGGCTAGAGTGCAGTGGCATCATCATAGCTCACAGCAACTTCACACTCCTGGGCTCAAGCGGTCTCCCTGCCTCACTCTCCCAAGTAGCTGGGACTATAGGGGCCCAGACAGGATATTCATTTTTGACCAACTAATATTCTGGAGAGATTCTTCCAAACAAATCGCTTTTAGCTAAATTGTTTTTGGTCAAATTGCTTTCAACCAAGTTACCCAGAAACCACTAAAACCATCTCCCTGGGATTAACTATGCAAAGAGTGACACTCGAGACTGTGATTCAGCTCTATGGCTCTTACAAGGCGAGATGGGATATATTGTGGTCACACTAACTGTTTTTCTACAGACTTTGTGACATTGTGAAGCTTGTTCTTGCAGACTGGAGGACTTAGTTCACCTCCAATGAGACTCATGTATTTGTTGCTCATTTCACTGCACTGAGAGGACTGACTTTGGCCACTGGAGAGCATGTATGCTTTGCTCACTGAGTGTGTCCTTTGAAGGGTGCTGGGATGGGGTGAGGAGAAAGCACTGTAGCAGTTACATTGTGGGCTTTGAACTCCTGGACCTGCAAGAGAACTGCAAGGGTTTTGACAGCTAGAAAGGATCTGGTCAAAAATTTAGTTATATCTTCAGCTTTGTAACTGTGCTGACGTTGCTAGTACCTTCTTACCCAGCAGCCATTTCCTTCGTCTGTGTTGGTCCCAAATTTGTTCCTGGGCCAAGGGAAAGAAGTGGCCCTTCCTGGCCCAGGAGGAGAGAGTGGCTCCATGACCATCCCCATCTTGCCTTTCCTCTTACCAGTAATTGGCGTAGTAATTGGGCTGTGATGCCACCCTGGGCAATGAGACTTAAGGGCTAGGGGGCCTCTGGAGTGAGATGTGGCTCTTGAGACTGCTGCACCCTGTGTCACCCACAGAAAGAGGATGAAATCTGCCACAGAGGAAAGCTGAGTGGAAAGATGCAACCACCTGGGACCTTGAGGGCTCAGAACTAACCTGGTATCGGAAAGGCTCGGAGGAGCTCGGAGGATCTCTGAAGTGCATAAGGCTGGTTTTCTCAGTTTCCCTCAAGCTTATTTTAATATGGGACTCTTGTATGTAGGTATCTATTAATATATTGAATAAGTATTTGGAAATCTTTCTCAAGATCTAATGTCCTCATTGTGAATGGCCAATTGTGACGTGAGCTCAGCAGGCAAAGCCCTTGGAACTTTCTTGATCTGCCTTGGTTCATTTAGCTAAACTTTCTCTTCCCAGCTTAACCCTGAAGGAAATGCCTCCTGGATTACTCTGAAGCTAATTTTTATTATTGTTTTTTTTTTTTTTTTTTTTTTAGAGACAGAGTCACTAAAGGCTGGGGTGCAATGGCACAATCATGGTTCACTGCAGCCTCAAACTCCTGGGCTGAAGTCATCCTCCCGCCTCAGCCTCCAGAGTAGCTGGAACTACAGGTGCATGTCAGCAAGCCTGACTAATTTTCTTATTTATTTATTTTTGTAGAGAAAGGGCCTCATTATGTTGCCCAGGCTGGCCTCAAACTCCTGTGAAGCTATTTTTTTTTAAAGGCCAATGATTCAAGCACCATCTAACTTAGCTATTATCTTTCAACCAAGCACCGAGGTAGATGGTTTTTTATTTTCTATATCTTTCAGGCTCATGAAAGAGAACTACACTGAGCCTCCCAAGGTCTGGTTGGATGTCTGTGAATCTTGGCTGCATTGGGCTGTTCCACAAAAGGAAGTCTCTGGAAGTGAGGGAAGCTGTGTGATTACCTGGGGCTTTGGTCCAATGAAATAACTCTTCTCTGGAGCAAGTCGGGGGAAATTCAAAGGAATAAAGGGTTTTCATCTGTGTCTTCCTTCATTCTTTCCCTCTCAGTGTATCAAGAAGCAAAAAATCTCACTGAGAAGCTCACAGACAACAGGTGAGCTTCACACCTGTGAGTTGTGCACAGGTGGTTGCAGCTAGGAGTGACTCTACAGGTAGCTAATGAAATCCCTACATTCAGGGTTCAGAGGGAAGCTGAGGACTAAAGAAATGAAGTAAATGTCCACAGGGTCACTCAGCCAATTAGTCACACAGCTGGGCATATACTCTGGAACTCCCAATTCCCATGGCAGGGCTCTTTCTAATATAGCATTATAACCCAGACTCACGATATTTAGGGGAAGAGATAGGGTTAAGTGGACATTTTTCATTTAAACAGCAGCATCAACATCATCTTAAACTAGTTAAAAATAAATATCCTTGTCCCCTACCCCCACTCTAGGGTGACTGAGTCAGAAATTCTGGGGGTGGGACCCAGAAATATATGTTTTATTAAGCCCTCCAGGTGATTCTGATGCATACTAAAATCTGAGAACCAGTGGTGTAGGAAAAAAACTCAGGGTTTAAATCCTGGTGCCATCTTAGCTGCGTGATTTAATTTAACTCTCTGAGTCTCAGCCTCTTTGCCTAAAACAAACAAACAATTTTCACTGTGGCATTGGTCAAAATATTCTACCGTAGAGATAAAATGTACATAAAAGCTCAGAGTCACTCAATGTACTCCAGCTACCGTGTTTTTATTGGCATCCAGTTAGTTCTGTCTATACTGTGTCTATCTAATTCCTATGCCTGTGGCCTGGCAATGTTGCTTTGGAACCTTTGGAGTTCCCAGGGATTTGAATAGCACTGGCTGAGAAGAATGAGAAAATGTGCCAGGAGCTTTGGTTTTAGAATATCTAAAGGGGAAGGTTGCCCAAGATGGCCTTTGTGTCCCTGTGATGATGAACCACCTGTAAGGCAATACGGCACAATGAACTGGAAAGGATGTAGATCTTAATTTAATATCAGACCGAGTTTAGTTGGTGATGCTCAGCAGGTTGTAAGAAGAGAGAAACATTCATTTCATTAACATGTATCTAATATGAAAACAACTTTATGACAAAATCCAAAGATCAATGAAGATTGTATTTCAAACAACTCTCACAAAATGAGGAAAGACACAAATGGGCAGGGAAACATGGTGTTAATAGCAACGGGGAAGAGAAAGATGTGGTACTGAGGAGGGACAAGCAAAGAGAGACACAAGGAATAACAACTTACATCTTAATTTGTCCATGATCTTCCCTCCACACAACGTGGCTAAAGCCATTTTGACAGCAAATACTGAAATTTTACCATGGCCTTCCCTGTTTAATGACAATAGAAAAAAAACATGATGTCATTTGGAGCACTTCCAATAACAAGGTTTGACATTTTCTATTCTGTAGAAATCACAGGGTACGTAGCTGTAGACATTATGTGAACACGTCCATTTTAGAAAAGGTTGTGAACACAATTCAATGCACATTTCTGAAAAACTGTCTATTCAATGTTTCCTTTTCCTCAAGAGACATCATAATCTTCTATATATAATCATCTTTGTATATGTCACTTGCTCAAAACATGGGCTGATAGCCATGAGAATATGCACTAGCTAACTTGGATTTAAATAGCAGAACATGCTTTTCACTTTGGGCTTCATAAAATAATTTTGTGCATGATAATTCCACAGTCTAAGTAATTTATTTAAATAAGGCTTCAGAAACATCATTTTCTTTAAAAGAGAATTCCTGAATTTGAGGTTAGGGTAACTCTGGAGACTTTTCATCACACATTTTTTTTCAACCATTATTTCCTACCCACAATGCAACTGTGCTTATGTGATAAATTTACTTTTCAAAGAGAGCTGGCATTTTAAAGGAGGGAAAGTAAGAGCTCTGTTTGAATGGTTCTCTTTCTACCCAAATGACACAGGCGCTGCCAGATCTTCATTGATTCAGGAAGTATAGTAAACCTGTCCTTCATGAAATGTGATATAAAGGACACACTGTAATAAGTATAATGTTTTAGCTAAATTATTTGTATCAGCTAGAATAAACTATTTATTCTTATATACTTGGAATCAGAAAGCACATCATGTTAATAATTCATTTCTTTGATAGTTGCTCTCTTAGGAATGATCAAAAGAGTTATTTAAAATAATAATGTGACCGAAAGGCAAGTAAAGTCTGAATTGACAAGGCTTTAGTATACAGAATAAATCATTTATGGGAATAAAATTCATATACCTAATATATTAGAATAAGATTCAATAAATAATTGTGGTTTTGTTCCTTACTAGACTTCAGAGAGGGGTCATTTGTTATTTATCTTTGTTGCTGTCATTCTTAGCATAATACCTGAAATAGAGCTAGCCAGAATGCAAAATTGACTGAACCTTATGCTAGCGACTCTCCCATTTATATTTTAAAGCCTGAGCACCAGACTTATGAAATCATTTATTGGAAATATCCACTTGCATACCTCATGCCAAACCAAGTGTGTGCAAAATAGAACTCATTATTTTTACAGAGCTCTTCCATAATACTCAGATTAACCCTAATACTAACCTACTCTTCCTCCTGTATTCCCTCTTCTGGTTGTCAGAACCATCATATATATACGTAGTTATCCAAAAATGAATCCTGGATCGGGGGTCACCCTGAGTTTTCTGCTCTTCCTTCCTAAATTCACTACTGCTTTGAACTAATGTTTGAGGGACGCAAACATAACCTCTTCAGTGTATGTTGAATTAATTCCCATCTTTCCATTCCCACTGTTGTTGCTTTCATCAGCTCTTGCTTTGACACTGCAATAAGCTCTAAAATGACCTCTCTGCTTGCACACTCATATACAAATTTGACCGTATTATTTCATTGTTTAAAACCCCCTTACCTCCTTTTGCCCACAGGATGAGGAGGTTCTAACTTTTTCTCATGGTGTACATAGAGATCTCCTCTAGTCTCATCTGCTACCATTTCTGTTGCTGTACTGCACACCAGTCACACTGTTCAATGCCTTCTGGCCCCTGCTCTTCCCACCATAGTCTGCCTACCACCCTCGCACTCAATTGCCAACACATTGCTCAATATCATCATTTACCCTGCTCTGAAAACAGCTTTTCTCTTGGATGTTCATGTCCAGGCAATCACTCTTCCCTTCACTGTTACGTATTACGTGGCACCTGACACACTGAGTGATCTCGATTTGTTTATTTACATGTCTGCAATATGATTGAATTTGAGCAGAGATGATACCTTCTGAATCAGTTGAATACCTAGTGCTGAGCACTTTGTTTCACACGGAGTTAGTGATCCATAAATTTCTTATATTAAGGAATGGGTATTAGTCATTATAATAGGTACCCCCAGAATTTGTAATGGTCAACTCTGTAAGTTGTTCACTAATTTTAGAGCAGGTAGCAGTAATATAAATTCAGTGATTTTGTGAAAACCACCTTATTCAAAATTATTCCTGTCCCCTGCATTCTCAATTGCACAGGTAACTGGAAGTATCAAACATCTGAGTTCAGGAAGTAACTGGCTTCTTTTCCTCAACTGTAACATAGTTCAAATAATGAGAATAGAAAAGTCCACAAGGTATGGAATATTAGGACTAATCTAGCAATAATACAGTCTTCAAAATGCAAAGTATTATGAGGCTTCAAGAGTAATACAAGTTCCTTTCAATGAGTCAGAGAGAATAATTTAGCTCAAAGTAGAGAATTGACCACAGCTGACTTGGGAATGGAGCATCCTCTGAAGGATGAAATGATAGCTCACAGGTGAATTTTTAGACCTTAGGTATTAATGAAGAAGATCACAGGGAGATCGCTAGTCCTGTATTGTTCCTGGAAATGGAAGATTGATGATATTAAATCCAACATTGGTTGTATCAAAGCTATTCTGCCAAATTGACACAATATATCTAGATAAATCACCAAGTGGAGGGCAGACGAATGAGTTTTACAGGAACTCAAGGGTGAAATTAGTCCACTGGAATCTATTGTTATGCAAGCTACTGTGCCAGACTGCAAATGTGACCCTTGTCATGAAGAAGGACTTGGGGGTATGCAGGGATTTAGGTCATGGTAAGCACACCAAGACTGGGTGAGTTCAGACCTTGCTCACTCTAGGCATTGGATAAATCTTTAAGGAGTTCAAGGAGTAAGCAGAGATGGCTGACTCTACAACAGAGAATGGAGGCACCAAAGACTTAAATACAAATGAATCTTTTCTTTTTTGTTGTTTTATTAAATTCTATTTTATTTTATTTTTTTTAATTTCAGCATATTATGGGGGTACAAAAGTTTAGGTTACGTATATTGCCCTTGCCCCCACCCCCGAATCAGAGCTTCAAGCCCCTAGATGGTGAATACAAATGGATCTTTTTAAAAGAACATTCTGAGTACATAAAACAGGATGAAGAAGGGAAAAGAGAAAGATATTTTTTAAAAGGCCTTCAACCAGGTTCTATACCAAAAGCCATTGCTTACACAAAGTCACCTTGGGACCAGGGTCCCTATTTTGTTGTGAAAAGAACTAGCATTGACTCAGGAAGCAAGGAGTAGGGAGAAGTTGGTACACCCCAAATGGAGAAATGTAAGAGCTCTATCAGGAATTGTCATCAGTTGCGACCAGTTTGATTTACAAACAGTCAGTGAAATCTCTTAAGTGTCTAGAAAGTGGAAAGACAAGCTCATGGGGGTGGATAACAGGAAGCTCCCAGGTCTTGTGCAAATTAGCAGAAAAGCAGCATATTGTTCCAAAGTAAGTCCATGGTGATGCCTCTAGAGTAAGGTAGAAAAACTGCACCTATGGAACGTTGCCTGTCAGCCACAACTCAGGAAGTGGACCTGCTAGTGTGTGCTGGGGATCAAAGCCACAGAATGTCCCTAATGCTGCAGGTCAAACAGCCTGGGAATGGGGCAGCAGCAGGAGGAGCATAAAAAGTTTACACTCTTTCCTTGCTTTTATGAAAAGCTATGTCTGCACATCTTCAATTTCATGTGCAGTTCTGATTCCCATCTCAAAAAGACGCAACAAATCCAGAGGGTTTTGAGAGATTGGATGCATCACAGTCTGCATATGTTAGAACCACAGACTTTTAGGGGTGGGACGGGGCTTAGGAGTCTGTAATGAATGACATGACCACATAAGCCTTTCTTTGTGAATTAAAGCTGCTAGTGCAGTTGATTCTTTAGTAGTGTAAAAGACACAGCAAAAGCTTAAAAATTTACTATAAGCACATTTTTTAATCGAAAGAATAATTTTATTTTAAAAATAAAATAATAAAATTTTACTTATTGTAATGTTTTCCCCTTTAATGCAGAGAGTGAACACAATGCATAATGCATACTTTACTCATGTTTTCTGCTTCTGTATTTTGGCATAATGGAATATATTGGTTTCTAAGCCAATTGTACTGGAACTTTTGCCTGTATAAACTTTCTCGTTTTGGCTTGACATCCAAAAATACCCAATTAAATTGTATACTGGTATTTAATTAACACCTAACAAGGTAATTATGAGAAACAGGTTAATATATGTAAATTATCAAAGGTACAAACTGAAATAGCTTCATAAATTAATGTTTAACTCTCTTATTTCCTTTATACTTTTTCTCACTCTTAGAATTTTCAAATTTTCCTAAGGGGCTGCTGATTGAAAATGGAAAGAGGAAAGCACTAACCCTTTGGTTTAAATATATATGATGATCTGTTGAGTGCCTGTCTTACAAACATGGATTACCTCAAAGTTTGATTGTCATAATAAAAAGTGAGTAACTGCTTTAGTCTGGGCTGGGTTTTCTATAAACTTATAAAGAGACAAACCGATTTCTTTAAACTAAGAAGACATTATTTGTAGGGAAAAGTTTCAGGGAAGGGAAAATTTGCCTTTGATGAGAAGGAAAAACAACAAATAGGTATTGATAGGTCTGGGGTGCTAGGCTCAGCTCAGAACAGAACAGAAATTTTTGGCTAATTATCAAGAGATTTTCCTGTTTGAGGTTACAAAATCCCATGATAAATTGCAAGTCCTCGAAAGTGAGATTTGAATTCTGACCGATGCTTTCTTGAACAGGCAGGAGAAATTATTTCTCCATGTAAGAGTACTAAAATCAGAAGCTCTTTTTTTACTAACATGTTTTACAAAAAACATTTAGTGAGCAATTTTGATAAGCAGAGGCACAGTATTCTAACTGCTCTTTCTCACATGTTTTTGATGGCTTAATTAACTGAGAGAATTGCTTCCTTCCCTCTGCTTCCACAACATGCCTCTGTCATAATTTTTATCTGAAAATTATTTTGCTCATATGTATCACTCATTTAGTCACTCAATAAATATTTATTGGCATTGTCCTAGAGGTTGGGGATATACAGATGAATAAGATGTGGCTTCTACCCTCCATTTGTTCATAATATTGGAGAGAAAGGGGCAGAGGAAGTTAATTTTAATACAACACATTTTGACAAAGGGCATCTCATCTCTCTTTATCTTGTCTTATCATTTATCCCCAGCCTGTCATAGCACCTAGCACATAGCACGCTCTTAACATTTGTTAGTTAAATTAATGAATGCATAAATGAAAAGAAACTTTCTGGTTTACTACTTAAGATTTATATTGAGAAATGTAAGGTGTTTGAGTAAAATTATAATGATTGACTTCATGGCCCTTACTATTAGATTGTGCAGTTGTGTGAAGCCTTGAATTTAGAAGTGATCACATACATTACTCTTGTTTTGGGGATAGTGGAGTTAACCTGTGAACAGACACAAACTTCTTATCTCTTTGGGCTCCCCACAATGTTAGCAAAACATCTGGGAAAAGAATGCATATTCCTGGGCCAGAAGAGTTTGCCAGGGGTTTCTCTAGAATGAAAGGGGCCATTACTGCTGAGATGTCTCCTCTACCCTGTTGAATTTCCATCTGCCACTCATCCAAAGTGTAAGTCAGACAAAAGATGAATGACATTAAGGATATTCAATTTGTCTACAATTGTGAAAATTCTTTGGGAAGTGGTTCCATTTTAGCAGCATGTAGGAATCTTGAACGAAGTGTTTTTTGCCAGAACAAAATTTGAGTTACTAGAGGAGAATGTTCTATGGACATCTTGAATTAAAGATGTGCTCAGAAAAAAGTCACCACGCCAAGTAAACACTGTTTTGAATATCTAGTTTTGGCCATATAGATATTAAAAGAAAAGAGAAGAACATTTGGTTTTATATAACTTTTCTCTCTTTCCTTTGCTCGTACATATCTACATAGTCTCAAACAGGAACAATACATTTTGCTGGCTCACAGAGAAATGGCTGTGTACTTGGTAGTACATCTTTCATTAAATATCAGAATCATTTTTAAAATTCAAAAGGCAGAAGGATTTGGCAGAGTTTCAATAGCATTTTGTATACACACATTTGAAATAGTTCTGTGGTGTCCTTTGCAGTTTTGGGGCCTCAGCAGTGGGAATGGTTGTTCAAATGGCTCAACTAGGTGTGCTATGTCTCATAAAGAGGAAAATACCAGGACTTTGTATTCTCTACATAAGACTATTATATGATGGATTTGTAGCTCTTGGTAGCTGTCATAGAATAGACTCTAATGCTACAATGTAAAACTTAAGTCCAAATATTTCTTTCATATACACTCTTTCAAATATGTCTAAATACCAGAAACTGGAAAGGCTAGTCATAGGAGCATAATTCCTTATCCTGTAATAAGCAGGATAAGTCTGGGAGAAAAAAGTACATTAATTCTCATCTAAGAAAATGAAATAGAAAGCACGAACAGAGCTGAAATTAAACTGATTCAATTCCTGAAACAAAAAGATTTTTTTCCCAATTCACCTCATCTAGTATGAAGTTGCATGACCTACAGAATGTTTAACCTCCTTATGTCACAGCTTTGTCATCTCCTCAACATGGAAAATTATAATAATATGATGCCAAATCAGTAAGATTGTTGGGACACAATAAATGCTGAATACACATTAGTTATTATTATGATTATTATATTATCAGAGAGATATTATATATCATTAGAGAATTCGCATTAAGACTACAGCTTAGGACCCACAAAACAGAAAAATTGCTCTTCCTTTTAATGCTTATTATTGTCCTACTATGATTTTTGAGTGACTGAATACATATGGAAATGATATTGGCTAAAACTAGGCCACGGTCATAGAACCTACTTTATGAAGAACTGTCCTAAGAAGGAAGATGCTACTGAATTGAAATGAGATTAAGTCAAGACTAAAGTTGTTGTTAGTGTCTCCCAGGGAAGAAAGACGCAAGTAAGAGAAGTACATTGAAGGCTTTTGTAAAAATAGCATCACCCACATTCGTAACCATGAACACTTGGCTTTTTCTCTGTGGAGCAGAAGTGAAAATAGAGGGTATGAATCTAGGTGACTGGGACTCGCTAGTCTTGGTAATACACTGGAGAGTAGAAAAAGAATGAAAAGAAATTAGTGTGACAAGAGCTAAGAAAGATCGACCTTTGATTTTCATTTATTGATTCTTTCTTGTGTTGGTCTCAGGTGCTGCGCATACAAGGAATAAGCAGACATGGTCCCACCCTAAAGTAACTGGTGGGAGGCAGTCACATAAACAGTCCGGCAGGCACTACAAGAGAACAGCGGAATCATGCACAAGGAACAGTGAGACCTGGGGAAGGCAGTCACCTTGGCTACAAGAGGCGAAGGGCCCCACAGAGTATCAGAGTTTGTGAGCGCACCTCTCCCAAAGGCTGCCATGATAGACTTTTAAGAATTATTTTCATCCTGTAACTTTCTGCAATGATGTTGTTCTTTCGAGTTATTTTCTCTTTTCTAAAAAATAATAACAATAGTAAAGGTCCTTAGAGCACTTCAATGAGTTTTTTCCCCCCAGTGGAATATGAACAAGAGGTGAAAGAAAAAGCTGCTGCCAGGTTGTTAGCGGATTCTGAAGGAGAGAGCCTCAGATGGAAGGTACCTGGCAGCAAAGAAAGGAAGGTGGCAGGCCAGTTCCTGGGGTGAACAGGAAGAAAGAGACAAGAGGAAGAGACTGGCTCAAGCTCTGGCTACTTCCTAATGTATCTTTTTCCATCTCAGCCCCTGCTTCCATCGTCTGAGACCTCTTTTTCCATCCTTCCCAGGCACACCCATCTGCTTCCCTAGAGACCCTAGAAAAGACAGCATCTGGCCATGGAAAGGTCTGCTTAGAAGTTGGTTGGTAATCCCTCACTGGGTGACCCCCTCCCAGGAATACAGCCATTTTTAGAAGGAAAGTCAGGAAGAACCCAAGTCTTCTAGATTCAAGGCATTGTCTCTTCAGTGACAGAATGGCAAGCATGAGCATAGGCCACTGGGGTCCACTGCTACCCCCTAATACTATACAAATCATCCTACATATGTCACCATGTACCATATCTTCCAAGAGGCTGACTTGGCCAAAGAACAGAGAAACCTTGTAACCACGAAACTGAGACCCAGATATGTATTTGTTTTGGATAGAAGGGAGTGCTATTTTTGGGGAACTATTGTTGTGGGAAGATGAGTCTGGTTCCCAGGGATATATCCAAGTAAACTGGGCTTTAATCTTCATTTCAGGTTACCATTTTCTTGGCAGAGTCCAATTGGCTGGGTCTGGTAAATTTTAAGACACCACCAAAAAAATGACCAAGTTCCTTTGAATGCAATTTCTTATTCTTTGTGAGTTTAAATTGCTATACTGTCTTCTTTTTCAACACTTGAAGATTTTTGAGTACCTTTTCTTTTTTTTAATATCACGTCTTTAGTGTCCAAATTCTTATGACATCTCTAATTTTTATTTTGGAGTTTTTCTTTTTTAAATATGTCCATTTAAAATATAGCAATGGGAGAAAATCCCCTAAATGATTCAGTGATTCTATAACAGCAACAGCACATCTTTGTTTTACCAGTCTCAGATTCATTCATGTCTGCCAAAATATAGAGGCTACTCTTAAACACTTGGGCTCTATCATGGGACAGGTGGTAGGAAGTGACATCAGATTTCCATACTGGATCTTATTTGGATAAACAGGAGTTTACTATTATAAGAAATAGAGTCGAACATTCATTTTATTTGTAAGTTCCTCTACTTACATTCACTTTTAAGTTACATTTCCAGTTAGTTGTATTTTCTGAGTGCATACATTTCACACCCCAAATTCCATGCCATCAGATGGAAAATTTGAGTGTCATTAGGACTGCCTATACTCATTGCTATGCAGAAAGCATAAGTAGCTGCAGACCGGGATCTCTATGTGGATGTGTTTATAAATCTCTGCAATGAAATTTCTCTATGTGGATGTGTTTATAAATCTACTACAATGAGATTATTGAAAGCATACATCAGGGAACTTCCTATGTGTAAGAAGAATAGGCATCAAATAAACATTTCTTCTGAACATTTGTGTGAATGTCTCCTTACCTTGGGATAGTCCTTAAACTTAGCATTCATCAGTCTTGAAATGATTCAGCTATATTATCAGTAGCTATTTAGAGAACATTTATGGCTCTATACTTAGAAATGATCTAACTGATATTTCTAAACAAAAGGGAAAAATCTAAGCCTATTAGTGTGAGTCCCATGTATTTCAGAAAACACCCCTTTCTTTATTATTAATCTGCGTCCTGTTTCTGTATTTATGGAATGGGTATGAATTATTCTTTAGCTTTGATTCCTTATGAATCCTCTGGAAATATTCCAGGATTTAGTGGGAAATTATATTTCTCTTTTTACATTTCCCATTAACGCTTCTAACAAATAAGTCCCCTCCAGTCTTTTGTGGCAAGTCTGAAAGCTTGTTAAGGGGCCAGGATGGAAATGCTGTTACAGAAACTCCATGGCCTGGTTCCATTCTGCTGTTTGTGGTGTGGAAACACAGTCTTCCTTCCCTGCCCCACCACCTGGTTGCCATAGCAATTAGGCCAGAGTGGTATGTCTACTTGTAAAGTCTGCACAGTTGGAGCAAGGAGTCTACCAAACTCGACCGTTCATTTGAAAATTGTTTATTTCAACTTGAGAATTTCTCAAGATATAAACATTGGAGACAATAATGTACACTGGTAAAACTGAGCAGGAACAGTTCTGTTAACACTCCAGGATGCAAAGTGACAGCTGGTGACTTTTGTGAGTTGCATACAATTAATACCATTAGCCTGAGTGGAACATCTCCACTGCTGGGGTAAATACTCCCAGGCATTGCCCAGACAATGAGACTAGGCAAAATCTTCCGAGCATCTTAAAATGTGATTGCCAAAAGGTCAGGTTAGCAATTTTCCTTTTTAATATTCAAAACGAGTGGTGAATGTGGAGGGGGTGATTCTACGTCCAGACTAGAGGCTATGGGCAAAAGCCCTTTTGAAATTTTAGGCTGCTAATGTAATTAGGGGGAGTTTTTACATTTCACGAGGCTGCCACATATGCCTCGGAAAAGGAACCTTAGCTGAACACCTAAGTCCCCACTGTGCCACTAACATGCTGAGAGACCACGGACAAAGGACAATCTCTTTGTGCTTCAGTTCCTTCAGCTGTAAAATGAGAGATTTGGACGAACAGTCGTTAAGATCTCAGCCAGCTCTGAAATTCTCTGATTCTATGAGGGGAAATTATGCAATGATGAGGCGGAGTTTCAGCTGGGGCTGTGGACGGCATCCCATTGTTTTATGGTGGTACATTACTGACCAGTCCATTTAACGCGAGTCATGGCTACTTTGACTAGGCTGGTCTAGAAACCCTTTCCAATTTCTTCCCTGTTTGCTCCAGGGCCTTGTTAGGGCATCTCAAAAACACTGTCTTAAATAATTTGCAGAGAAGCTAGTTAAAAAAATCCTCTCACTTCACACTTCATTAAATTGCTCCACAGGCAACACACTCAAGCATCCATAGCTTCTAGGAAGCATGAGATGAGTTAAATAAAGGTCAACACATAAAATACAATTGTCCTCAAATTCCTATGGCACCATTTTACTCTCTAGCCTTTTCCACAGGAGTTAAAATTTTTTTTTTTTTTTTTTTTTTTTTTTTGAGACAGAGTCTCACTTTGTTGCCCGGGCTAGAGTGAGTGCCGTGGCGTCCTCCTAACTCACAGCAACCTCAAACTCCTGGGCTCAAGCGATCCTACTGCCTCAGCCTCCCGAGTAGCTGGGACTACAGGCACGTGCCACCATGCCCGGCTAATTTTTTCTATATATTTTTAGTTGGCCAGATAATTTCTTTCTATTTTTAGTAGAGACAGGGTCTTGCTCTTGCTCAGGCTGGTCTCGAACTCCTGAGCTCAAACGATCCGCCCGCCTCGGCCTCCCAAGTGCTAGGATTACAGGCGTGAGCCACTGCGCCCGGCCAGGAGTTAAAATTTATATTACACACATGGAGACTTTATTGCCATGAGCATCTGAGGAAGAAAAAAGAGAGTTATTCTAGAAAATTACTTGGGAAAAAGACCAAGAAGTAGGAGAGGAAATGGAAAGCAAACATGTAAAGGGGAACAGACATTCAGAGAGTGCTTACGGATCGAAGGCTGCAAGCAGGAAGTTAAGGAGGAGGCTGATGGACTGCTCCACGTGGATTTGGTGAGTGGTTGGCATCCGTTTGTTGAGCTGGTAAAAAATGGTGGAGAGCACAGCCTCCAAGCGGGTCACGTTGAGTTCTATGTTTGGGTCCAGATTGTTCAGGGCATTCTCCCGCAATGCTTCTATGACATTCCAAATGTCCACCAGGTGCACTACAATTAAATCAGAGTGAACACATCAGCCCCAAATGTATGGAAGGTAAATACATTACTTTACCTATCCATCTGCCCTGATTTTTCTGGGCTTCTCACCTGCTGTCAGCTGTCATAGGGGTTGACATAAATAAATAAACATAAACTATGGCATATACAGATTGTACAACATATAGACTGTGCAACATAGATGTGGTGTGCAATATATAATAGCAAGCAAATGATTTACTCAACACCACAGTAGATAGATTATCAACTATAGATTGTTTCTAATCTTCACAACGACCCTTGAAATATGGCTGTTATCACCATGTTACAGGTAAAAAAAAAACTGAGGATCAGGGAGGTTAACTGACAATGTAAAGGTTCAAGGCCAGTCAATGGCAAAACTGGTATTCAAATCCAAGTATACCTAGTTTAAAAGCATTTCCCCACTGTTCACGCTGCCCCCTCCAAAAGAAGAGAAGACACTTAAATTCTGGTGTTTGAAAGGATATCAAAATTGCATTTGAGTATTTAAAATGTTTTCATTTATTTCTATGTTTTTAAGTAGTATGCAATTTACAATAAGAAAAAAAGGAAAGCTTAGGCAGCCAGGAAGACCAGGGAAAAAGGAAAAGTTATTTATACAACACAGCAGCAGAACTAAGTCACAGATGACTTAACTAACCTGGTCAAGAACAAGCAGTTTGTTGGCTACATTAGTGACTAGCTGATATAAATCATGGTTACTTTCAGTAGGATAGTCAAGAAATCTGTTTCTACTTTCTTCCCTGTTTGCCCTGAGGTCTTATAATGACAACACAGAAACCATTAGCACAGCCAACACAAATGACCATGTCCATCACCCTCAAAATTTCCTTGTGCTCCTCCCCTTCCCAAGCAATCAATAAACTGGTTTCTGTTACAATTTTCTAGAATTCTGAATAACTGGAATTATCTAGTATGCACTCTTTTTTTTAAAATTTGGATTCTTTTACTTTGTGTAACTATTTTGAGGCTCATCTATGTTGCTGCATGTATCAACAGAGTAAAGACTGGTGGTGCCTGGCACACAGTAGACAATGCATTATATAGAACAAATGAATAATGTGAGTCTTGTCAAAAAAATATATCAGTATATCTCTTATTTGGGGCAGATGAATACAAATCACTTACCAACTAAAATACTTAAATATGTATTAGATTTTGAAAAATTCAGATTTAAGTGATTTCAAATTTGCAACCTTCTCTGTGTATCAAAAATATTAATCCACAAAGAAGTTATTTGTATTTCTTAGCATTATTCATTCAATTTTTCAATTTAGCAAAGAAGGCACTCCCAGGGAAATGGCATGTTTGAGAAAAATTTATGTATTTAGTGAAATTATTGAGGGGGAGAACTGGGATTCCTCTAATTATTCTTATAGATTTGATCTGCGAATCCTCTGGATCTAGTTCTTGGGATCCAATCCGTCTGGGTGCAAGATGCAAAGAGAACAGTGATGATGACATCAGACCTATCATCCTGCCTGGTCTCTGTGACTGTTCTCACCTGTTTCCTGGCTATGGGTCATGTGAAATAGGCATCTGGAGAGAGGAGCGTGACTGTGAACTTGAACTTAGGAGGGTGATGGCTACAAGCCAAGAGAAATAGCTTCTGGGAGAGGGAGGGAATCTGGGTGCTTAGGTCTCTCCTGGTGAGCCTTTGTAGAACATGAGGCTCCTCTCAGAATTCCCAGGGGTGGGCTCATATAGGCCCGTGGCAGTGACCACGGGAGTGGCTAGCATGCTCATGTAAACGTCCCTTAGGCACTTGGGCCTCAGTGTGCACAGCCTACACTCATCTCTCCACTCCAAATGTGCCTGCTCTGGGGTTCTCTTCCCTGATGAATGGCACCACCTCTCCTGTCCCCTATTCCAACTGAAATCTGGATTTCATTCCCAGGTGTTATCAATGACCAAGTCCTATGGACTCTATACCTTCTCTTTTTTTTTTTGAGACAGAGTCTCACTCTGCTGCCGGGCTAGAGTGAGTGCCGTGGCATCAGCCTAGCTCACAGCAACCTCAAACTCCTGGGCTTAAGTGATCTTACTGCCTCAGCCTCCCGAGTAGCTGGGACTACAGGCATGTGCCACCATGCCCGGCTAATTTTTTTCTATATATATGTTTATGGTTGGCCAGATAATTTCTTTCTATTTTTAGTAGAGACGGGGGTCTCGCTCTTGCTCAGGCTGGTCTTGAACTCCTGACCTCGAACGATCCACCCGCCTCGGCCTCCCAGAGTGCTAGGATTACAGGCGTGAGCCACCGCGCCCGGCCTATACCTTCTAAACATCACCTTAATCCTGCCATTTTCATGGACACTTATTGCCAGCACCAAATTCCATCATCCAACGCTATCACCATTGTCTCTCATTGGTTGACTGCTTCATTCTTTCCCCAGTCCAATTCTTTCTGAACTGTAAATTTGACATGTCACTTGCATGCTGCTTAAAGTCCTTTAATAACTTCGCATTCATTTGAAATCCAAACATGGCTTGCAAAGTTTCTTTCTCTCTTTTTTCGATCTGGCCCCTGCTTACTTCTCATCGACATCTCATCCATCACAACTTATTGTCAACTCTACTTCCTCCAGGATGTCTTTGTGGATCCCCCATCTCCAAGCTTTGTGCCCCTCCTATGTGCCACCTTAGAATGTTGTTCTTCCCTATTACAGCATGTTGTGGGCGTTCTTGTGGGGACCAGCTGCTTGTCTGTTTCCCGCTTCCCACTCTGTATTGTACATGTCACAGGAAGAGACCATGTCCATTGGGATAACTGTTCACACTCCTAGCACCCACCACAGTGCCTTACACATTACAGGACCTTAATAAATGTCTTTTTACTAAATGAGTGAATGACAAAGAAATGACAAAACAGTGAAATAGGGTTTTCTAAGGATGCATTTGATTTCTAAAGAAGTAATAGGGCATAGCTGTGAAGAACCATACGAATATTGGTTTGAATCCTAGGTAAACTGTCAGTCATGTTACTTAACTTCTCCTGAGTCTTCATCTTAGAAAAATGGGACTAAAGAAAGCATCTACCCTCAGATGATTACTGTGAGGATTAAATGAGATAATGCCTGGAAAACACTTGGATTAGGGCATGTCATGTGGGAAAAATAGTTGTTTATTATAATGGGCAAATAAAATACCTAGAAATCATATGAAAGTTATTAAAAATAAATATGCCCATATTTGTGTCTCCACACATTCAAAGTCTCAATATAAGGAAAAAGAAAATACTAATTCTGGCTAACTGTGAGAATAGGTAATTATAAACAATTTTTTTTATTTCAAGATATTATGAGGGTACAAACATTTTGGTTACATTTTATGTCTTTGCCTCACCCAAGCCCTTCCCCTCTACAATGCTCACCATGTCCATTATTTACAGAAAGCTAGTTTTCATAATTATGTGCAAGATACCGTGGTAGGGCCAGGGGACTCAATGGCAAAGAATGCAGATGTGGTTCTTGCCTTGGGGAACTGACAGTCTGGTGGGGACACAGATGTGACCTATATAATCAGACAAAAACAGGTACTCAGAAGTGATGACATATGGTGACACACAGGGCGCTGGGTGCAAAATGGGATTATGATGTGGTCACAATAGGGCCAGGGATACAAGATAAGGCTGGAGGAGCAATGTAGCCACAATAAGGATTTTGCTCTTTATGCTGAATATGAAGACATGGGTTTTAGGTGGGAGAGTGACAAGATCAGAAATGCAGCTTAAAAATATCATTTCTGACTTCAAGGGAAGAAAGGAATGAAGATGGACAGATATGCAGTGGGAAGTAGCTGGAGCCTATTGTTTTAGTGCAAGTAAGAGACGGTGGTATTTTTGCACAGGGGGGGCGGAATTATGCAGGAAAAACTGTAATCATGCATATTGTATATTTATTTTCCAGGGGTGGCACAGTGGAAAGGATTCAGATTTTGCAGTTACAAAAACTGAGGTTTCATTCCTGGCTCCACTAATTACTGTAAAACTGGGCAAGTTATTTCAGTTCTATAAATTTTATTATTCCTTTTTTTTTTAAATAAACGAGGAAAGTAATGCCATCCAGAGAAGAATTGTAATGAGGTTAAAAGAGAAAAGATATTTACAAGTGCTGACCGTGGGGCCTGGCACATAATAGGTGCTCAACAAATGATGGCTATTTGTGTTAAAATAATTAAACACTCTCTGATCTAAAGCAATCCTATGCTATTTATTATTAATTTATAAGATCTATGAGTCTAAAACTAAGATTTAGCTGAGTCTCCCAAACACCATAAATTAATCAACCCATAATTTTGATCATATTAATATTATGTGTGTGATATAAAAGAAGTACAGACCATATTCCAGCCACAAAAGCAGACACTTAATCAGTTTAGTTGTCATAAATTCTGAGTTAGTGGAGTTTAAATTGATTTTACCATATTGGATAATTAGTAATCTTGTGAGGAAGGCTCTTTTTCATAAAGGTTCCTTGGAAACTTAATTTCATTGGTAACTGCTTTGGGAGGTGTAATCTCAGTGCAGAAGGGTGCAGGATCTTGGGCAGTGTCTGGGTTCTGCTATTGGCTACCCCTAGGATTGTGGGCAAGTCACTTCACTTCCTTAAGTTTCAGTTTCCTCATCTGTAAAATGAGGACAATAATAATTCCTCCATTATGAGGTTATTTTAGGAGTCAAATGAGATAACCCACAAAAAGCACTTCACACAGTGTCCAGTGCATAATAAGCATTCAATATATATTAATTATTATTGTTGAGAAACAAGTATCATAAGCCTTTTGCTTATTTAAATAGAAACACTGAGAAATGCTAAGGTGAGATTCAGGAAGGAAGTTATTAAGAAATCTGTTTTAAAAGTCTGACAGCTGTATAAACACGTTGCTTACTGTTGTGCTAGTAAGTCATTTTAAAAAATGAGGACATTTAGGTTGTGCAATAATGATTAAGAATCACTAGATGGCACTGTGCATATTTTACTAAATAGCTATCAAGCTTCAATTGTCCAGCATAGAGAACCTGCTACTAGGCACAGAAGATAGGAAGTGAGGTTCCCTCATATATACAACTGCATACATTTTATATTATTAATAATATACTAGGCAAGACTAGTACTTAGTTTCACTAGTACTTGAAATTAGTTAAAATTAACCATATCAAGAATGAACAAAATGTATTCTTGAAGTAATACTTAGTATTTCAAAAATCTTAAAAGTAATGATACTGGTGTCAACTTCAGGTGTTAATTATTAATACCTAAGAGATTGTTTTTTATCAATAAGTGGTAATAGTTGAATCTTCAATAGTTTTCCATAAATCCAGGCAATCTCAGGTAGAAAAAGGCTAAGTCAGTGTGCTGTGGGGAAGAGTTGCAGGTAGATAGAGAAGAGTTTGTTGATCTCAAGAGATGTTTCTTATCTATTTGCTGATGCTTACACTATTTTAATAGGAGAAGGAGTCCTTAGTTCATAATTCGATATGACTTAAATCCAAGTATCCCTGGGGAAAGTGATAAAATGACAGACTCAGTTATAACTAGATAGAAATTACTAATGTCATAAACTTTATCAGAAATAGTAGCATCATGTAAGTAGGGTAAAATGTGGGGGAGAGGGTACAGAAAGGATAGGAATATCAAAAGACAACTTCAGGATTTAATCTATTTCATGATTTAGCCCAAGGCCAGCCTTTCCTGGACCCCAGAGACGAGGTCCAGGTCACTGAATCTAAGCATGATGTCCTTTTCCTAAAGTACTTGGAGATCTCAAAATCCTCAAACACAGCCAGGCACAGTGGTTCAGGCCTATAATCCCAGCACTTTGGGAGGCAGAGGTAGGAGGATTGCTTGAGGCCAGTAGTTTGAGACCAACCTGGGCAATATAGTAGGACACCTGTCTCTATGATAAAATTAAAAAAAAATCAGTTGGGTGTTGTGGTGCACACCTGTAGTCCTAGCTACTCAGAAGGCTGAGGCAGGAAGATTCCAAAATTTAAGAAAATGAAAAGGGTCTTGACAAAACTCTCCAGGTGACTCTGACAACCACTGATCTATAAGCTTTTAGAAGGTTCTCAAAGGGCTAGCAGCTGCACAAGGTCAGTAGACAATCATCTTATAGTGACTTGCCTTTAGTCATTTTGGACTAGTGATTCTCAACCTTGGCTGCACACTGGAAACACCTTCAAGGTTGTAAAATGGCTCCTGGTGACCCTGCTACTGCTGGTCCAGCATCCCACTTGGAGTAGCAAAGCACAGGCTTTTTAGAAACACAGTATCTCAGTGCCCACCCCAGACCCAGAGAATCAGAATCTGCACTTTAGCATCTCCAGGCAGTTTGTATTTAGATGAAAGTATTAATACAAGAAGCACTGCTTGAAGTCAGCAGTTTGCAGTCCTTTGGCATCAAGACAAACCTAGCTTGGTATGTCCTAATAGGTTGTGAGGTGTGTGGCAAGAAGCTGATTACTACCAATCAATTTATGCAGTTTAAGAATGATTTATATAATTATGTAATACACATTATTTTAGACAGGTGTGAGGTGTGCATCTACAAGAAAGTCACTCATTGCATTTTGATGTGCTTTCCTAATTAGGAGAAAAGGGAGTTGCAGTTAGGCTGGGAATTGAATATAATCTGTTGATATGCCACTGGGAATACATATATATCCTCTTGCGTGTGGACAGTGTGTGTGCGTTTGCGTGT
Organism: Varecia variegata; assembly: GCA_028533085.1. Taxonomy (NCBI): domain Eukaryota; kingdom Metazoa; phylum Chordata; class Mammalia; order Primates; family Lemuridae; genus Varecia; species Varecia variegata. The sequence continues at coordinate 28,819,987 of CM052443.1, forward strand.
GCACCCATGCACCTTCCCTCTCAGCCCCCACCTTGCCTCCCATGCTTAAAGTGACCGGTGTTTGAGGTTTTGTTAGGACTTGTTTTCCCCTCCCTGAAACAAGCAGGTAAACGCAGGGAGAGTTCCGTAGTTAACTTACCCATCAAATCTCCATAGCAACAGGTTGTTTCTCCTGAAAATTCATTCAGTTCTCTCCTCCCTAGATGTAAATTTCCTGACCTTCAGTGCAACAATCGCAGCATAAATTTTCTATTGTAACCACACTTTTCAGAGTATGACATCCAAGTTCAGGGAATATTTCTGATTGGTTGACATGCTGGGTTTGAAGTGCCAAATTGTTGTCCTTCCCATAGCAGATTCTTAAAATATGTTTGTTGGCTTGCAGAAAAGTTAATTATGGAGATTCATTCTTTTAGTTATCCAATGAAGTTCTCATGTCCTGAGAACTAAAAGATGAACTCACATAGAAGCATTGTCTTTTTCCTATGACAACTCTCAAATGGAAATTTCATTCAGTATTCTAAACGCCAAGTAGACTTTAAGTAAAAATGCTTTTAAGGAGTTTCACATGTAGGTCAGGTATCACAGGGGTGGGATGTGAGGAGGTGGGGAGGGGAATGTAGCCCCTTGTGAGTGTCAGGAATGACTCCGAGTTCAGACTTTTTACCCTAAGCTGCCCACTGGCCTTCTTTCTTTGCCTTCCATCTCAGACTATTGTAACTTCTTTCATACAATAAGTATTTATTCAGCCCTTACTGTGTGGCAGCACTGTCCTGGGTTCTAGAATTAGAGTGTACAAGACAGGCATGTCCCTGACCACGCAGAACTTATATATGGTGGGGATAGAGATATTAAGCAAATAAGTGCATTGAGCATGCAACAATAATCTATTTCCCTCTTCTTTATTTTAAAATATTTAATTGACAGATAAAAATTATATATTCAAGGCACACAGTGTAATGATTTGATATTTGTGGATAAATGTATCTCTTTTCTCTTAGAAAGAAAAAATGGACTAAGCCTTGGATTCAGATGTATCTTTGTTTGTACAATATAATAATATTCACCTTTCTTATCTTACAGGTGTTCTGAGGACCAGGAAAATTCACATGGGCAAACACTTAGTAAGATGTAAAGCACTACATAAATTTTAGGCATCATTCTTATTTTTGAGAATAGGAAAGGCATTAAAATTTACTGTCATATTCAGGTACAATATAAAACTTTTTTTCCCCACAAAAAATTATTTTAATTCTTTGCTCTACCCTCTGTCAGTTATAAGATATTTGTCCCTTCATACAAGCTTTCTTCTATAATTCAGGTTTGTTTTCCTCTTAATGAATGAAATGATGTTATAAATCCATGAGAATTTGTATCAAAGTGATTACTAGTTTAGTCCAAATTCAGGTCAAATACCTATCCTGAGATTCAGAAAGCCTTAGCTCATTAAGAAAAAAAATGAATACTTCAATGTATTACTACTTACCATACTATCGCACACACAGGCTATACCATATGGAGAAAGACTGCCATATGCTTATACATACAGAGCGGAGAAACACTGCAAGAAGCTAGATCCCATAATAGTTTCAAAGGAAATTAAATCCAACTAGTAATGTTTAAGGATCTAGAATGCATTATGGTTGATGTCAGTGGTGATTTCATGAAATATGAGCACTTGACCATCAAAAAGATTGTAATTCCCTTGGGGAGAGACACACTCAGATGACCTAACTGAAGATCAGCACAAGGTACTATGTCATCACAAGTTCACATCCATGGTGCAGATTTTTTAAAAAAGTGCTACAGTAGCTCAAAACACAGGGATGCTATTATAGGCTGTTGACTTTGGAAAGGTTTGGAGGAGGGGGTAAGGCTCAAGTTGATTCCTAAAACCCAGGAAGAAGTGCACAGATGGAGATGAGGGGGGAAGGGTACTCCGGGAAGAGGTGGATCCAGAGACCAATGGCACAGAGCAGCGAATGAAGATGTGTGTTCAGATTTTGTATTGACCTGATAGAAAAAGCAGGGTCCACAACAAAGTAATCTTGTCTATTGCCCATTATAGAACACTGTTCTAATTTTCCAGTGAGCAAACGCTCTGCTTTTATTTTTTAAATGTTTAAATTTTATTAAGAATTTGCATCTTATAAAGTTTAAGGCTTGGTTTCATTTTCAGACTGTTATGTGAACTAATTCAGATCCCCATCTAGAACCAACAAGTGCGGTGGTGAAAAAACCAGGCTGTTCTTTAGAGTCATGAGTGGGTCTCAAACTATGGTGTCTGATTCCATAGGCCTTGGGTGTGGCCAGGGCATCCCTAGGAGTAAGCAGCTCCTTCGGTGATTTTGATAGACAACAAAGTTTGAGAATCACTGCTATGGGGCATGACTTAAAGGATGTTCCTCTTGATAAGAGACAAGAAGAACAAGAAATCAATGCTTATTTGATTCAGAGGAATTTATTTAAGATATCACAAGAATCCTGAGAATATTGTAGTCAAGAAAGCAAGGTGCCAATTAGCCAGTTGTTATGAGTTTTTCAAATAAATGATTTATTTCTATGTCCTTATTCAGATCTCTTATCATCAAAATAATGTTTAAAAATCTGTTAGAGAGGAAGAACTCAGTTAAATGGTATGCTTTGCCAGGGTCAATAAATGTATTTTGATGTGATTACATTGAAGATTATTAGCCATCACTCATATTAACCCAACATTGAAATCACAAAGAAAATCTTAACAAAAGCAAAATTTTCAGATTTGTTTTCCATTAGTGAGCATGAGCTCACCTTTATAAAATGTGAACCCAAACCACACCTGAGTAGCTCACTGAATTTTTTGAAGTCTCCAATCTCAACATCTTCCTTGCTCCAAAACTATGCTTTTATCACTAAGGTATTTCTCTTTGGTAAGGATCTTTGGAGAGAAGCATCATACCTTTCAAAGATAACATTTTAGTTTTATTCTAATTTCCTGGTTAAGATGTAATAAAGCTTCAAGAATAGCTCTATAACATATTTTTGGTGTAAAATCAAACTGAATTATCATGCCAACCTTCAAAGACCCTGGCAGTACATCCATTGCCTATTAGGAAAAAGTATTCAGTGTTCTTTAAATTGTGTTTGTAGACCAGCATCATTATTCAAAATGAGGTATGATAATTGTTGGCCCAATAGCTGTCATACTGTAAATTAAATTTAACTAAATGCAATTGAACAATCATTTATTAAGCCTATTATTTTCCAAGTATTATACCAAAGATTGTGAAAATAATGAGAAGGTAAATGAAAAGAAAGATCTGAACGATAACTAATTTCTCATTGTCAGTGTTTAACTTTGTTCAGAATATATTTAATAACTCTAGAAGCAAGAGGATCTCATATCTTATATACCCCGTGGGTGGTCATTTTATATAGGACTTTTAGACTTCACTAGATAACTTTGTATTGATTTCTTTAATGTGGTCTTACCACTCCCTATCTTCTAGTGCCCTAATTTAGGCTTTTACTGCCTTCTACTTGGAAGCAAGCCTTCTACTCACTTCCAGTTTCTGTCCATTTCTATCTATCCTAAGAAATATTATAAGGCTCAGCTCTGGTCATGCCATTCTCCACTGCCTATTGAGTAAAACCCAATGTGCTAAGCATGAAAACCAATGTTTGGACTTCGGTCTATGAATCTGTAGTCTCGTTTCTCACTGTTCTCCAGCTTCTCCTATGAGTCCTATACACAGCCACACTGGACTTCTTACAATTCCAGCGTATGCCCTTGGTCTTCTTCTGTGTGCCTTTACCCAGCCAGCTCCCTCCATCAGGTGTACCCTACAATCACGATCCCCCAAGGTGGACCACACACGCCATGTCCTTTATGAAGCCCATTTTGATGTTCTCAGCTGGGATTACTCTCCCCCTTTTCTTGCTCCCAGAGCCTTTCACATCTCTATTAGACCATCTGTGACACTCTGCATTTCCCACAGTTATTGATGGACAAGTTCTTCCTGCATTTTTTAGAATAGCCCATAATTGGACTTCAGGGGAAAAAAGAGTTCCTGATATTATGAGCTAAATTTTCTATTTAGGTTCATATATGTTTTTTGGGGAAAGGGGCCATGCCTTTGATCAATTTCTCTAAAAGCTATATGGGGAGTAAGTTTAAGAACCATAGCACTAAATGATAGCATCTTGAGGACACAGACTATGTCTTGTTCAGCTTTGTATTCTTTGTAGCTCTTTGCACAATACCTTGTTCAAACTGGGTGCTCAGTAATGCTAGGTGAATGGGATAGAGTAAAGCACCTACGGCATGCCAGGCACTACACATAACCCCTAGAAGCTTTGCTTTTACCTCAGTATTCTAAGAAAGCTCCGGGAGGCTTATTGAGCATGGTTTCCTACAGTACTTTTCTTATTTCTCATGTAGTGTCTTGATCTATGACCAGAATCCTAGACGCCAGAGACCACATTCCAAGACCAAGAGCATCTGCCGAGCTGGCAGCCATGAGGAACTGTCTTCTGCTTTTCCTTCATAGCTTTTGATCTCACTGACCCTGCATCATGTGCGCATGTGGCCAACATAAACACAAAAAGACAAAGTACACCTAGGCATTGAAAAGAGTGAGTAAGCAGCAACAAGCTGTGAAGTGTTACTTTTTCTGCACTCGTCCTGGAGTGCATAGAAAATTGCTTGGGCAATGGGGCTAGCATTTGGGATGAAGAGATCTCTAGGTGGTTAATCAGCAGTACATGTTATTTACAGGTATCTTGAATGAGGTCACCCATAAATCAACACAGAATAAAGAATATAAGGAGTGTGTCTTTTGTTAAAAATGTTGCTATAGTTAATGATAATGTGTTATATATTTCAAAACTGCTAGAAGACTAGATTTTGAATGTTCCTGCCACAAAGAAATTATAAGTATGTGAGGTGATGTATACATCAATTACCTTGTTTTAATAATTCCACTATGTATGCCTATATCACATCACATTGTACCCAATAAATACATACTGCTATTATTTGTGAATTAAAAATAAAATTTAAAAAAGTCAATGGAAAATAGTGATGAGGAACCTTGAACATTGAAAGTCGAAGTATGCCGCAGGTGATATTTCAGACCCATCTGTGTTCCTTTCCAAGTCTTCTTGGACATACCTCTCTCTCCAGCCCATGCACTAGTGACTGGTATCATACAGACTTTAACCAGGTTGATGTAGCTGCAACCAGACAGTGGGTGGCCTGGAGCTGTGGCTGCATACTCCGATGTCTCATCATGAACACCTGGAACCTACCTAGCACTCACACATGTGCAACCCAGAAGCACAGGGTCAACTCCTGTAGACCACCCTTGACCAATGCATGACAAAGCAGCTGCATCAGAAACTCCTCCTTTCAGTCCCCTGAGTGGACAGTTCTGGGGTGCACTTTAAAAAGTTGCTTAGAAGTTCCTGCACTATCAGCTGTCCTTCCTTCCTGGTGCCAGTTCTCTGGGTTCACTATCCCATGGAGCTGTTTCCACACAAGCCTTGTCCGGGGGTCTCCTTTCTGGGGACATACAGACTAAGAACTGATTCTATCAAGTCCCTGTCTATTCCTGGTTGAAACCTCCCAGAACAATAAATGAGAAGAACATGATGATTATGATCATGTTTGAAGCAGATTCTAATTCTGTTTAGTTATATAAATTTTTCTCAACCCTTACCCTTCTCTGCAATATAATATCATTGTCTTATTTAACATTGTTTAAGTTGAGAAATAAAATGTATCACACTTGATTACATTGAAAAAAGTTTATTAAATTTTTCTGAGAAGGTAAGCTGTAGCACTTTTGTCATTATTATCAGTTTTGCAGCAGGCTTACTGGTCCATAGCTTGTCTCTGTATTCTAGTGTGTTTTGGTGACAAGGCTTGACGGACATTGTAAACAGTGACTTTGTTTAGCATGACACTTGGCTAATATTGGCAAGTTAGAAGTTGGGCTTTTTAATTATATGATTTTATCTGGTGTTTATTCAAGGGAAGCCACTTAATATCTCTTGTGCTATGCTCTTCTCACTGGAACAAACAGAACTTTATAATTTCTGATAGACAAGGAGATAAAGCAGAAGCTCTAGCCCAGCACCATCAATGGATAAAAATAGCTACGGACAATTTATTTCAATATGCTATAGACATACGTGATTTTTTTTTAGCCATCATAATTATAAGTAACTTTATTTTTTCCTTCCGAAAATAACAGTTGGCTTAGGAAACTGACAGGCTAGATACCAGTTTACACAGCAGTTTTAGAGTATATCTACTATTTGATAGTCACAAAATCAGAAGCATTATAATAAATAGAACACATTCATTAGTTTCTAAACTTGAGGTTATTCTATTACTAAATTTGCATACTAAGGAATATTATTATCTAGGATAACCTATATTAATGGGAAAACCTCATACTGCATTTTTCTTTTTATGCTGCTCAGTTAAATTTTCATTTCCCCTTTAAATGCAAATGATAATGCTAAGAACTGACATTATTTGATTGACAGACATCTAACTTTCCTGCAGATGCACTGTTGTTATTTTTGGGGAGGAGACTTTAAAAAGGGAAGAATGGAAGAAACCTTCAGTGGACATTCCAAGCTTTTAGCTTTCTTGCTACTGCTAAAGATTTTGGAGTTGCACAAGTGAATTCCACAGACCATGCCAAGCAAAGAATTTGGAAAGGGGCTGCGAAATCAGAGTCAGAGAAAAAAAAAATTAAGTAAAAAGTGGGTTTAGGCCAAAGCAAAAACTTGATAAGTTATCAAATAGCTACCTCTAGAATGGAAACAATATGCTATGTGCATATCAGGTTTCTCATGATCATCTACAAGCTCCTTGAGGTGAAGTTTCAAGTCTTACTCATCTCCATGTCCCTTAAGGTACTCAGTAAGATGTCTCGCATAGAGTCATTACTCAGTAGACACCTTAGGAACCCTTTTGCCCATGAATATGGATTGAATGCGTGTGGATGTAAATAGAGATAAAACACAAGTCTGAGTGTCCTGACTTGTTTTCCTCAGAGCACTCACTTCTATCTGAAGTTATTGTGTTATTTGCCAAAATGCAAACTCCAGGAAGGCAGGTATTTTTTTCTGTTTTGTTCACTGCTCTATCGAGCACCTGGCACATGGAGGTGCTCCATAAATATTTTCTGAATTATTCTTTTAAAATATTTTCCCATTAGAATATAGCTTTTATTTTATAACAACAGTCATGGAGAAATAGGATTTTTTTAAAAAAATAATTTTCTTTTCAGAAACATTTTTTTTTGGGGAGTACCATGGGTATCACTTAACCATGTGCTTGACATTCAGGCACTTTAGTCTGTGCCCCAGAGTTTAGTCTATTTTGTGGGCATCACTGGGAAGAAAGATGGCTGGAACAACATTTCCAGGATATTAAAGAATTCATGGGTAGAGAGTTTTTGTTTGGGATGATGAAAAAGTATTAGAAATTGGTAGTGATGATGCTGGAACAACATTGTGAATATATTCAATGCCACTGAACTGCACACTTAAAATGGTTAAAATGGTAAATTTTATGTATATTTTAACACAATTTTTAAAAAAGCATTCAATAAATTTAGGTAGAAAAAAATAAAAACTATGTATGCTAAAATACGAGTAAAGTGGAGATGACCAGTGCCACTCCAGATTATACTTCACATAATGATAAATGCAATTGTCTTTTTTAAAAAAGTGTTCTGTCTGAATACATTAGCTATTGCATTATGGATTGTACAGTGGCTCGTTTTCTGGATATTTATATTTTTAGGGTTTAATGTAATCACCCCTCCCTATCTTCTATAAAAGCTTCAATGTGTCAAGCTTTAGAATGACGCCCTTAGGTTTCAGTCAGATTCTGAAGTTTTCCAAATAACTTAGGGAGACAAAAGCTCAATCTGATGCAAGACCCTCTCCCCCCCTTGAAACCTCACAAATCTATAGGGCTTTCTCTGAAAGGGGTTTTGTCACATGGTCTTCTAGTCACAGGTTCAACAGGTAGAGGCTTCTTATAGCTGCTGCAGTTCCCTCAAAAACCTGGGGATGAGGGTTAAGTTTTTGAGAGCACTTATGGCAAGAAAATGCAAAGTTGAGAAACAAACTTAAGATCTTTTAAGGGAACAACAGAGTTAGAGGTACTGAGCATTGGGATAAACTTAGCAGAGATCTATAAATATTTTTCAGTTCTGAAATACAACATTAATGACAACATACTAAGTAGACTATCAGTGGTACTTCATTCATTTTAAATTAATATGTGTTGAACCACATAGTCTTTGACATCATTTGGTCCTTGAAGAGCTTCTCCCCAGCAGTTTCATAAAGTTCATTCATTTATTCAGTAAGTATTTTCTGAACACTTATTATGTGCCAGGTACTGGGGAAACATTAGTACCCAAGACAGACACTGATCTTTGCCTTTAAGAAGCGTACCTCTGACTTGAAGAAGATGTAATAAACATAATAACTAAGTAAATTATATAGCATGGATTATATTAGCATGTAATAAATATTTTAGAAAAATGACAAACAGCAAGACAAGGGAGACAGGGGAACTGGAATATTAAATAGGATTGTCAAGGTGCCTCACTGAGAAGATGACAAGTGAGCAGAGACTTGAAGAAGGGGATGGAGGAGGTCAGCCGTGTTTTTCTACAGGAAGAGAGTCCCAGTCGGAGGGAACAGCCAGGGCTAAGGCCCTACAATAATCACATGCCTGATACGTGAGGAGGTAGGAGAGGGGTAGGAGGCCAGAGCAAAAATAAGGCTAGATCATGTGGGGCCAATTGGGCCACTTTCAGGACTGTGCTTTTACCATGAGGGAAATGGGGAGATACTGTAGTGTTTTAAGCAGAGGAGTGACAAGATCTGATTCAGGTTTAAAAGTCTGTTTGTAATTTTCTTTACTTTGTGGTAGAAAATACGCATACTGAAATGCATTATTTTTCCGTCTGGCTTCCCAGTGTTAGGATGATGTTTTGGGAGACTCATTACTCAGAATTGTTGACTTGTCCTTGTTTCTGCCTCCTTGTCCAGATCCTGTCTTGGGGTTCTTCTTTTCCCCCTTGGATGACAAGGGACTTGGGGCTTGATATGGAAAAAGCTTTCAGTAAACAACACCAAACCTCATCAGCTGTGCAAAACAGAGTTTTCACCCCCTTCCTATACCTAGGAAGGGTTATTGGTCTTAGTCCTGCTCTGAATTTCATACCAAAGTATATGTCCCAGCATCTCTTACATCTGAGCATTCTTCTTTCTCACAGATCACTGGAGTGCAGGTCTATCGTGCTTTACTGTGTATAGCAGAGTGATTGCATTGGTTTCCTATTGCTGTGTGACACTTAACCACAAACTCAGAAGCTTTTATTAATTCATAGTCCTGAAGGCAAGAAGTTTAGAAAGGCATACCTTGGTTCTCTGCTCAGGATATCACGAGGCTCAAATCAAAGTGTTGATGGAGCTGAGTTCTCATTTAGAGGCCCTAGGGAAAAATTTGCTTCCAAGACTATTCTTTTTGTTAGCAGAATTCAGTTCCTTGTGGTTGTAGGACCGAGGTCCCTGTTTCCTTGCTGGCTATGAGCCCGGCATCTATGAACATCTAGAGATTGAGCATGTGGCCCCCTCCATCTTCAAGTCAGCAATGGTAAGTCAAATCCATCTGGTCCTTCAAATGTCTCACTTTCTCTTCTGCTGCCAGCCAGAGAAATCTCTCTGCTTTTAAAGGGCTCATGTATTAGTTCAAGTCCATCCAGATGATATCCCTGTATTAAGGTCAACTGGGCAATATATCATAATCTAATCACAGGAGGAATTCCCACCAAATTCACAGTTCTGGGGATTATGCATAGGATTTCCCAAGGGATAGGAAATCTTGGGAACCACTTTAGATTGTAATCCAGGTAAAGTGACCAGGTATTTGTAGTCAGTACAGAAAGATGTGGATTGATCTGAGAGATATGTAGAAAGTGTCACTGATGAGACTTCATGATTGCTTCCATTTGGGTTTGATAAGAGGTCAAAGATGACTCCCAGATTTATGACATGGGTAACCTGATGGATGCTGGTACCATTCACTGAGGGAACAATCTCTTTTTTAAAAGGATTCCTTGAATAAACCTTCCACTTTTCTATGACCAACTTCTGGCTCTCTTTTTCTCTAATCTCCAACAAGTGAGTAATATATTAATAATGAAATTTTCAGTATTGCCTAAGAGGTATGCTAAAATAAATATGCATTTACTTAAACTTTTTGAAAGAGAACTATACAAATAGGGAAGGATTTCTGAATGCTCCACTTTTTACTCACATTTTTCCCCTATGGTCCAGAATAATAATGCTTGGCATGCAGTACATGCTCAGTCCCTATTTGTGGAATGAATAAATATGAATAAATGAGTAATTGCTAATAACAACAAATGTTAACAAAGCCTCCATGAAGAGTGAACCAGGGGGAGACCAGGAATGACTTTCCTGTGGAAACACAGGTGTGGTTGCGTGGGAGAGGCTCTTCTCCCATCCCTGTCTTTCTAAATATTCTTTGTTTTCTCTCAGTGTGTGCTGGAGCCCTGAGACACCGGGAGCCAGGCTGTGGGAGAATATCTTCTGGGTATCCCTTCATCATTCTGCCAACTGGCTCAGGGCCAGTCAGGCAGTCTCCCAGGAAGAGTGCTTGGCAGGCCACTAGGGGAAGGTCACTGCGTCTTGCATTGGCACCTGTTAGATAGGGTTAGGGAGGCTTGCAAGGCATTCTTCAGTATGCATCACTCTTTCGCAAATGACAGGGGCATCTAAAGATGATATTTTTTCCCCAAACTACGAAAGTAAAAGCACTTAGTTGGCACAGCTTCCAGATATAATGCAGAAACAGAAGAAAGGGAAGGAAGTCGTATGTTATGTCTAGAAGCAAGTCCCAGAAACAAGACTGTAGGTGTTGACTTAGTTCACAGGTTGTGTAGTAGCAGCTTGAAAGGACAAAGCTTCCAGGATTCTCCAAAACAAACAAAAAAAATACTAACAACAAAACAAAACCCTCTGTCTTTAAGATCTTAAAAATAAAAACAACTAAAGGGAAGAAGCAGTTTTAATTGAACCCATATCATAATCATCAGGACTTTAAAATCATGGCTTTTCTTTGTCAGAGGTTTGCTCTGATCAAGGGAAGACAATTTTGCAATAGGTCCAGGGTGCCCAAAAAGGAGCAGCTTTTCCATTGTCATCTTACACAGGCATCTTTAATAGGTTTGTTTATGTTCTGCTGCCATCACCAACTCTCCCACAGGGAATTTTTGGGAACATTGTATTCTAGCACAATGCACTTTTCTTTATTCTGAACAAGTGTCTAGAATGATTCAACATCAGGAATAAAAGTATGTATCAAAAACATTTGCAACATTACAAACAAAGATAATTGTGCTCCAAGGGTTAGTCATCTGCCACTTAATTCCCTGTGAATGTTCCTGCTCTTCCTTCTGACTCCTTGACTAGGGACAGTTCTTTAATCTTTCCCTTTTAAACATATTTCTTTTTTTTGGTTCTATTTCTCTTGCTTGAGTTTTTTACTTTAAGTTTTATTTTTACATGCAAGATTTTTACGTCATTATCTGAGAAATAGAAAAGTCTGTGTTCTTGTGTAGTGTGGTAGGCAGAAACCTAGTCCTCGCCGACCCCATCGCCGGGTCCTGGTCCATGGTGTCACATACTTCTTCCCAGTTATTCAAACATGAACCAGCTACTGCTGTGAAGGATTCTGCATATGAAATTAGGATCTCAAATTAGTTGACCTTAAAATATGGTGATCATCTGTATGGGCCTAATATAAACATACGAGTTCCTGACAAGCAAAGATTTTCCTCCAGCTGGTCACAGAAGGGAAAGCGAGAGAGACACACTCTAGTTGGGCTGAAGAAGCAGCAAACATCTATGCTCTGAACAGCCTACAGAGGCTGTGGCAAGGAATAAAGGCAGCAGTAGGAACTGAAAGTCGTCTCCAGCTGACAGCCCGCAAGAAAACAGGAACCTCAATCCTACAACCACAAGAGGATGAATTCTTCCAACAACAAGGGCACTTGGAAGAGGACCCAGAGCCCTGGATGAAAACCACAGACCCAACTAGCACTTTGATTTCAGTCCATTGTAATGCTGAGCTGAGAATCTAGCCATGCTGTGTTGGATTTCTGACCTACAAAAACTGTGAGATAATAAATGTGTGCTGTTTTAAGCTGCTAACTTTGTGGTAATTTGTTATCCAACATTAGAAAACTGATACAGGCAGCCAGAACTCCTTATATGTAAAAATGAGGCAGAGAGAAATAATATACTTGTGTACTAGATTGAATAAAAATGAGAGGCATATTAGCATTTACTACTAAAACATATCCCAAGGCTACTTCTGCTGCATAAGAACTAGTGTTTTTCTATTCACCTGGCTGGTGAAAATGAATTCAGTGGGGCATATCCATTCATTCATACAGTATTTATTCAGGACCTACTAGTTATATGGTCCTCACTTGGATTAATTTTGCAGTGATGGAGAAAGATTTAGGTAAATAGGTAACTTCATTCTTTGGTTCACAAGAAATCTTGAAAGAAGCTTAAAGACATTAACACAGAAAAAAATGTGTGTTCTAAGTTAAATTATATCTGGATGAAGAGTACTTTTTAAAAATGTTTCATTTACTAGAGAAAGAATATTTTGAGAAACTCTGATAGCCCACATATAATTATAGACCTTTTCTCCTCTTTTCCTTTTAAATAAAATTTTAATTAAATTTTAGCTTATATAATTGATAGAAAGAAAATTCAGGCTGTAACCAACAGGACTAAAAGATGGTGCAATGTTAGCTGTGGGTGTGGGATTGAGTATCCCCTTGTCTCCTTAGTTTTGTTCCTACTATTAGACAGCAGGGATTAGATATTTCTGATTTATCTCTCTTGTTGCCTTTTGTTGTTCATGAACTTAAGGCTGCATTTCACTGACTCCAGAGTAATTCTGAAAGAAGATCTGCTGACATTACAGGGTCTCTGAATCATTAACCATATTAATCCTGACCAAGGAAATAATGTTCTAGTAGAAAACAGTTATTTGTCTAAACTAAAGGCTGAGATATTGCCATTTCATACATGCTTATAAATAGCTTATAGAGTATTAATTTTTGCTGAAAGTTAACAAAAATCTAGAAGCTAAACAGAAGGCTGTTGATTAGATAGGAGTAACTGGAATATTTGGTGTCCAATTTTTGTCTAACTTTTAGAAACATTCATTCTTTTATTCTATTGGGGACTGTGCTAGTTATGCCACAGGGAAGAAGAGTGTGAGAGGGTACAAAGATGAATGATAAGGGGAAGAAGTGATTTGGAACATAGATGAAAAATGAGAAAAGTTGAAGGAATGGAGACTCTTCTGCCTGAAAAAAACAAAAAGGACTTCCTACAACTCTCATGTTATAGCAGGGATTGGTAAATGTTTTTTTTGTGGACCGAGAGACATAATCAAGGATATTATATCGGCACGTATATAACAAGGGAGAAAAATAATTCCCACAAAATTCTTTCTGATGAAATTAAATATATAATAATTGAGTACACTTGAAAATGCTGGCCTACCAATGAGAAGAATGTAATTCTTTTTTGGAGTATACATTTTTCTTAATTGAGGTTACAAGTTAGCAGTCCCTATAATCAAATCGATTACAAATATTCATCTGTAAAAACTATTCTTAGTGCATAGTCTATACAAAAATAGGTGCTGGGCCTCATTAGTCCATGGGCCACAGTTTTCTGGCCTCCTGTTTTGGATCCTTCTAGAACTCTGGGAATTGGTTATTCTCAGCATCCACCAGGATCAAATCAAAGAGAATGAACATGAATGTCAGTGACAGGAACCAGTGCTCTATATTGGAAACTGTAAACATGGTAGGCAGGGGCTGGGGGGAATGAACAATGGGGAATTAACTAATATTTATGATCTCTGAATTTAGATAAAAAAGAAATCTCCTAAAAACCTATACACTCCATGCTATATCCAGACAGTATTTATTTTTTCTAGGTGATGACTTTATAAGTGCCAGTTTTTATGTTTTCTTCCACTCCATTAAGTAGTGTTTAAACTTAGTTTAGATTATTAGTTTATATTATTAACTAAATATACAAAATACATTTTGCCTATAAAGTAGGTCTAGGCCTAAAAATGAACAACCTATTCTGAGTTAAGATCCATTGATTCCTATGAAGTAAATGCTATAATGAGTTTCTGCTATAGTTTGAATGTTGGTGTCCTCCTCAAATTCATGTATTGAAATCTAATCCCCCACTGTAACGGTTTTAGGAGGGGGGCTTTTAGGAGGTGATTAGGTTATAAGGGCAGAGCCCTCATGATTGGGATTCATGCCCTTATAAAAGAGGCCCCAGAGAGCTGCCCTGCTCCTTCCACCATGCGAGGACACAGCGAGAAGTTGCCATCTATGAACCAGAAAGCAAGCCCTCACCAGGCACTGAATCTGCCAGTACCTTGATGTTGGACTTTCCAGCTTCCAGAACTATGAGAAATAAATGTTGTTTACAAGCCACCTGGTTTACTGTATTTTTGTTATAGCGGCCCGAATGTACTAGGATGTACTAAGACACTTTCCAATAAATCAATGTACTTACAAATGCATTACTTGGATTTAAAAATGTCTTTTATTGAAGAGTAAAACTCCATTATAAGGTACCATAATTTATTGTGGGTGAGGTTTTATTGCAGACTAAAATTACCTTCCTCTAATACAGGGATGTATATTTAATGCTGACTCGGGTTGTGTCACATAAACACCACTGCTTCTGGTTGGTTAACTTCCTAACAGGAAGGCTTCAACTTTCATTCCAATAAGCCAAGATCCACTGTGCAAGCATTTTACAAGTACTTCTGCACATCACAATTGTTATACTTATTGGTAGAAAGGAAAACTCAGCAAATGCATACAGTACATGCATTTAATGCTCTGATCAAGGTAGAAACAATTTTAAAAAGAAACTTAATTTAGCAGAGCATTCAAAATATGCTTGTTTTTCTACCGTGAGCTTTAACTACATCCATTTTATATAAAATGTAGTATCTTTTCTCACCCTAATATGAGTAAATTTTGTAAGGTACATTGTAAAGCAAATAGCACTTCTTTGCTTAATGTCTACTAATTCTTTGAGGCCTACCCAGATGTCTTTTCCTCCAGGAGGGTCCTTCCAGCTCCCAGGTCAGGGCACTGCCTCCCTGGGGCTCCATAGGTACACACCAGGTACCTATTCCTATCATCACCCTTCTACACGTTTTAATAAATCCGTTCAAAAGTCCATCAACCCAATTAGATTTTGAGCAACTTGAAGGCAGGGATTACATGTTATTCACCATCACACTACCACTGATACCCAGCGCAATGCTGAACGTACAGCAGGAGCTCACTATATACTTACTAAGTTTAGGGGTAAGTGAATGGACACTCTGGGGGTCCCCTGGGCAGGTATAAAGGTTCTATTGTCACACAGGGATGGATTAGCATCCTCACTTCTTACCCACTGGTTTTTGAGAAATTCTGAGACAATTCTGGATAGAGGATAAGAATGAGGGCTAAAAAAGAACGGGAAGAGGAAAACGAGACGCTCATGAATAAGAAAGGGCCTTTCTCCAAGAGCAGGAGGAATGGGATAAAGCCCGTGGGTTGCTGGTTAGGGACACTAATCGAGTTAGGGACCCTAACCGAGTTAGGGACAACACAGTGTGTGCACTTTAATGTAACTTCAGGGCTGCCAAATCACTGAATCTTTCTTCTTCTTCTTCTTTTTTTTTTTTTTTTTGCTTATTTTTTTTATTCCTTCTTAGGATTTTGTAGTGTTTTTTTTCTTTCTTCTTCTTTTTTTTTTTGAAATCTGTAGCTCAGATGAAAGGAGCCTAAAGAAGGCTCTGCTTGGCAAAGCTTTAAAGGGGACAGAACTCCTGCCCTTACTCTATACCCTCTCCCCAATTTTGAGGGCTACTGTAGTGGTAATACATGACAAGAACGTGGGAGAATCCCAGGCCTTTTCATTGCTAAAAACATGAAGATTCTTAATATGGGTGATGGGGGGAGGGGGGAACTCTTCCTCATTCCCTAACACCAACACTGGAAGGGGCTTCTATTGACTCATTAATACCCAGGACTACAAATACAGACACAAATTCTCCCCAACATCTGTAGTGCTTTTCTCGCTGTTCTTTTTGGATTGGTTTCGCTTTCTGTGGGGAGTCAAATACATATTTGCTGTTTCACCAATGCTGTGGTTTGAATATCTGTCTCCTGCAAAAGTCATGTTGAAATCTGATCCCCAATGTGGCAGTGTTGAGAGGTGGAGCTTTTATGAGGCAAAGCCCTCATGAATGGATTAATGCATTCATGGCTTCATGGACTGATGGGTTATCATGGGAGTGGGACTGGTGGTTTTACAAGAGGAAAAGAGATCTGAGCTAGCATGCTCAGGCCCCTTCCCATGTGAAGCCTTTTGCCACCCTGGAACTCTGCAGAGAGAGTCTTCACCAGCAAGAAGGCCCTCACCAGATGCAGAGCCTCAACCGTGGACTTCTCAGTCTCCATAACTGTGAGAAATATTAATAAATTCCTTTTCTTTATAAGTTACCTAGTTTCAGGTATTCTGTTACAAACAGTAGAAAATGGACTAAGACAACCAAACCATGTTTTTCTCCCTTCCCCTCCTGCCCCGAACTTCAGTCCCATTTTTAGTTGTTGGGGCTGAAGAATAAGCCGTAGATGAGCAATGTGAGGCAGACTGCACACTGCCTTCTTCATTGCCACGATTAGCTATAAGCCCAGAAGTCTGGGGCTGGGCTGGCCTGCCCAGGGCCTGGCAAACATCCGCCAAAGACTCCAGGAGGGTACACGTGGAGATGCCAGGTTCCTACATTCCCCAAGAGTCTGATTCCCATGTCAGTTATTCAAGAACTATGTGTACGTACTCAAGAGAACATCATGGTTTTTATTTTTAAAAAATTCACCCAATACTAATTAGAAAAGGAGAAGAGTCATTAATTTTTATAGCAGTCAGTTTTCAAAAAAGAATAAGTTCTTACACATGAACTATGAAGCAATATTTTTTTTTTCCAAGAGAAAATGGATGTGGTAATATGATGAAAGCATTGACCCAGCAAGGATTGTAAGATCCCCATTGTGATTCGTGATCTAGCTCGCAGCTTAAATTTAAACTTTGGAAAAAAGCTAAAGCAACTTCCTTTGTTTCTTTAAATATTGTCTCTTCTCTTACTCTCGTCTGATGTAGGCAAATGTAGTTCATACTCTGATACGAAGGGCTAAGTTCATAGTTTCAGAAAAAAAAACTTCAATGTTTTCCAGAAGCTTGTAAACATTTTCCTATACTTGTAAAGAAAATACAAATATAAGGAAGATGTAATGTTTGATATTTTATAAAGTTCTTGGAGACCATTTTGATGCCACTGCATTTACAATACCAAGGTCAGAGAAAGGAAGAAAAACACTCATATAGATTTAAACCATTTGAAGGGCAAGATTATAATGCATATACAACTAGAGACTCATCCATTTCAATACTTTAATAGTTAAGTGTAATTCAGACTTCAGGATTACTTACTAGCACTCTCTCCACCATGTGTGTATCATAATATCCCTTTTATGTGTAAACATATTTTTATCAATTTGTGAGAAAACCTAGTTTTAATGAACTTAGTACACCTTGTATTGCATAAACATATTTTTATCAATTTGTAAGAAAACTTAGTTTTAATAAACTTCGTACTAAACATAAACTATAGGATTCATGATGGTAATTAGTGCAAACAACGGGCATACTCACAGTTGCATTTCTTCTGAACAAACCTAAGCTTGCATGCTGTTCTGTAGGTGGAGAGCCGGATGCGATCCAGATCTTGAGCCCCTGGTGGGGAAAAAGTACACATATGGTATGCCATGTGTGTGGAAAGGAATTTATAACGTTTACAAATAAACCCACTGCTGATATAACCCATACACCTAGTTTTGTTTTTATTTTTATTAGGATAAAAATATAACCTTAAGACTTGAAAAGGTCTGTCCTAGATTCCTCAGGTTCTAGGGGAAAAGAGCACATGGCATCAGCATTGGAGATCAGGTTGTCAACCACGTTCATGGACCAAGGAACAAAATCTCCTCCTTGTTGTGTCTGCCACTTTTGAGAACAATCTGCTCAAGCTGGGAACTAGAGTGAGACAGCTAGATCGTATCAGACACTCTCATCAAATAATCCTTTTAAATTCACTGTTACTGGTCATTAAAACACGGCTGTCAGGTGATCATATTCAGAAAGTCGGGCGTCTTCTCTGTGTGATCTTAGGCTAATTGCATTTAGAAGTCTCAGTTTTCTCATCTGGAAGATGGGGTTGATGATAATAATAGTACTTATTTTATAAAATTGTTGTAAAAATAAACGAATGAATATACCTAAAGCACTTAGGACGCTGGCACAGTAAGTGCTGTGTCTTCATTATTATTACTCGTATCTTTCCTGCGACCCTTCCAGTCAATCGCAGAGGAGGAGACTCCTTTCTAAAGACCATCTCTACTCTTCCTTATACTGTGGCTTCCAGTTCTCCCTAACACAGAGGGAACACGTTCCCCATGTGCTCTCCTATTCCACCCTTCCGCTCGGGAATCCAGAGTCACTCCTGATGCCCACAACACTAGGTCTGAAAGCCCCGCTCAGAATCCAAGCCCCTCCGTGGCGGGCTCCTTCCAGCTTCCTACACAGCGATAGTTTGTTCCCAGGACTCCAGCACAGTCTCTGCTGGGCTTGGCCAGTCTCTTCACAATCCCCCACAGCTGGGCTGCTTGTTACATCAATGCCTGAGTTCCTAGTATTCCTCCTGCTCCTCTTTGAATGAGCTAATCTCTAGACTGTGTCTAGAATATATTAGACTTTGGACAAATGTCTGCTTTTCTCTGCTTCCACATATTTGCCTTTCTTTCAGCCCAGGTGTACGGTTCATAACAGATAAAAAGGCACATAGCTATGTTGGGACATGGATTGCACTTTCGCTTTACCAGGGGCACACCTGTAAAATGTGCTACGTGAGGCTTCACAATAAAATAGAGTAGCAAGTAAATGAACTTGCCTGGAGGCAATTATATTAGGAGGCCAATGACATGCTTTCCCAGTGAAACTCAGGATGAATTAGCAAGTGTTCCTCACTGAGAGCATTTAGCAGGCCCTCAACTCAAACTGGGATCTCTTTGGATTCAATTAAAATGTTATCAGTAGTCCTATTACTTTGTGGTTTTAGGAAGCAGATCATTAAACATTCATTATTAAGAAGGTTTATTACTTGACAAACAGGCTCATTGATACTGAGCACGTGACGAAGCAGAGAGGTGGGGATCCACCCTCACCGGATACAGGAATTCCCTTAGAAATGCCCTCAAGAGTTGGACATTTAGCCAATGGCCACATAGGATTTCCAATGATAGAGAAGATTGTAACTTAGTGAAAATAAATGGACTTTGAAGTCAGTCAACTTTAATTTTGTCATTTCCTAGTTGTGTGAACTTCACCAAGTTTTTATTTGGAATCTCAACCTCCTCATGTATAAAATGAGAATAACATGTAGAGTCTTCATTTGTGCACTGGGTACACAATGATTCCTTGTAAATGGGCCTCCTTAAAAGGCTTCCTGTACTATTTCTGAGCAACAATATGTGATAGAAATTTCTTTTTTTTATATTTGAGCTTTAATTTGCCTGCCTGTAACTTCAGCCTGTTTGATCTAGTTTCCCCTCTGGAACGACATAATCTTTTCTCCCTGCCACCTGATAATTCATTTCTCAAATATTGTGAAGTGGCTATCATTATCATTCTTAGCATCTTCATTATCATCTGAAAATTATGTACAAAAGTCCCTGTCATTATGGACTTCAAAGTTTAGCCGGGGAGGTAGTCTCTCCTTAACTGTCTTAGGTAAAAGATGTTCAATTTCACAGCCATTTCAGGTACAGTGTCTACCATGAAGTTTAGCTCCTGAGAGGGCTTCAATACATGGCAGTTGCTATTATTATTTTCATTACCATCCAACATGGTTTTGAGACCTTTAAACATTCTAGTCACTCTGTTCTATGACTGGCTAATACCTCTTTAAAATGAGACGTCCAAAATTAACCCGAATGCCTTAGCTATAGCCTTCCCTGTATAGAATATATAGAGAGTAATTATTGCCACCTTTGATAAGGACGTTTAACTAATGCAATCTTTTTTTATATAGATGGATCATTCTGCTGGCTTTTACTAGGTTTGCAGTTAATTAAAAAACTGGTTTTCAAAAATCATATGTACTTCTACATAAGTCAGATCTTTTCTGTTTTCTATTTAAATGCTTATTTGGGGGCTAAGGATAGGACTTCATATTTATCTGGTAAGTTTCTTTTAATTTTTAGCTCATGCTTTGAACCTTTCTGATATCTTTTAAGATTCTTATTTTGTCACTGGAATTTCATTTCAAAAATCCTTCCCAGTTTAATGGCCTCTGTAAATCTGAGAGGCTCATGTAGGAAATGAGCTCTCTGGGATGCCAGATAACCAGAGACAGAGAGGTGATCAGAAATACCCGAATGCTAAATCCGCCTTGTCCCCTGGATGAGAATGTGCTTTTATTGATACTGAGCTTGGCTCAACCATCAGGAGGGTCTTAATATCTGTAAATAATCCCTTAAAAGAAAACATTATGGGAATAGATGATTTGTGTAAATTCTTCAAGAATAATGATTTAGGCCGGGCACGGTGGCTCACGCCTGTAATCCTAGAACTCTGGGAGGCCAAGGCAGGTAGATCGCTCAAGGTCAGGAGTTCGAGACCAGCCTGAGCAAGAGCGAGACCCCATCTCTACTAAAAATAGAAAGAAATTATCTGGCCAACTAAAAATATAGAAAAAATTAGCCGGGCATGGTGGCGCATGCCTGTAGTCCCAGCTACTCGGGAGGCTGAGGCAGAAAGGATTGCTTAAACCCAGGAGTTTGAGGTTGCTGTGAGCTAGGCTGACGCCACGGCACTCACTCTAGCCCAGGCAACAAAGCGAGACTCTGTCTCAAAAAAAAAAAAAAAAGAAAAAAAAAAAAAAGACTAATGATTTAAGCTCCAGATAGAAAAGGACTATGATGTACCACAGAGTTAAGTTTCTTAGTTAAAGCAAGACCTTACCCTCTGAGAACAGTAACTCTGGCACCTCTGCACCTCCCTCTGAGAGAGGTCCCGGGGGTGATTTAGCAAAGGTGCACCTCTACAAAATGCAGTAAAGAGGGATGCAGGGATGTTCCTCCTTGGAACAGGAGGGCTGACTGCTCTCTCCTGTCCTATTACTAAGTGGACTTAACTGACCCGGGGTTTTGTTCTAGAATCAGGAAGGGGTCTGTAGGTCTGTAAATGTTTCCTCTTTATGTAAGTTCTTCTTGGCTGATGATTTAAGCCCTGAATATTAAAAGGGGTGTGGTGAGCAACAAAATTTAACTTTGCAGATACGGCAGCACACTACCTTGCAGAGACAACGTAAGTGGTAGCTACAGGATCCATCCATAAAGGCACCAAAGGAAGCTGAGCTGAGATATGCTGTGTATGTTTTGTGCTCTGTTTATCTTCCTTTTTTAAAATAAATTTCTTTGTCTCTCCCCCAACAAACCATGAACTTAATTCAGTTTTACATGTGTGGTTTCTCTTGAAAGTTTATAAACTCAAAGCTTACTTGGGAATTAGTTGCATGTCTTCATCCAAGTCATTGATTATAAAACTAAGGACTTGAACAGGGCCACAAATACAGCCTTCCTCTACACCGGTCAAGCTGACTGACACATTAGCTGTTTTTCTAGGCATGGTCATGACACTGCCTATTAACCTACCTAACTGGTGACCCAGCCCACATTTCTCCAACACATGCACAGTCTAAGAGCCTTTGTCAATATCTTGCTGAAATTAAGTTTTTTATCTGATGGTATTTTCCTGATCTAGCACTTTGGTAATCTTAGTAAAAAGTAAAATTTGCCAACTTAATTCCTGTATTAAAAAGATGAAATTTAAACAAATGAGTAAGGAAATAAAGTCGGTAGAGCAATCCTTGTTCTTAATTTAAAGGTAGAGATACATATTATTTTTTCTACTTCTGTATATATTTGAAACTTTTCATCATAAAACATTTAAAGCTAGTTCATTTAAGGTTACTTGGGGCTTCTGCACCATCTCCTGGACCCTGTTATACCCATGTCATAGTTTGAACAAAGTAATAAATATGAATGATTGCTCACACTCTTTCGTCAGTTGCAAATCCTGTGTTTCCTTTCTTTAGCCCTTCTTTTCAGGATTCTGTTTCCTCCCTTTCCCCCTCTCCCACTCCCTCATTTCCTTCCTTCTACTTTTTTCTCATCATTTCATTAATCCATTCAACCAACCAGACTTACCTAGGTTTTGACTTTAGCTTACTCTAAACATTTTGACATAATTCTTGTGTTTTATGCCTTCTATGTTTTGATAGTCCATGCTAAAACCTTCAGCATAGTTGTTTAGATTCTTAAATATCTCATATCATTTAAAAATTAACTCAAGAAATATTTACAGAATAAAAGTGAAGCCTATGCACCCTGTGTCTGATCTCTGCCATGCTTGATTGACGGTGTGTGTGTGTGTGTCAGTGTGTGTGTGTGTGTGTGTGTGTGTGTGTGTGTGTGTGAAAGAGAGAGAGAAAGAGAAACAGAGAGAGAGAGATTGGGAGGGAGGTAAAGGAGTTTGGGAGTAAAAAATGATATCTACCTCAGGCATCTAACTGAATGGGATGGATTGTCCTTCACTGAGCTAAGGTACAAACAGGGAGGGGCAGGTTTGTAGATGGGTGAAGACAGAGTTCAGTTTTGGGCTAAAGTGTTTGAGTTCCCCGTGGGATATCCACGTGGAGAGATCCAGTGGGCAGCAGGATATATGGAAATGGAGTTCTTGACTAGAGCCATAATACATTCCAGGAATTACCAATAAACATAGAAAATGTAGTAGTGTGCTTGATTGGACCAACATTGGAAATATTTTTCCAAGAGGAGACTGTGTACACAAGTAGTGCTATTCTATGCTTTAGGTGACAAAATGAGGCACAAAATTGGGAACAGGAACTCCCTGTACACTTCTGAACAGTGCCTGGCAGTTTGGTAGTTGTTCAAAGATTGCACGGCTTTGGAAACCCTGGGAGGCAGTGGCCTTGGCAAGGACATCAGTTTCTCTGTGATGGGCACTGTTGGTGGAGCTAATAATGAGCCTCCCTCTGGCTGCTTCATGCCTAGAAGCCTTGACAACAAGTGGGCAGGGCTGGAAGAGACGTGGAGTTTATATGCTGACCATTCTCAACAAACTAGCTTATGAAAATATGGGAGGTGGTTTTGGAGGGCTCCTTGAACACTTGAGAGCCATAGCAATCAAGTAAAGCTCTGGGAGTAAGAAATATTGTATATGGAAAGAAATGGTTAAACATAAAACTTTTGTAAATATGACTTTAGTGTCTGGAGGGTACTAAGAGACAGAAAAAGAGAAGTAGGGTGGCCAGAGAAAGCAGGAGACCAGGCTAGGGTGGTGACAATAGAGTTTCCAGGATGGTCTATGATATTAACATCTTAAACAGAAGGAGGAGCATGAGAAATGAAGAAGCCAGTGAAAATAGTCACTGTATCTACCATGGCCCATGGGGGTGGGCCATTTGTCATTTTTTTGGTGTCATTTTTCTGAGTTTTTGAAATCAGTCTTCTTAAAACTCATGGTGCACATTTCAAAAAAGCTTGCCCTAGGTTCCATTCCAATTGTTCTATTCCAACCACAGCCAACACTCTGAAGAAGGACTTCAAACAAGTCAGCAGTGTTTGCTGAGTAGCTCTATTTGCGCCCCTTAAATGTCAGGTCTCTCCTCTGCTTAGAGGCCAGGGGCATCACTCTGCTTTCTCCCAAAGACCTTCCTTATCTGGTTAAGCAGCCTTTCATGTTCTCAAAGAGTATTTTGCAATCACTTTCCTTCCATTAAAATCTACCCACCCCGTGCCATTTAAAAAAAAAAAAAAGTGTGCTTTTAAACAAACATTGACTCAGCCTCAAAGGTGAATGGATTTGAAGGGACATGTCCAAGGTCTGTCCCTAAAAAGGAGTTCACAGTGGTGAGTGGCATGGTCATGTTCACTATCACACAAGGCAGAGTTAAATGTGCTCTGAGAGTAGAAAAACAGAAGACAAGGAGAGTTTGATTCCAAGAACACACAATTTATTCTGCTTTCAGTCTGATAAACTTATTTGAGCTGATAAACTTATGTGATGGCTGAAAAGGCCAAGGTGAGGATGGCATTTACATTTAACTACAAGTTTTTCAGCTTTAATCCAAGGTACTAAGTAAACTGATGGTTAGGGCATTATAGCAAAGAGAATTTTCGGTTAAGCGCAACTTGGCCAGAATTTCTTAAATCAAAGAAGGTGGCCACCCAGTTTTTTATATAAGGCTGGTCTTTTTCTGCTTATCTGTGAGCCCATGCTTCTTTAGTTTCATTTCTTTCTGCTTCTTTAATTTCATTTCTTTCTGTTTCTTCCAGCTTCTGCTGCTGTGGTAATGAGCTCAGAGTAAATGTTTAACACCTAAGTGCTACAATCACTTGAATTTGTCAAACTTCCTTATCAATTGTTCTCCTTATCAATTGTTCTCTGTTCTTTGGCCTTTGTAAGGCCAAGATGGCTTTGACATTCCCCTCACCTTGCCTAACTTTAGACAGGCTTCTTCTCAGCTCTAGGCCACTGATCTACCCTTTCTTAGAGCACTTACTTTAGAAAAATTTCCATAGAAGAAAGCTTAGGAAACTTTCCACAGAGAAAGTAAATTCTTTCTCTGCCTCTCTGTTGAGATGTAAATCTCCCAGTCACTTGCTAATTTTACAACCCAGGGATCTCTTTTTCAAGGACCTGGGAGCCAGCCCTTCGAAATGCAACCATTGTGGAATTTATCACCCAATCTCCCAGTCACTGCTGGAGGACAGAAGCCCAATTTTTTAATTGCAACAATTAGCAAATGGATGGCCTAATCACATGGACCAACTTCTCACCTGAAGTCCTTAGGTACTTTTCCACCAGCTCACTCCAGCACTTAAAATCACTCCTGCCTTTTTTTTCCAGAGGAATTGAGTTCAAGCTCTCCCTTCTTGCAATATTCTTGAATAAAGTCATCCCTACCTGTTTAATTGCATCTATTGTAATTTTTCTTTCACATTTATAATTTCTAAAGCAAAGAATCTTGTTGGTGCTTTCTTTTGGTGGTTTTTGTAAAAAAAAAAATTATTTCTAGCTAATACTTAGCTGATCAGATTTACAAGTTCCTAGTCCTTGTTTGCTACCTGTCTAGATATCACTTATTACTGGAAGAAGTTAACTTTTCAAGTCTTCTCTGATAACAGCTTCCTTGTCTTTCTTTTCAGTCTTACTGATAGAGCTGGGATACCCATATATATTTTCAACCACTTAACACATTCTCAATGAGCTTACCTTTCTTCTCTGTATAACAGTCTACCTGTCAAAATCAATTCCTCCCTTTGAAACCAGCCAATTGTTTTAGCCAGTAGAATCCTACTCAGTGCTGATCTAAACATGTTGTTCAGATTAATGGATTATTAAGGTCAGATATGTTTAGCTATTTTTGTGGACATCTGAGTTGGCAAACCCAGGTAAGAAAGATACATATTTGTTTGGCTTGTTTATCTATTCTGATCACTAATCAAGAGCACTCATAAAACTATTTAAGAAAACCACATGACATCACTGTAAAGTTTCTATGAAAAGATAAAGTTATAATCTGAGAAATGAATGCACGATTTACCTAAGTCTCTCTCACTTGAAGAAAAATGTGGAGTTGTTTTGTTTCTATGGCTATAAAACTTATGTCAAGCTTTCTTTGAGTTAGGCAATCTTAATAGACATTTGCAACATATGTATCTGTCTGTGCCAGGCACAGCATCAGGTGCAGAAAAGCACTGGGATACTTAAACTCAGGTAAGTATTATATTTACAAAATCATTAAATAAGCACACTTTTATAATTCTTACAGTATGCTGGCTGATACAGTCTTTAGTGTTACAATGATAAGTTCAAGAATTTCCTTTTATTTATTACTTTTCCATGGTAGATATTAATATTTTTGTGTGTGTATTTGACAAGACATTAGCCCATGATAGACTCTTGCATTTTCAGCCAAGGAATCTGTGGTGTGGGAGGATGCATGTGCTGCTCTGGATTTTGTTTAGATGGGCAGGCAGTCACTAGGCTCCTTGAACTGTTAGATTTGTATCTACAAAAATGGTTAGAATGCCAGGCAATGAACCATGCCACAAGTGAAGATACAGTACCCAACGTGGCTTAGGAAATTGGAACGTCTTGGCTGAAACTCTCACAAACACTCTAGGCACATCTCTAAAAGTGGAAAAAGCAAGGAGTACGATTGAGATTCCCTACAGAAATTTTAATTTTCTTTCCTCTTTGTTAGTTCTAATACTGCCTTGGTGCTGCTAGATTATTGGGAAATGATAAAGGAAAATATGAATCATATTATCTGGGACTTTCCTTTATCTGCTCTGACCCTCATTCCTGCCAATCACTTCAAATTTTTAGTAGAAACCTAATTTTGTCTACTGCCTTCTCAGGGAAAAAGGCTTACCACTCACTCCTGCTCATCCTCATTCCTTACGCAGGAAGGAGAGATAAAAAGACAATAAGAGAATCGTACTTTTTTCCTTATAACATTTAATTTGAGATGTGTCTTTTCCCACCAATGTCAAGTTCTTCTTTTTTTTTTTTTTTTTTTTTTTGAGACAGAGTCTCACTCTGTTGCCCGGGCTAGAGTGAGTGCCGTGGCGTCTGCCTAGCTCACAGCAACCTCAAACTCCTGGGCTTAAGCAATCCTTCTGCCTCAGCCTCCCAAGTAGTTGGGACTACAGGCATGTGCCACCATGTCCGGCTAATTTTTCTGTATATATTTTAGCTGTCTATATAATTTCTTTCTATTTTTAGTAGAGATGGGGTCTCGCTCTTGCTCAGGCTGGTCTTGAACTCCTGAGCTCAAACAATCCACCTGCCTTGGCCTCCCAGAGTGCTAGGATTAAAGGCGTGAGCCACCGTGCCTGGCCAAGTTCTTCTTTATGAATAAGAAAAATGGTCTATAAGGGAGACACTACTAACTAATCGATTACTTAAGCAACCACACACTCACATTAACCAATAGACTTTATTTAATAGATTATCCACTGGAGTCAGTAAATATAATCTTAGTTTGGTTTCCCTTGTGTAGCAGGTCACCTCTGAACTCCTTTTATCTTTTCTTTTCCTTAGTATTTTGAAAAACTGGGTTGTAGGACAGATGAAGTCCAAATGACACCTTATAGTTTAGTCCAGAAATCACACCTAACTCCCCATTGCAATATGAACATACCATATTATTTTGCAGGGAAGATACTCAATGTTTCATCTCACAAATATTACCTAGTGTTTACAATATGCCAGCCACTGGGATAGTGCAGGGGGATTAACGCAGACTTTAAAGTGTCGTGGACTGTATTAATGTCAACACTATATCATATTTACCAAGTATCTCGTGTGTGTGTGTGTGTGTGTGTGTGTGTGTGAGTGAATATACACATATAGGTCCATAAACTTTTTCTTTCAATAAAATATACAGTCTAGTAACAAATTATGATGCGTCACTGACTAATTTAACTTCTACACAGTAGGAGACAAAAGTGGCCAAACGTACACTTTATGCAAAGAGCTTAGGATTTTAAGGCAAAGTACAAATGCCATGAAGATGAAGAGGTGATTTCTAGCCTTTCTATGAGTATTTAATGGAGACTATAGGATGTTCCTTAAAAGTTCCATACTTACTCATCTCTGCAAACAGCTGTCTTCTTTCTGCCATGGTATTTCCTCTTTTCCCACTATCTTCAATCATTCTATGAGACAAAATGGTTACAATGTGTATTATCTTCATGCTAATGAGGCAAACAGCCATTTCTATGTAAACACACTTGCTGTATTTGTGCCATAAACATAGAGAAAACCTATTTAAAACTGTATGTTTTAAAAGTACAGCTTTACTTTTACTAACCTAAATTGTTGTACATATTTTCCCATATATAATGTTGTTGTAGTTGTTGGAGGGGTTATAAAATTTTTACTTTCTAATGTAAAAATAACTACAATAGCCAATGATCTTGTGTTACAACTAAATACAACCATCTATCATCTGTTAGGTGATTCATTTCACGTATAGTTTCTTTTTCAGTTTTGGGAATACCTATGAAGACTATAGAGCAGATTACTATGTATTCCATTCAACAGATGATGAATTAAGGGCACAGACATTTGGACTCCATGACCAGTATGCCTTCTACCTCATTCTGCTGACAGGTGTCCCTTGTACACCCAAAACCTCAATTTAGAAACAAGCAATTTTCTAAATATTCATTTCTAAGTTGAGGGTTTAGAACTTGCAACGGTTTTCCTATATGTAATAACTTCATGCAAGGTGGTTAAGTTCACATCTCTTTCCTTAACCATACTGTTGTCTGCAGTGGACCTATTCTACAAACACTTTCAAAATGTCAACAGTTAAAACAGAAAATAAAAAAAAGATACAAAAATTTGGAAATTAGCGTGAGGAAAAAAGACAACACTGAGAAAGTTAATGGAAATGTTTAGTCATACAGAGGGCTTTGGACCAAATAGCAAGGGTTTTAGAGGTTGATGGATTTGATTTTTAATTACATCTAATTAAACTTTTAAAAACTAAACTTTCTTCTCTCATATATACAGATATAGGTGCACACATACATACACCAATCTGACTTTTGTTTTGATTCTCAGGCATAGTTAACATGAGGCATAGCTCCATGGATTTTTTTGCCTGTCTTGCGATGGGCTCTTTCCGTGACTTTTTAAAAATGGGATTGCCCTCTTCCTAAAAGTTGAGTTAACTTGCAGCCACTGTTCAGGTCTCAGTTGTTCAGCTTCAGTTTCTTCAGGTGTATCTTCCTCTGAAATCTTCCCCAACTCTCTCTGATTGCCTGGGTTTGGTGCCTTTCCTCTGACCCACCATAGCGTGCAGTGACTGTCTCTCAATTCTGAGCACCCACTCAACAAATAACGTTCTCATCACAAAAAATAAGTTGGTGAGGTGACAGATATGTTAATTAGCTTGACTGAATCTTTCTATAATGTACACATAGATCAAAACATCACACAGCGCCTCATAAATATACACAATTATTATTTGTCCGTTAACAATAAATAAATAAAAACAAAAAACAAGTCTTTACTGAGTGCCTTTCATACTCCAGCAAGTCTGCTCTGCTCTGAGTGTGCTACAGTGATCAAGCCACAGTGTCTGTCCCTGTCCTCAAGGTGCTTACAGCGCAGTAGTAGAAATACAAGAGCATAAAAGCAATTAAGATACAATTACATATTATAGCCAAAGCAATGGAAAGAAAGATGTGAACAAGAGAGAGGTTGATTCCCTGGGGATACATTTAACAGAACTACTAGCAGAAGTCTGCTCGAAAGGACTCACCCGAGGGTACAAGACAAAATTAGTGGTGAAAATGATGTTCCCCAAATTGGTCAAATAGCCTCCCTAGTTGCTTCTATGAGTGAAGGATTATTTGCCCATTGCCAAGAAGGGAGAGAAGTACATGGAACAGCATTGGTTTATGGAGTCAAGGGAAGAGTGTGCACACATTCACAATGGGTAAGACAACACAACCAGGGTCTAGCCTGAATAACAACCAGAAAGAAGGAGAGTTATTAATAAGTCTTCCTCAATTTGGTAACAATTCACTGCTGAACATGGTCAAATACTTCCTTTTTATAAGGTTTTAAATATGCAGGTATATTTGATATACAGAACCGGAGAAAAACTCCCCTTTTCTGATTCACAAAACCCCATCTCCTTTACTCCAGAGGAAGTGGGTAGACAATAACTTGACATCCACAACATAGTCTGGATATAGCTTCCACATTTTATTTCAAGGGCTCAGAAGTAGAGGCGAGGCAGTAAGAGAGAAAGGAATAGAACGAGTGATGTGTTCCTGAATCTGTCTATATCCTGGAGCGAGATGAAAAGAACTATTAAAAATAAATCACAAAGGATGGCAGGCCAGAGAGCTCTGATTGAAAATGTCAGCGAGGTAAAGACTGGCATCTGAACTCACAGCACCTGCTGCTTGTACTATTCATCTGGCATTGTTGTGACAACTCTTTTCCTAGTTGACTTTTTGTTTGTCTCTCTGTAAGGTTTGAGAGCAGTAACTTCACAAATTTAAGATTCTTCCCAGTGCCTAGGAAAATCCAATCAGCAAATTATATAGCCAGTGAGTATTTATTGAATTAACAAAGGAGGAAAAAAAGAGGAAAGAGAGAGGGCAGACAAACAAGAGCTAAGTTTGCTTTCCATGAAATGAGTTTTCATTTCCAAAATCTGACTCATAGAAAAGCGAAATTCAAATTATACTAGTTTCAGAGATTAATTATTTGAAATAAGAAAAAACTAATTTGCATCACTTTATTTGATCTAGAACCATATATTTTAAAAGCAAAATCATATCTTATAAAATAGAACTTGAAAAGATGCAAACTACATTGATGTCAACTTTTGGTCTATTCATCATTTTTTTTTTGGTTAATTAACTCATAAAAGAACCATCACAATAGGTATTAATTCTCACTTCTAGGTAGAATGCGTACCTTATGAGAAAAAGGTGAAACTCAGTGGTGTGAAATAATAGAAGGCACAGAATATAATTATAAATATAAAAGAAAAATAACACACTTCTCATTTTACCCCTAGAGTTTCCTGGGAAGTAGCATAATTAGATAAAATTGAGAATACTCACTTATTACCCATTGATCATAGTCATCATAGTAAAAAGGGGGTTTGCTAGTTTACAGCTTGCACTGATTCAACAGAGGGACTCTTGGACAAAAGCCCATGAATCAAATAGGCAGAGAGCGTGGCTATGGGCTCTTTGGTTTCCAATTCAACTCTGATCAATGGGATTTGAGATACACAATGCTTGACTACATTCTCATTGCCTTTGGAAGAGAGAAGAGCACAACCTTCAGTAGGGAAAAGACAGAGCTCTTTTACAGAGAGCAGTTTTGCTTCTGAAATAACAGAAATTGTTTCTTCTTTTCATGAATTTCAGTATAACAGCTGCCCAAAGTCATATAGAGGAAGTGAAGGGGGAAATCACCCATCTGTGCTGACACTAATGTCACAAGGCACATGGCTCATGGACAGGGCAAATGTGGTCAGTTTCTGTCACTCCTTCATGTGGATAAGATGCTTACAACCTTAGAGTTTACAAGATTACACAAATGTCAAAAGGGTGAAAAGAACTAAGAGCAATGAATAAGTGATGAACCCCGTCAGATATTGACCCCTTTACTAGGGCTCAATCCCATGAATTATATAGGACATGTATTGCTTTCACTTAAAAGAATCCATCCATTCATTTCCTTAGAAATATTTATAAGTAGCTATAATCTGTCAGACACATTGGTCGTTTCTCAAGACCCAAAGATTAATAAGACATGATCTTTGCCCATAAGAAGCTCACAGCCTTAGAAGGGAAAACAAATTTTTCTAACAAATAACTATAAATTGGTATAATATGTACCATAACGAAAGTATATACTGCTAAGACGTAGTAGATTATATCTGGGATAATCTGAAAGAGGCATGAAAGAAAGGGTGATTCTGGAACAGAATTTTAAAGGATAAATAGGAGTTTTACAGATGGAAAATAGTGGAGGGAAGGCAATTATTGTTAGACAGAATCATGAAAAAAGCACCGAGCTTTAAGAAAGGGTATGGTTTAACCTGTCTTGCCACTAAAACATTTTTTTTTTGGCCATACTCTGAACCTACATTCTTTCTGTAACCTCAAGATGGTATATAAGCTTCTGCACCCCACTGAAGGCCTGGGTCTTCATTCTGAAGGCTCCCGTGTATACACGTTAAATAAATTTATGTGCCTTTCCTCCTATTAAAAAATAAAAATAAAAAGGGTATGGTGCATTTGGGAACTGGGAATCACTCAGTGTTGTTGGGTGCAAGTGTGCGTGAAGACACTGGAGAGATCAGGAGGCCTCAAACCTAGAAAGCCTTACTTGTCATGTCTAGATGATACAGGGCTGTCCTGTAGGACAGTGAGAGCTAACCACGGTTTAAGTAGAGAACTGATGTATAGAGGGTTAGGTTCAGGCAAGATTACTCCAGCATGTTGAGTGGAAAGACTGGGTAGGCAGGAGGGCAGTGCATGATTAAGGGAAGCGACCAGTTAGTTGGATACTTCTGTGATTCAAGAGCGAGATTATCATGTCTTACACTAACGAATTGATTTGAGAGAGATTAAGGAGACACATTCAATAGGACTTGGTGATTGCCAGGCCATATGGAGAATGGCAGAGGGGAGGACCTCAGCCTCTGTTCTCGCATATTAGGAAATAATCTTCTGCCCCTACAGCAATAATGAATTGGGATGAATAAGAGGTGAGGTGACAAAATCCCCCTTCTTTGAGTATAGTCATTAAAAGAAGGTTGCACAACTGGACAGGGAAGCTATGACTCTTTTCCCCTATATATAAAGAGAAATGAAATAACAAAGTAAAGCAGTTTGGGAAACAGTAAGAAGTAAAGAATAAATTCAAATGTGAGGCACAGAATGTTAGGAGAAAGGTGAATTATATTTTGGCATAGTGAGAATAAGTTCACATTAAAGTATCATATCCTAAAGTTAATTCCTGCATGATACACCTTTCATCCAATACCATCCATAATAAATATATATTTCTCTTATACACGATACATAAGAAGTTTTAAAGGTAAAATCTTAAACTAATAGTGTCTTACATTTCTATAACTTTCTAAAGATTATAAAGTGCTTTTCCCTATAACCTTGTGAGGAAGTCAGGGAGATATTATATTCCTAAACTACAGCTGAAGAACTTCAGACTGAGGCAGGTAAAAGTGGCTGTCCCCAAATAATTTTCTGGTAGGACATTGAATCCTTTTTTTTTTCTTTTAAGTTTTAAATTCCTAGGCTAGGATGTATTCTAACTGCCAGTAATCTTACTCCAGATGCTGTTGTTCAACACAAATTAAGATTTTCCAAAACTGGTAACCTGAAAAGAAGTTCATAGGACTTGGTGATTAACACATTAACTGCCATGTGAGTTGTATTTAACTCATGGTAATTTTGAGCCTGGGGCCTCATGAAGCAAAACCCTGTAGCTGGTTCATGAAAATCTTACTTGTTGATGTTCTTCTTATTACAATTAATATTGACAATTTAATTCTGAAAATGTGGATTGCATTGCATATGACTCACGCACAGAAAACAATAAAAAATAACAAAATTTTCATTAAATTAGAAAGGATCATTTTGTTTTCAAAAAGTTTTTATCCTATTTTTGTAATAAAACACCATGGCCCCAAGGAAAAAAAATTTTTTTTCTCATGTGGCAGTCAGCGTGTTAACGGGTCAAAAGGAGAATGGAGAAGGTCACGGTTCACTCAGACTTCACTGGGAAATTCCTTTGTGTGTCACTTCTTAATGGCATCCCCCATTTTAGGGCATTGTAACACAGGAAATAATCATGGAGATTAAAATAATTCCCAGTGTCCAGATTTATGTCAACCCAGACACATAGAAACACACCAACTCACACGCTGATTCACACTCTCACAATTTAAATCCACAAAAGCCGGGCAATGTTTTTAAAAAGGTCTGGCTCCGCTTTGCTTTCACTCCACTTTAGCAAACACTTAAGCAGACTGGCGTTTAACATGACGGGACTGTTCCCAGGCTTTATTGGCCTCCATTTTGCTCCAGGTGAATGACAAGAAAATGCCGGGTTCAGCAATCCCCAACCGCTGCAATCCCTGAAGTTAATAACTACAGCAAAGGCCATTTCAAGCTCCTTTCCTCCTTTAATTGATTTATGGGTGGCATTTAAATGCCTGTTTCCATTTCTGTTAATGAGGAAGGCCTTTGATATGACTTTCTCAGATTTATATTCTAGTCCTAATCTCTGGCAATATAATAAAAAAGTATTCAGAGCTCTTTCTTCTGGCAAAATATAATTGCATTTGCTTTTACTTCCTAGTCCTTTATCTAGATGAGCCCATGACAGTAAGAAAATGCTGTTACTAAAATAAATGGTTATAACGAGTTTCTGACTTTGTCTTGTACTTTGAACATCGTCTTCTACTCTTGGAATTTGGGTTTTATTTATTTTGGGGAGGGGGGACATGAGCTCACTAGTTTGGTGTAATGATCAGCTGGGTTTTCAGGGATTCCGTCTTCCCTATAAAGGATTCAGCATAGTTCTCAGCTGTGGCTGCCCGTCCCACCAGCCTTATCAACAATGCAAATACGTGGATCTACTGCATCTGGATTTGGAGCTGAGCATTTGTACTTTTTAAAAGCACCCTGAGTGCTTCTGATACACAGCTAGGGTTGAGCTATTATAAAAATATGTTGCTAGTTGAGTTTGAACGTGAACTTATTTGTACATTAGGTTGGAATTCTTATGTTGCTTTACAATATGTTTCTATAGCTTGTAATACTCATTTTAAAATTTAATTTGAGCCAAGGGAGAAGATAATTAATTATTTTGGAGGGAATGTAAATATACAAAAACATATGCATACTTTGATATGGGTATCTAATGGGGCAAACATTAAGAAATGGAAAATGGCATTAAAACAGGAGAGAACCGTTTTTATTCTGGAAAAAAACTACTTTTAGTGGTTCTTTCAAGTCAAGCAGGAACCTCTTGTTCTAGGGTAAGAGTGTACAAAGCTTAAGGACATTTGGTTTTGTTTGGTTTCATATGCTTTCATTTGGCTTTGTAAGAGGCTCGGACTCCAGCTCAATAGCAGCTGGTATCATACCACACCTCCCCCTCACTAGGAAGAAAGATCAGGTTAAAAGGAGCCTTTTGGAAGGATGATGATCAAAATTCAGACTCTGTCATGTGAGGATCAAAGTTATCAGTATGTCCCTGAAGGACTGGGGAGCCCTGCCTAAGGTTGAACTTGATGAAAAGGACCTCATTGGTCCCAATGGGGAGACCACCATAAGGAGAGGAGAGGTCCTCTGTACTGCTGTCTCCAGCACTGCACCAGGATCTCATATTTTTTCAGAGAATCGCATGTTATATAATATGATGTGTCTTGGGACAATGGCTCTGTGTGTGTGTGTGTGTGTGTGTGTGTGTTTGCATCTGTATTTCTCATAAGCAATAATGTATGGGCCTACTTTGTCGTGGTGGAATGAAGGCTGAACTGAACACTGGAGGGAGACACTTCCTTGTCCTTCTGTTGGGGCTGCTAAGTTCTTAACTTACAGGGGGCGGGTATTAGGAAACAACTGCCTTGTGATCATTTGGGACTTGTTTGATTCGGTGTAAGATGTTATCGTTCATAAAGACAGGTCTCTTTCTTTTTCCTACATATGAATTAAATAAAAAAAAAAAGTGAAAAGTTTCCCTCCCACCCTAGGAAATCATGAGACTATTTTTCATGAACTTTACAATAAGACAACCCTGAATTCTGTCATTGAATTTTTGAACCCCATTTAACTCATTATAGCAGGCATATATTGTATATATGCATAAACATTTATAAAAGTAAAATATTTTGGAATATTTTAAAGACTGTAATTCTAAAGAGATAAACTTAGCATCCCAGTAAGGAGGCTGCAACAGGACAAGGATGTATTTAGCTGGTTAAGTGGTATGATGCTGCCTTGTCTATAATTTTTTTAAAGATTAGACCCTTTAATGACCTGGTAAAAATTTGGACCCTCCCTCTACCAAAATGTTCACATTTACAGACACACAAATAAGGGAATTATAGTTCCTTGCATGGGCTGGTTTAAAGGAAGAAAGCCAGGACTTGGTGAGAATCAAAGGTAGTTTTATTTTATGGCAGACTCCAACTATTAGTGAAGTGGCAGCAGCCAATCACAGCTGACGCCTCTACACAGTGGATACTTCTGGGAGAGAGCAAGAAGGCTGATGGTGGCTTGCTAAGACCGAGGAGTGGTAGTGATGGCAGGATAAGGTAGCGATGGGCTCTTCACACGGCGGGAACCGGAGTGCCTGGATGTGCAACTCAGTACTCGTGGGTCAGGTAAAAACTAGCATCTGGAAAATCCAAAGTGCTCTGGAACATTACTAGCATGACGCCTGGTGTTTAAATAATTTGAACCCATCTTCTGTTTTCAAATATCTTAGAAAGTGTAGTAGACAGAAATAGATCCCTCCTTGTCCAACTCCAGTGTGCTGAGAAAAAAACCAAAACAAAAAACAAAACTGGGGCTGCTACTGGCCATGGGCTAATTGTTGTCTGGACTTTGGGAGAATTGGGAAACGGTGAGTGAAAATAAAAGTGTAGGATGGGGCATTGAGCATCTAGATGTAGGCCAAGGAGCCTTGTACTGTTTAAAATTTTCTTTCTTTTTAGGGTGGGGGTGCTGAGTTTAGAGAGGTGAGAAAGGGAGAGGCAGGAAATTATACCATGTTTTGCAATAGGACAAGAAAATCAGACTTCTTCTGGGAGAAGAAATAATAATAATAGTCATAGCACTGTATAAAACTATTATCATTTTACAAAAAACCTTACTATGAACCAAGCACTATGCAGGGCTTTTCTCATTGTGTTCTTATAAGAACACTAAATTTATGAAGAAGATCCCATGGTGATCACAGCAACAACAAAAATAAATAAATGGGACTTGATTAAATTAAAAGTTTCTGCACAGCTAAGGAAATAATCAACAGAACAAATAGACAACCTACAGAATGGAAGAAAATATTTGAAATACATCTGATAAAGGGCTAATAACTAGGATCTACAAAGAACTCAAGCAAATTATCAAGAAAAAACAAACAACCCCATTAAAAGTGGGCAAAAGACATGAACTGAAGATTTACCAAAGAAGATAGACAAATGGCCAATAAACATATGAAAAAATGCTCAACATCATTAATCATCAAATGCACATTAAAACCACAATGAGATATCACCTTACCCTTGTTAGAATGGCTTTTATTAAAAAGTCCAAAAACAATAGATGCTGGCATAGATGCAGAGAGAAAGGAATGCTTATACACTTCTCGTGGGAGTGCAAGTTAGTACAACACTATGGAAAACAGTATGGCGGTTCCTCAAAGAACTTAAAGTAGACCCTACCATTTGATCCATCAATCCCACTCATTAATCACTATCTACCCAAAGGAGAAGAAGTCATTTTATCAAAAAGATACCTGTACTTGAATGTTTATTACAGCACAATTCACAATTGCAAAGGTGTGAATTCAACCCAAGTACCCATCAATTCATGAGTGGATTAACAAAAAATATGTATACCATGGAATACTACTCAGCCATGAAGAAGGATGAATCAATGCCTTTTGCAACAATTTGGATGGAACTGGAGACCGTTATCCTAAATGAAGTATCTAAAGAATGGAAAAACAAACACCACATGTACTCACTATTAAATTGGAACTAACTGATGAGCACACATGTGCACAGAGGGAAGGGAAGTAAAACTCAGTGGAAATCAAGCAGGGGTTAGACGGAAAAGAGAGGATGGGCAAAAACCTACCTAACAGGTACAATGAACACTATCTGGGTGATGGGCACACTTATAACCCTGACTCAAGCATTACAAAAGCAATCCATGTAACTACAAGCATTTATACCTCTGTAATATTTTGAAATAAAAAAAGCACATGATTGAATCCAATTATATTTACTCACTAAAAAATTTTTTTTCTTTTAATAATGAACCCCTTGATAGTTTCATCAAAAGTCATACAGTATAGGTGTTGTACTCACTTGGTGGTTTTTAGCTTTATTTGAATTATATGTACATTTTACTGAATTCAAATCTATTTTTGTTTTAAGATTAGGTATTAATAACACACAATCTATTAATAATATGTTGCTAATGCATATTCTCTGTTCCCTGGGCTAGAGTGCAGTGGTGTCATCATAGCTCACTGCAACCTCAAACTCCTGGGCTCAAGGAAAAATAAAAAAGGAACACCAAAAGGTTGGTATTATTAGTCCCATTTTACCAATATGGAAACCAATGTTCAGAGGGATTAAGCAATTGCCCGAGTGGACAATTTAAAGTTTAAAACTAGACAAGCCTGACTGCAGATCCTATTGGGCTTCCTAAGAAAGATCAAAATAGAATTTATGAAATAAAACTAAAAGGAACTGCCGTGTTTTCCTGAGGGTTGTGGTGCTGGGGCACTGCCCACACAGACACCCTGAAATGGGCTAAAGTACAACCTAAGACATGCGTGAGTGAGTGCCGGAGTGGGTGGGCAGGATGCAGTTCATGGATTGTGCAAAGCCCCATTTTTGCCAAGGAAAGAGACGTGTGAGTCATAAGGTATCTATTTCCTCTGCATTTTCCCTTCACTTTCTTCCACCTCTCCTTTTTATCTTATTCTCTTGTTCTCTGATCCAACCTTCCTTCCCTGTCCTTGTTCTTTTACTTCCTCTCCTTAACTCTGCTTCTTTATTCACTTTCTTCTTTTCCCTGTCTTAGGGAGTATAACTTCATCCAATGAGCTAGATAGTTCTTACCTTGAGAAAGAAAGATCAGGCAAGCACAGTGGGTAAAGAAACATCATGAGGGCCATACCAGTCATGTCACCCATGATCTGTGAATCTTGCAGTGGCATGGAGAGCCTTGTGGTGCTTTATACCACCATACACTCAGAGCACAGAGCTGCGTTTCATAGGTATGAGGATTCTTGAATGAATGAATAAAGATAGAGGGAGGTAGTCATTTATTTTGTGTAATTTTAGTGGAACTAGAAAACTGTCCATACCATAAAACCTCTCCTCCATTTCCTATGTGTCATTGAGATGTGTCTTAAAATTTTACCATAAGAAGTTTATTTTATGCCCTTAAAATGCAAATTTCCTTTGGAAAATAATAAAGTTCATCTTAGTGTCATTAATTTAGTTGCTTTCTTCTTAATATCTGGCCGAGAAAAACACAGTGAAGGACTGGCAATTTTGATTCACTGGAAAAAGGAAATAATAATGGCTCTGTGTGATTTCTAGGGAGGCCAGGTCTGATGATACTTTCCAGAGGCCACATCAGGCAACTGTCCTTTGAAATAAGGAAGATGGAGGGCGAATGGCAGATGGGGGCTAAGGCAGGTAGGTGGGAGGGTGCCAATGTGACCATCACTGTGTATGTACAGATTCAGAACCAATACAAAAGCATATAAAGAGCGAGGGTTTCCAAATTCAGTACAAGAAGGGTAAGAAGAGATGATAGAGTATGTCTGTTAAAAAAAAGTTTTTTTAATCCCTTTCCTCCCTACTGATTGTACTACATGTTTCTGATAATTTATTTGGGCCAGAACAAATATTTTTAAAGAGTAAGTCTCAAGAATTCTCAATTGCAGAAAGAGCTATTTTGTTCTTTAATAAACATGCATTTAAAATGAGGACTTAAGGGAACCTCCATTTAACAAGTTTACAATCTAGTTTAATGTGTCAGTAAAATGTGGAATACAGATTGATCCAGAGTTAAATATTAAATTAATTAATATGATGCTATTTTTTGCCTTTCCCCACTCAGATTCTCTCTACCGTAAATATTTCAGGCTGATATAAAACAACTTAGAAAATAGCAATATTTAGAAACAACATAAAACAACATCATAGGGACTCTGGTGATTGCTATCCAACAAAAACACAGCCAAGTATATGGGGTTAATGAATGTAGATGCCAAAATTAAATAGGCCAAATGGAAAAGAAACAGGCACAGTGTATGAGCAGCCAGAAGTTATGGCTACAAGATCCCCAACAGTAAACAATGGCATTGTGCACACCATGGTGCTTTCCCCAGGATGAGGGTTGATGGGCAGGACAGGAATAGAGAATGGAAAGAGAAGAAACAGAGGCAGCCCTTATTTCTTGCCTCTGGATCTGTTCCTGTGAATTATAAGGCTCTTAGTTATGTCCCTTCCATTGAAGAGAATTTTGTCTGAAATTAAGGAAAGCCTGGGAGAAATGTGTTTCTTGAGAGAGCCATGGCTCTAAGTTGGTAGTTGCCAAGAATTTGAGTGGGAAAGAATAGCTGGTGGGAACTCGCCTTCTTTTGCAGTCTTGGATCGCCCAGGCCTCCTGAAATGATCCTGGTGAGGCAGAGGCATGGATGCCTGGGTTATATAGTGGGAAGAGACTCTGAGAGTCATTTACTGAGTGTAATAACAATAATAATCAACATTTATTAAATGCTTCCTGTATGGGAGGAGGATCTGAACTAAGCATTTTACATGGATTATTTTATTTATTACTTATCCTAACT
The DNA here is from genome assembly GCA_028533085.1 of Varecia variegata. Taxonomy (NCBI): domain Eukaryota; kingdom Metazoa; phylum Chordata; class Mammalia; order Primates; family Lemuridae; genus Varecia; species Varecia variegata. Next base: position 28,860,493 of record CM052443.1, read on the forward strand.
CTGAGATAAGGCATACCTAATTATCCTATTTTACAGATGAGAAAACAAAGGCTGATGAGGTAGACAGAATGGTCCCTCAGAGATGCCCCCATCATAATCTCCATAATTTGTGAGTAAGTTATCTTCCATGACAAAAGGGACTTTACAGATGGGATTAGGTAAGCATCTTAAAGTGGGGAGATTATCCTGTATTATCTGGGTGAGCCCAGTGTAATCATGAGTCCTTATAAAGGGTCGAGAGAGGCTTTGAAAATGGAGGAAGGGCCCACAAACCAAGGACTGCAGGTGGCTTCCAGAGCTAGAATTGGCAAGGAAACGGGCTCTGTCAACTTCCTGAGGGAAAGCAGCCCTGCCAACACCCTGATTTTAGTAGAGGAAGACCAATTTTGGACTTCTGGAGCTCCAGAATTGTGAGATAATACATTTGTGTTGTTTTAAGCAACTAAATCTATGGTAATTTGTTACAGCAGCAAAAGGAGACTAATACAACTGAGAAGGGTCAAGACACTTTCACAAGACCACATTGCAGGTAGCACAGAATCAGGATTTGTGCTTAAGAAGTCTCTGCAGAGACTCAGCCAGCATGCTGCACTACCTCCCCAAGCCTTCTTAGACTCTGCTAGCTCCTAAACACCACTTACTGAGACCTATTGGGCTAATTTCTAATTTTCATGATCTTTAATCATGATCTTTAATCCTCACATTAGCTGGTGTTATGATCCCTATTTTACAAGGGAGGAAAGTGAAGCTTAGAGATTTTACAGAACTGAAATTTGAACCTAGGTCAATCTAACTGACCTTCAATCCACGTTTTTAGCCTTTTCCTTTTTCTATATATTTGACTAATATTTATTGAGTATCTGATCAATGCCAGCATAAAATGCAAACTCAAATTTGAGTACACCTCAGTAATTCTTAAAGACACCTAGATGGCTCATACAGGAGTCCCTATATCAATTATGCTCCAAGAATATTCCACTCCAGAGGGTTAGTGGTGAAGTTTTTGGACATAAAGTTACCATTGACACAAGCTCTTTCAATCGTAAGGGCTTCTCAATTAGAATTAGCTAGTCTACACTCTGATGTCATCTATATCAATATATTTAATTAGCTCTGATTGCTTAATTAATATGATCAAATTTTATAGTGATAAATACAGTAAAGAATATTTTGAGGTCATTAAAATGTCAGTCCACAGATCTGACTATCACAATAGAAGAATCATTGGAACCCCAATCTACCACATATCAAAGATCATCTGAATGGGGGGATATCCCACTTATAATAGCTAAAGTCTTCTGAAACATAAAAGTAGCTAGCTAACCAAAGAGTGTGGAAATAAAGTACATGCTACTGAGAACATTATGACTCCCCAAGCCAGTACCACAATGAATTACATTAACCCAATTAAAACATCACATCCATTTATTATGTTATGTTATTCTTACCCTAAAAGGACAAAGTGATATACAATACAATTATTTAGAAAATGGACCTGCCCAGAGAACCAGAAAACAAAGCTAATTTTTGAATTACAATCCCTTGAAGTTAGGGTTTGTAAATGGAACAAATAAACACACACACACACACACACACACACACACAAACACACACACGTTGTGTTCCTCTGATTCATGACACCCAGATTTCCAATCACTTCCAATCACTTCCAATTACACCCAGACCTCCACTGCACAGACACACTGCTAGCAACAGTCACAGGGATGGAAAATAAACACTGAGGCATGTGAACAAAACACGTGTAGCCAAATAGCATGAACACCACTGTGGACACACTTTTGAGACTATAAAAGTCACTCCTGTGATGGGTCAATATGTGTCACCTCTGTGAATCTCTGACTACTGAAAGCACGTGTTCCAGATTCCCATTTCAGCGTCTGCATTTATGGAAACAAGTGTCCCCGGAGTTAGTGAGAACACAGCAAAGGCTAATAAGCAGGAGGCTAAGTGTCCCCAACTGAACAAGCAGTTCTTTTTTAACAAAGCCTTTTGCCTAGGGGTACTCAAGCCATTTGCTGATGGAGCTGGGTACACAGACAAGCGGTCACCATTTCACTGTCATTCAATGCACTGAGTCAGTGATGCATTTAATAGCACCTTAGTGACTTCTAAGACTTAATGAGTCTAAACTACTACCTGGAAATGATTAGGCACTGAGAAACATAACTACTAGAAAATGGTTCTTTAAAAGCTCTAAAAAGCTGTTAAAAGGGATTCTGGGACTTAGGAAGTTTAGTATATGTGATGACTAGTATCCTTTGAGCTCACATGGTATAGAAATCAATCTCAGAGATGCTCCCTTCTGACTGTCAGTTGTTACATTACTAGGCTTGAAACTTGAATCAGTCCTGTATTTTACCTACGGTCAGGTCATTTCACATAAAAGCCAGAATCTGCATAACATTTCAGGGGAGGACAAGAATGGTGTGTAAATAAAGGACTCACACCAAGCAGTGTCTCCCCATGACTTTCCCACTAGGAACAGGTGTCTGTACTACTGTTTCCCAGCTTCGCCTTGTCTCATGATGAGAACAATGAAACTCAGAAGTCAAGCAATAGGTCCAAGGCTGCCTAGTGAAGTAGCAAAGCCAACACCAGAATTTAAATTTTTGGCTTCTGCTTAGGGATTTTTTTCCTTTTCTGATTTGGAGATCTATTTCTTTGATCCAGTCCCTCTAGTGTAAAAATTCTCTAGAACTTCCATCAAGCAATAAATAGGAGGTGTCAGGGATGGGGGTGGTGAGGAATGAGAAACTAGGAGTTTGAATGTGATTGTCATAGTCGCAAGGGTCCACAGAAGTTCTTTCAAGCAAGCAAGTCATCACCCTGTGGCACATCTGCCTGAAAATGTTTTAAACTTGAGTTATTATTCTCCAAGGTCCATTAATAGTCTGTAAAGCAGCTAAGCTAATGAGAACCTCGAATGACAGAGCTTTTAAAAGTTTGATGTGCCTTTGTTCGTCCAAACTTAGGATGATGCCAATATTTTATAGAGGTGTGTAGGGAGAAGACTATTCGTGATAATGAAGGACAGAAAAAGAACTAGACCTCTCACCTCCAAACAAAAGGAAAAAATGATAGTTACTTTTAATTTTTAAATATGTCACTTAGAGTATGACAAATGTGCTTCTCTTTAATAGAAAGCTTGTTAATATCCTAATCACACTAAATCAGCCAGGTGTTTTTCAGTTTAAAAAGTTCAAGCGAATTATGCAGCTTTTCTCTGCAAAACTTGCCAAGAGTTATTTGCAATGTGATCTTGGAAACTTTAGGCATAGCATTCTGCACTAATCCTTCATTAATGCGCCACTCCCAGCTCTGGGATCTCAGAACCAGGACCCCCCCAGGACTGTAAACTGTGCACAAAACTCTAGAGAGAAGGAGTGTGGGGAAGAGCATGGCTAGCAGGCTGGCATTCCTCACTGTCATGTGCCCCCCTCTATCAGACATGCCACACCCTGAACACAGCAGAGGGGAGAGATTTGTCAGATCAGGACAACAGACAGAAGGAGAGGATGAAGAGGCCCAGGTGCAGTAAGAGGGAACAGGGTGAAGAGAGAGGAGCTGAAAGGAGTGTGACTGCCACTCAGCTTTGACAGAGTCTCCAGACTCATCCTGGTTCACTTGGCAATCTGGATTTTTAGTAAACCATATGCTTTGAATGGCAAAATACCAATGTGGACATCTTTGTTTTGAATGAAGCAAACATACAATGTTGTTCAATTTTTGAGGTTCCTAGGATATTGCCCTGACTAGCTGGACCCGTACTGTGTGCCATCTCGGTTTAGACGTTGCACTTCTATTACTGCAGCATGCATTACATGAGCTAATTTAGTAGCCATGCCTATAGTGTCTAACAGCCTCTGTGGTCAACAAACACGCATCTTGGAGAATAGCAAGTAAAAGCAGGATGGACTTCCCACTGCTTTTAATTTAAAGCCCCAAATCCTTAAAATGGGTTTGTATGTCTAAACCATCTGGTTCCTAGATTTATCCTAGGCCCATGTGTCTCTGCTCACTCACTGCCCTCTGGTCACACATACCTCAGGGTCTTCCCTTCTGCTGCTTCCTTTCCCTGGAACATTCTCTTTTCTCTTCCCAGTGCATATTTCAACCTCTCCCAGCCCCAAACCCGGCCAGTTCCAATTAGCGTCTTTACCCCAGAGCAACTTTTCCTAATTTCTCTGATATACTCTAGATATCTGTTTTTATAATACTCTCATACTTTTTGTAACAATATTCTTTTATAATAATTTCTTTTATCACAATTGTAGTCATAAAATACATTATGACATTATTTTTTTGGTGTCTGTTTCACTCATAGGACTGTCAGTCTATGCATGTCTCCGGGATGTTCATTAGTACGACTTGTGCCCAGAATGAATGAAGTCAGGGAACACTACACTGACTGCAGGCCAGTGCGCGGTTTATATTTCATAGAGGAGGAAAGAGCGAGCTCTGGGAAGGTGCCTGTGCACAGGACTTAAACAATGCAAGCAGTAATTACAGAATTTTAATCTGGCAATAAATACACAGGATGAATTGGAGATGGAGAGAGACCAAAGCCCTGGAAGATGTGGCCTGGAAGGGCCGCAAGTGAGAACTCAAACAGAGAGAGGGGTCAGTCCCAAGAGCCGAGAGGCTTCCTTTCTCTAAGCAGCCCCTGGCTGTATACACTGTAAAGGGGGGAAAGACTACAAGAGATGACTCAGTTGGAGAAAATGAGAGATATCTTGCCCTTTTATTCTTATGGCTTCAAATATATTTTTAAGAGATGGGGAGATGTGGTAAAGAACAGACCAACTTAGAAGAAATGATTAAGATTTCACTTAAGTGAGGTTTCACAATAATTTTATGAAATAATTTTGTACATATAAATAATTTTAAATTTTAAACTGTATATTATTTGTGTCTGTGAACTTAATAGCTTTTATAAGTACAACTTGGTCAGATTTTTAAAATAATTGTTAGCTAGCTCCTTCTTTGGTGATTAAGATAGCCTTTTACATACATCAAAAATATACAGTCTGTTTCAGTTCAGCCCCAAATGGTTAATTATCGATAACTCTGAATTTTTTCAGTTTCCTTACAATGCCAAAACTTTTCTGATATGGCTATTTAAAAATGAATACTAATTAATTTTTACTACTTCCTGGTTTTGAATGGAGCTCATTTTTTCATAAGCCACAGAAGGTAAGAAGTGTTGCCTCGTGGCACTTTATGTTCATCCTGACAAAACTGAGGATATGTAGCAAAGTAGGAAGATCAAATTATATGAGGAACAAGTACAGAGTTATTCCCCAGATTTTGTCATTTATAGAACCAGATAGATTATTTTTAAACATTCAAAATTCCCTACTGAATTTTCCATCACTCAAGCAACCTGGCTAATTCACACTGCTTTTGGCCAAAATGTACTATGAATATTTCTCAGAAGTTCATAAAACTATTCTTATTTTAAATGCATAATTTTGAATAGCCCAAGAGTATATTAGGAAAATGCCTTTTAATCCTAAGAAGTTCCAGGCATTTAAATGAAGCCTTAAATTTCAGAATATTGAGATTTTTATCTTTACGAAGTCAACTCCATCTTCTCAGTCCACCCCTAGTGGTTTTTAGAACCTGGAATTGGATTCGGTCCCTACAATTGGTCTTCCATTCTTTTCTCCTAATGTTTTACTCCATTTAAAGATCCATGACACAATGGCTACGGCAAGCAATTAAATTCCCCCTTTGGTGACAAATACTATAATATCAATGGGAAATGTACATCCTTAAATATTTTGTCTGAGTGGATTTATTCATATTAATTATGACTCATATATAATTCATTTGAAAAGATTCACCCACGGTTTTTAGAAATGAAATCTGTAACAAATGGAAACAAATGACAAATAATGCACACACACATATGTGCAGCGTGTGAATACTCATTGGGGAAAGTAACATTTCAGAGTTTAATATGCTATTGCTGTTGTTATTATAACCTTTATCAATGTTTGCCAATCTGAAGGCACAACTACAAACTACAGCACTCAGTCATTGGCGTTTGTGAGAGCTCTCCACATGCAGGGCATTGACCCAGAATTTCCAACTCCATGGCACAGACGTCTTCTAGGACTATTTGCCATGAAGTTATACTCTGTATATTGAACACTATTTTCCCATTTTTAAATGAAAAATAAACTCCAAAGATAATAAAGTCATAGGAAATAATATCTTTGGGGTGGGGTGAAGATCCTGTATGAGATAATAAGAGGAGATGAAGGTGAGGAAGTGGCTATTTCCATGCATTGTTTCAGAGACCTTATGTGAACAGTACCCCTTAAAGTTAGGTCCAGGGAGAGCTGCCTCTTCTGGTTGGCCAGTGGAATGACAATGTGTGATGACGTGAGGCCAAGCAATGAAGTAATGCAATGAATTTCTAAGAGCCATACTAATTAATAATAACAACAATAATAAAAAGAAATCAACAGTAAAAACAATTCAACTTTAAAATATCTTTGTGTTCTTCTTGGTGTATAATGCCCTCCTGAAGAGCCTAGCATATAAAGTTGCCAGACTTAACAAATAAAAATGTTTTTTTTTAGTATAAGTATGCTCCAAATATTGAATAGGATGTACATATACCAAAAAGTTACTCATCGTTTATCTGAAACTGAAGTTTTACTGGGCCTCCTGTATTTTATCTGGTAGTCCTACTAGTATAGGAATAGCACGTTAGACTCAGAAATTATTTATTGGGTGGTTTAATTTTTTTGCTTGGGATTATTAGAAGAGTCTCTTTTCCAGCTTGCTGATTTTTATGTTGGCCATGGATTTTTTATTCAAATGAATTCCTCAACCTGAGTCAGGTACCTAAAACAGATAAGTCGGGAGTTGCTCTGGCAGCGGAAGGAAAGAACCCAGCCCACTCTGGCTCCCACCCCTTGCTACTGTTTGAAATCCATTTCTTTAGCCCAGACATTTCATCTTAGATGAGAAAAGGGAGATCACAGAGGAGGGTGACTGCAAATCCAGTGTCTCTGCTTTAGATCACACTGTCTCGGCATATACAGGTGACTTTGTAGTACAGGAATGAGCTATACTCCTAAAGTTAATTTACAAGCTTTCATTACAGCACTGAGAACATTCTCCTGTTCAGAAAATGCTATAGCATTAAAGTTACATTATTAAGTGATCCAGCAAGGTAGGTGAAAAAGAAAATATCTGCCATGGAAAAGTATCAGGGGGAAAAAAACCCCAACTATTTCAAATAAATGATGGGTAAGATAGATAGGTTTTCCCAGACTAGCCTGAAAACCTAATGAGCATGGTTTGTGTTAGTGAGACAATGTGGAGTCACGCAAACAAATATTCTATTCTCTCTCTTTTCTTTTTCAGCTTCAGTCAGACTGAGAAACCTAACACTGATAGGGAAGAGACTAATTTGGTGGTGAGAGCAGAAAATGCATAGAAATACAGAGTGAATAAAGAAATTGAGGCTCTGCTAATCTTTTCCAAATTCTAAGAGAACTGACAACATTCTAAGAACATCTTAAGTGTCTTCCCCATCCCTCACCTGCCCTGTAACTTCTTCCTTCTACAAAATTACAACCGTAAGGAAAGGGAAAAGTCCTCCATGTCTAATACTGTCTATTTGTCCATTTACCTACTCATTAATGCAATAATGAGTTAAAAATGTGGGCCATGTGCTATATGATGCACTGGTGATACACAGTGGTAAACAAGATAGAAATAGCTCCTGCCCTCAGGGAACTCATAGTGGGGGAGACAGACATGAAAACATGATTACAAAAATAATTAATTATCATTGTGATAAGTGATACTCAGTACAGTTACTTACTGTAAACACTGGCTACCCAATACAAAATCATCATCATCATCACCATCATCATCATTCCTGATACACTTACTATGTACTGTACGTTGTGCAAAGTGGTATACATTCCTTATATCTAAAATTCACACAAATCTTGGGAAATAGCAAGATAGATATTATTATTACTACTTGAAAAGATATGGCAAAACTTTTTTTTTTCTATTTATAACCTCGACTCTCTTTTGTGGAGGCCATGGAAAGACCCTTTGTTCTGGTTCCTTGATGCATTTGAGTATGAAAGTTTGGAACAAGAACAGAAGAGAGCTAAATTTCTCAGCATAGTAAGAGGGGAAATATTTGTGTTCCTAAGAAACAACCTGCAGACATATGCGAGCAGTGGAAAAAGGAGAAGTAAGATAGAGGTTGCTGGAGAGAAGACAAAGGCTGTGTGCCTCCCCAGTCCCATCAGTCCTTGCCAACCCCAAACCTTCAGTGAAGTGATGGGACACACCTATGTGAGTGGATTCTTTGGTGGACACTAGTGAGGGGGCAGAGTTCCACTTGCAGTTTGATAAAGGGGAGAAGAGAACACAACACGCATAGACATTACTGTTTAGGGGACAGTAACCATAAGAATAACCAAACGTGCAAAGGGTTCACATTGGTTAAAACCAACTTTATGTGAATCCTCACGGGGCTAGAAGTCCCAGCAGACAAATGGGTTATCCAGACGAGGACATGTGGACTCAGAGAGGTCCCAGAGCCAGGTATTGAATGGAAATCACTATATTTGAAACCAAATCTGACTCCAAGGTCTATAGGCATCCTACATTGCCATGTTTCCTCAGTTTTTGTCAGAAGACACCAGTGACCACAAGGCAACACTTCTGACCTGTGAAATAATTCGGAAGAATTAGCTCCAGACTGACCAGGGTATAGGCTGGCCATTCTCATGTCACAGTCCCCAGCAATTGTGTACTGTTTTAACACTTAGAGTTTAAAGCACTTTTACACACCTTACCTAATGTATGGAATTTTACTTCTTCTGAAGGAAGAATTAAATAAATTGTGCTAAATAAATCCCAAGGCTTTGTTAGTGTTTTTCACTACAAACGTTCATCCAGCAGTTTCTCTATGGGCATTATCTACTAAGTGCACCTTTGCCAAGCACAGTCACTCAGCTGGGGCACAAATGTAGAGCTTGCATGTGTAGTGCTGTGGACAGACTTCAAGAACAACTTGTACATCCTGTAGGCTTTGGAAAGCAAACTGGGGACATAATGTCCTGGTTAAAGCAAATGCCTACACTTATTTTTGGAATTATTCCTCGGAACTGTGGAGAGATGGATTTTTTCATGCAGAACCAAGGACAAGAAACAAAAAGGTTAAGGAAACACAAACCTTGAAGTCTTAAAGCTCTACTAAACTTATCTAGTGTGTCTTGGAGGTTTAATCACCAGGGAGAGTAAATCCTCAGCAGGTATAAATAACCTTAGGTTTCGTTTAAATTGTCTGCTTTGGCTGGGGGACTGCCAGCCCTACAAAGACTATTATTTCTGGTTGCCATTTATGTCTTTCCACCTTGAATTTCCCATCTTCTGCTTTTTCTTCATGTCCTAATTTAGACTGTGTTTACTTTTGTATCTTCGAGAATGCCTAGTATGCTGTTGAAAATACTCTTTGAATGCCAAATATGGGAATGTGCCCAACCTCCTTCAAAAAAGTTTAGAAATTTGAGTATGAAATTCTTTTAATATATTTGAATCCTACACCTAGTTTTAAAGTATGGAAAATATCCAACATTTTAGCTCAGGCACACACTCTGACATATTGTTCTCTTTGTTAGCTTTTCTCAAAGCAGTGTTCTCAAGGGAGATAACAGCAACTTGTCACCTAGATGTTTAATTCGGAAGGTATCTTAACTTTTTAAGTTGCTCCTTTGCTTTTTCTCCCACACAGAAACACAGAATGCCCTTCTCTCTCCTTTGATTGTGGATGAAGTAGTCATAGGAGCTTAAGAAAGACAGAACATTTTGGAGGGAAGGTTTGGTGACAGAGTTAAACATACCTTAGTTCAAATTTTCATGCTGCCATGTACTACCTCCTTGTTCTTGAGCAAATAACATAAGTTTTTCTTACCTTCAAGCTCCTTATTTGAAAGTGGACACAATAATCCACCTTATGTAATTCCATGAGAACTGAATGAGATGACTTTGTAGAATGTTTGTTATCGTACCTATGAGTTTCTGTCATTGACATCTGATAATTCCCTTCTGCTCTCTTGTATTACTTTTCACAAATTAAAAAAAGGGCCTTGTTTTTTCCTTTTCTCAAAATCATTTTTATCCCAATTCCTTATTATTGATTTATAGAAAAATTCCAAAAATTATACAAAAGAAGATAAAAACCATACTATTAATTTTTGGTTCATATTCTTCTTGCCTCTTTTTTTTCCAGATATGTTCATTTTATTATAAGTAAAACATATTCCATTTTTATTGAATGTAAAAACCATGGACTCACTTAACTGAAACACTAAATTCTATAACATACTGACAATCGACTTTTGCAAACATTTTTTTGAAATTTTAAAATGAGTTATTTTAATCTGAATATAATCCAAACCTCTACATATTATTCCCATTTATGAAAAATAGGAGATAAAGAAATATGTTATTATTCAGGAATAACATTAATCGGGTGTTGGGCAGGTGTGTAGGGGGGAGGAGATGGGTGTATACATACATAATGAGTGTGATGCGCACTGTCTAGGGGATGGACACATTTGAAGCTCTGACTCGGGGGGTGGGGGGGGCAAGAGCAATATACATAACCTAAACTTTTGTACTACCACAATATGCTGAAACAATAATAAAAAGCTATGAAAAAAAAGAAATATGTTATTTTTACACGACAAGGAAATAATCAGCCAAATCTAAAATGGGGGATATTCCATAGGACAAATGGCCTTATTTTTTCCCAATAAGTATCATTTTTAAAAGAAGGAGGATCTGTTACAGATTAAAAGAGGCTTAATAAACAGATCAACCAAATAAAGTGTACTTGCTTGGGCCTCATTTGGATCTCATTTTTTCCCCCTTTATTTCAGAATATTTCGGGGGTACAATGTTTTGGTTAAATGCCTCTTTTCTATTCATAGTTGCACTCACACTGAGTATTCAATTTCAAATTATGACTTTTAAACTTAATTTATATTACAGCATTGCAAAAGTAAGACATATCTGCTGAAGAACATTTATAAAATGCAGGAAAGTAAAGAAAGCAAAGATATAAAAATTAATCTGTTGTCTATAGATAATCATTAAGAACATCTTGCTTTAATTTCCTTCTCTCTATCTTTTTCTGCCTTTACTCCCTCCCATATTGGGATTAGAAGGTAGATGGTATTTTATTTATTTCAAAATATTAAGGGGGTATAAATGTTTTTGGTTACATGGATCACTGTTGTAATGCTTGAGTCACAGCTATAAGTATGCCCATCACCAAATAGTGTTCATTGTACCCATTAGATAGGTTTTCCCCTTCCCTTTTCCCCTTTCCCTTCCCTTTTCTTCTCTCCCCTCTGCTTGATTTCCACTGAGTTTTACTTCCCTCTGTGCACATGTGTGCTTGTCAGTTAGTTCCAATTTAATAATGAGTACATGTGGTGTTTGTTTTTCCATTCTTTAGATACTTCACTTAAACCTAAGTGAAGTATCATCTAATGGTCTCTAGTTCCATCCAAATTGTTGCAAAAGGCATTAATCCATCCTTATTCATGGCTGAGTAGTATTCCATAGTATACATATACCACATTTTGTTTATCCACTCATGAATTGTGAGCACTTGGGTTGATTCCACATCTTTGCAATTGGGAATTGTGCTGCAATAAACATGCAAGTGCAGGTGTCTTTTTGATAAAATGACTTCCTTTCCATTGGGTAGATACCCAGTAGTGGGATTGCTGGATCAAATGGTAGGTCTATTTTTAGTTCTCTGAGTAATCTCCATACTGTTTTCCATAAAGGTTGTACTAATTTGTATTCCCACCAATAGTGTATAAGTATTCCTTTCTGCATCCACGCCAGCATCTACTGTTTTTGGACTTTTTAATAAAAGCCATTCTAACACAGGTAAGGTGATATCTCATTGTGGTTTTAATTTGTATTTCCCTGATGATTAGTGACATTGACCATTTTTCCATTTGTTTATTGGCCATTTGTCTATCTTCTTTTCAAAAGCTTCTGTTCATGTCTCTTGCCCACTTTTTAGTGGGGTTGTTTGTCTTTTTCTTGCTGATTTGTTTGATTTCTTTGTAAATTCTGGATATTATCCCTGTATAGGATGTATAGTTTGAAAATATTTTCTCCCATTCTCTAGGTTGTCTATTTGTTCTGTTGATTATTTCCTTAACCATGCAGATGCCTTTTAATTTAATTAAGTCCCATTTATTTATTTTTGTTGTTGCTGTAATTGCCTTTGGGGTCTTAATCATAAATTCTTTGCCTAGGCTGATATCTAGAAGAATTTTTCCTACATTTTCTTCTAGAATTCTTATGTTTTCATGCCTTACATTGAAATTTCTTATCCACCTTGAATTAATTTTTGTGAGTGGTGAGAGAGAGGGATTCTGTTTTGTTCCTCTGCATGCAGCTATCCCATTTTCCCTGCACCATTTGTTGAATAGGGCTTCTTTTCCCCCAGTGTATATTGTTATCTGCTTTATCAAAGACCAATTGGTTATATATGGATGATTTTATATCTGGGTTCTCTGTTTTGTTCCATTGGTTTATGTCTCTATTTTTGTGCCAATACCACGCTGTTTTGGTTACCATAGCCTTGTGGTATAGTTTGAAGTCTGGTACTGTGATGCCTCCAGCTGTGTTCTTTTTGTTTAAGATTGCTTTGGCTATTCAGGCTCTTTTCTAGTTCCAAACAAAGCGTAGGATTGTTTTTTCTAGATCTGTGAAATACGACATTGGTATTTTGATGGGGATTGGGTAGATGGTATTTTATAAAAAGCATATTGTCTCTTACTGAACATTTTTATAAGACATTTTAAATGGTTTTCATCATGTTAATGTACCATAATTTCTTTGAACAGCTCCCCATTTGTAGGCATTTAGTTTGTTTTAAAAATTTCATGTTTAAATAATACTGTGATCAATATCCTTGTCAATTAAAACTATTATTAAACTGCTCTCCAGAAAATTTGTAGTAATTCTCACTCCTACCAATAGTTTATGACAGTGCTTAGTAAACACCCCTTTAGTAGCTGGGCAGGATTTTCGAGTTATGGAATGACTTTAGCTACTCATTTTCCTGTTATAAGCCATTTGGTTGTTTCCAAGTTTTCACTGCTATAGATCATACCATAAAAAGACCCTCTGTACATAACTCTCTGTATCCATTTAAGATGATTCAAAAATAATTTTTTTATCAAAGGGTGTAATTATTTTCAAGTCATTGATGCATACAGATATGCCAAATTGCTTTCAGAATTATTGTATTAATTTATACTTCCACCAACAAAATATGAGAATGGTTTCCAACTTCACTAACATTACATATACCTACTACTAAAATAAAGCAAACGACCCAACAACATATCTAAAAATATTCTCTAATTTAATAAGTGTTACAGTGTGATTTTATTTTTAATTGCTTTGATTAAAAGTGAAGTTTAATATTTTTCATATATTTTTATTTGGGGGGGTTGTGAACTACTTGTTTATGTCCCTTCCCATTTTACCACTGTCTTAATATTTTTCTACATATTTTGCATAAATTCTTTACATATTAATATTAAGGTTATTGACCTATCATCTCACATATGTATATTAGACATACACATTATAGAAATTATTTCTGTTATGTTTCACATAATTTTCTACATGAGGATATTAAACTTTTTTTTGACAAGTATACCATCTGCATGTAATATTAATACATGCCCCTTCTCCACACAGGGAGGCAGCACAGCATAGTGGTTCTGTACACAGGCTGTGGCCTTTGGCTGGCTTAAACAGGGATGATAGTGTCTACCTTTTAGGACTGTTGTAAGGGCTAACTGATACATCACAGTTTTCAATGCCTTGTCTGTAGCAAGTTTTTATTATTGTTAGCTATTATTTACATATTTTCTTTGACTATCATTTAACTTGTAATTTTGTTAATGGCATATTTTTGACATGCACAAATTTAAAATGTTAATGTTGTCAATATAACTTTTTTCCATTGTGAACCTCAATTTTTATACTTATAAATCCCTTTTCCTTTCACCTATCATTTAAAATTCCTCAAGGTATTTACTCAAAAGGAAGGAAAATATGTATTCATTTAAAGATTTTCACATGAATGGTCATTGTGGCCTTATTTATAATAGTCAAAATCTGGAAAGAACCCCAATGTCCATCAATAGATGAATGGATAAGTGATAAATAAAGTAATAAACATGAATGTATTAATACATACAATATGAAATGAATCACAAAATAATTGTACCGAGTGAAAGAAACCAGTCCAAAAAAGTATGTACTCTGTGATTCCATTTATATAAACTCTAGAAACTGCAAACTGATCTACAGAGACTGAAAGAAGACCTGTGGTTGCTTGGGGATGGAGAAGGCTGGATGGAAGGCATTACCAAAGGGCTCAAGGAGACTTTTGGGGATGATGGATATGTTCACTCTCTTGATTCTAAAAATGACTTACGGTATATATAGTATGTCAAAACTTACTAATTTATACACTTTATGTAGTGTAGTTTATTGTCAATTATATGGCAATACAGCTGTTTTAAAATTCCTCTTTATTTTCTATTAATCCTGATAGTTTTATTTATTATAAGTATTTAACACTAATATAGCTGGAATTTATTTTGTAGTATGAATGAAGAAGATACTTTTCTTCCCAATACTACTTACTGCATAATAATAATCTTCCCTATTGATATGGATTAATACCACCTCCTCTAGCATATATTAATACATATGGTAGCATTTGTATATACTCCAGAGTTTTGTCTATGTTAACACCCTCTTTAATTATAGTTCAACTTAATTATAATTATAGCTTTATAATATATTTAAGAGCTGATAAGAAGAGTTCCTCTTCATGTTAATATTCTTTTCTTGCCTAACTCTAACCTAACCAAAAGAATCCAAGATCTTAGCATTATTATCAGAAGAGAATATTTAAAGGATTATTTTAATAGCATTTTAAATACCAAAGGTAGTAAGTGTTGCAATTCCAGTTTGAGATTTTTTTTACACTTTAAGGAAAAGTATAAGCAAAAGGAAGCCCAAATAGCAGCAAGACTAGCTTCAGTAAAAACTTCAGTTTAGCCAAATTGGAAAAACCTGTTGCTGACAATCATCTGCTCTGGCTTCTTCTCTTCTGCCCAGATTTGAATCACTGGTTCTCACAGAGAATTAGACAGTGGTAAGAGTATTATTTGTATCTCTAGTAGGAAGAAAGATAACTAAACTCAAGGGCAATGTTGGGTAACAGAGGGTTTGAAAGAATACAGGTGGTGTGTGATACAAAGACAAAACACACCTAGGAATATAGCAGGGCGTTTCATAGGCAAGAGAAAATTGCATATTGTTTGGTTGTTGTGTGGATATGGAAGGCAGAGTAGTTGGGGGCCTCATAAAAATTTCCTGTTTTTGGTTTTGCATACGTATAAAATGTCTGCTTTGTTGCCTTCGAAGTGGTTTTGTCCACTTGAGCTATTTTAAGTTTGCTCATTTAGATGTTAGAAGTTAGATTATTTTCTTAAAGTAAAAATAACTGCTTCACATTTTTTTTCACATTAGTTTCCCATATGGGGAATTGTAATTGCTGACTATTCTCTTCTACTCCAAAATAAACAACCTTCTCAAATGTGAGAGAATCAGAATAATTACTTCTGAGGAATACAAAGAGACAATAATCAGGCAGTTAACGCTTATTAAATACCTACTGTGTACACAAACTACCTTGAAAGTATTTTTTAAAAGCAAGGATTTCATGTGAAAAATCTGAGTAAATGAAAGAGCTCTTTATCTGGTAACAGCGAGATTTTTTAAAGGTAAATAGCTGAGGACATTTTTACTTTTAAAGGTGAGAGGGTGTTGAGTGAAGCAGCACGCATTAGTAAACCAGAAAATTAAAATTTATGCTTTGCTATCAAACCCAGTGCCTCCAAGAAAGTCATTGAGCTTGATTTTCTTCACTCTTAAAAAGGAAATGATGGTGCCATTTACCTTCCAGGATTGTAGGAGAGTCAAATATAATGCAATAGCAATCCTTTGCAAACAGCAAATCGCCATAAAATTTAATTATTATGGTTAATAAAAGCTTGTTACTTCTCCAGATAATAAACTGCACATAACATTTGCAGAGATTACTTCAGAGACCTCGTGAATCACTAACATTATCAACATATTTCCTAATAGTTGAAAGAAACCATGGCCATTTAATCTCATGGTGAAGTAACCATCTGAGATGAGGGAGAAATGGCAAGGAACAAACCTCTAGGGATAGATTCTCCACCTCCACACCCCAAGCCTGCCTTTTCCCAGTGGCAGAGGGGGGAGAGGTCTACTGATGCTTCTACTCTCTCTTCCTTGTCCTCTTATTGGGGTGGCCAGGCTGGCACACTTGCCCAGTGACCGCATTGGCTAAAACCATCTGAATTCTCAGGTCACAGAAAAAGAGAAAGGCAGCTCTAAGCACCGCAAATGTGGATGCCACGGTGACTTCTGGTTACTCAGACTTGAGGCTTTTCCTCTCCCCTGTCGTCTGCAATCTCCTGCACCCCTCTAGATTCCTCACTTATTTGCTATCTTGAGCCATGATGTCCTCAAACTTCCTCTGCCTGACCTGGTTCTTACGTATCATGTACAACCCAAGCAGTATCATTCTCCCCAGGAAATCTAGTACAACAGAGGCGTCGTTCTTGCATTGCCTGTATCTATAATGTATAAGTATCTTTCATTCTGCATCTGTTGACTTTCTTATCTGTTAGATTTCAAGCCAACTAATTTTCCATAAAATGCTTTCTGTGCAAAGGATAACAACCCACCTATCCTCAACTAACCCACATTATAGGCAAAAGAGATTAGAACCCAAATTTGTACCTGACTTTGTTCTAGGGTCTGGTTGGGTTCTGCCTGGAACCACCCACTTGACCTTGACTTTGCTACCCATCCACCCACTTATGACTGTGCCTTGGCCAGCCTCTGGCCTGATTCCCTTTCCTGGCTGCCAACCTCTCACTAGCTCCCTTAGGTTATAAAAATGTCAGAGCGTTTAATTCCTAGCAAGACAGCAATGAACAAATTGACATATTATTCAAATACCAAGTGTGGAAGGGGATTTCATTTGCTCTCATTAGTACCATTAGCGGCAGTCATTTTCTGTCAGAAGGTCAGAGCTATATAGACATGTGTATGGAACATTTCAATGAGGCACATTTTTTGAGGTGAAAACTTGAATTGTGCCAGTCAAACTGACAGATAGTATTTGGGTACAAAGAGAGTTCCTCCGATTTAAAAGGGCATGCTCCTAAAGAAAGCTTTATTCACAGTGTACATAAGAAAAATCTAAAGCTGCCCTAAAAATAGTGTTACTATTTCTGAGCGGTGTCATGCAGAATGACACAAATAACAGGAAAGTTTTCTAAATATTACTACATAATAATAATTGCTAACATTTGTAAGGGTTTACTATATGCCACGCACTTTGCAAACACTTTCCAAGTATCATCTCCTTAAATACAACGGACTTTACATAGATTAAGACTAGGAATGATGACGTATGGTTGAGCTTAGTAAATACAGCTTTCTCTCTTACTAACATATGTTCTTCGGGAGAGTACTTAACTTCTCTGGTCTTAATTTCTTCATCCATAAAATAAAGATGATAAAAATACCCAGCTCATGGAGTTGCTGCGGGGATTAACAGAGAGATAATAACTACTTGTATTTCTCAGTGATTTCCATGTGCCAGTACTGTTCTCTAAACGAGGATTAATTGACTTAAATGAGTTAAACAGAAAGCACTTAGAACAATATCTGGCATTTAGAAAGTATTCTAATATACTGTCAGGGAAATCACGGAACTCTCACATAATGCCCTCCTCTAGGTCCTTGCATGTTGGGGTTTCGGTCAGCACATTGCCCAAAGGGCTGCTACTTCTTCCTCACTCGCTTTGGCTTGTTGTGCCTCCCTTATAGTCAGGCTAATGCCCATACTCTCCAGCAATACCTTTTTCCTTCTTTCAGCCCACACTCTGCCTTCTCCACCTTTTTCCTGCATTTTCCCAACACTCTTCCCTGACTGCAGTGATCACAGGCTTTGGAAGATATCAAAAGTAATTTCTTCTTGGAAAATAATAGGGGCTCTGATGCTGGAGCTAACAGCTTCTACTATCTTCCAACCCACCAGTGAACCAGGATATACTGCCAAACAAACAAACAAACAAACAAACAAAAATCCAACTAAATGAGGCAAAGACAAGAGAAGAATAATGTACCCAAGTCATAAATTCAATTAGAAGACTGCTTCTACAATGATAAAGGGTACTGTTTTTTGACCTTCCTAAATCATAAAAAATTATATACTTTAAAAATTCTTGTATGTGGGACAGAAAAAAAAAATCACTATTTGTCAAAATCAAAGAACATTAAGATTCTAATGAAAGGAGAAATTTCATAAATATTAAGTTCCCACCTCAGTTACATTATATCCCCAAACAATATTGTGACGTGCCACACATTTCAAGAACAAAGATGATGTAGTGGCACTTGCTTCCAACAGGATGAATTATGCAGGTTGGTCTTGTTTGAAAAACTTGCATATTATAAGATATGCTCGGTTTCCTTGGCCACAACCATCCTGCTCTAGTGCTTCATGCAGTAATTGACAATTTTCAACGAGCCTTAAAAAACTAAATCAGATGTTCTCTACCTGACTTATTGTAAAGATAGGCAACTGAGAAAACACTTCTCAGATCTGCTTTTCAAATTCTACTTTCACTCCCTTATCTCAGAACCTGTCTTATCCTTGTTCTGGATTGTAACGTGAACTTCTGGACTCATTTCTGTCTCCCAGTATGCCTACCTCTAGTCTATTTTCTGTGCTGCTGCCATTAACTTCAAATGCCTATGGTTTTCCAGAGTGTTCAGGATAAAGTAGTTTAAATTCCATATAAGAGCAGATAAGAACTCAACACAAGTAGAGACTCAGCACGGTTAACAGTCTGACATCCCAGCTGTGCACTTATTGGTAGTGCAGTTGTCTCATCCACAAACGAGGACATTTGCTTCATAGATTTTGGTAAAAATTAAATAATGCATGAAAAATACTTGCCCTAATGCCAAGTGATCATTATATGGCTACTGTGGTTGTGATGATGATGATGTGATGATGATGGTGAAAACGGTAATGATCTGGTCTCCGAATGCCTTTCTGAGTTCTACTCTTATGACATCTTTATGAAGAACTTATATTTCCACAGATTTCTGATTCTCCTCCCTCCCTGATTTTTCCATACTGTTCCTTCTCTCTAGATCCTCCCTTCCTCAGCCTCCTATTTAATGCTCACTATTTCTTTAAGGTTTATCTCAGTGTATCCATCTCCACAAAGCGTTTTCTCACCCCTCCTCTGTGACATCTGCTCTGTACCACTTGATTCTTAAACACGTTCCAAGGAAGCACGGAATCTAGGGACTCTGGACTGTCATTATCTTTTCAATGTCAAGTACAATGTCTGACACAAAGATATTCAAGGTAAGTTTTTTAATAAGTGAGGAAATGAATGAATATTAGAATTCTTAAGCAAACAAGGCTATAGAATATTTGAGACCAAGACTTCCCTAGAAAATCCTGGACTTATATCAGGATCAAAGGATTTCCCTGATCAGTATTTCTGTAGATGGAAGGGAAATTTCACAAAGAATATTCACCTTCTTGTCCTAATTCATCAGAGATGCTTAAAATGAAACCCACATTAAATAAAAGATCCTATTTGTTGTGCTTAATTCTACAGTTTCACTGTTCAGTAAGATAGCACTAGCCACAGGTGGCTATTTAAATTTAAATTACTTAACATTAAATAAAATGAGAAATCCTGTTTCTCAGTTGCAATAGCCACCTTCCAAGTACTCAACCACCATGTGTGGTTAGTAGTTACTGTATTGGACAGTGCAGATAGAGAATTTCTAGCATCACAGAAGGGTCTATTGAATTGCACCGCCTCTCCACTATACCTAAGTGCTAGGCTACATTCAAGCCCAGTTACCCTCTGCCCATACTTATATGAGCAAACATTTCTTTTGAATAAATTTCAAACAGTAATAATTGAGAAGTATATCCTATTCAAATTATTTTATTGTTTTCTATCAAAGTCAAGGCATTCTAGATTTTACTGTTTCACATTTCATTTCAGTGAAATTATAAAAATGTATGCTTCTTCTCCCACTTGATATGGGACTTATTTGCAACATCAGTTGTGAAGATAAACACACATAGGTGGATAAAGGACTTACTTCATAGACTTTTCTACTCTCTAACATTAGTATTTTAATAATGCCATATATTTGCATACTTATATTTACTCAGCTAGCTCATAGCAAAACCCAGGCATTCTGACTCTTAGGCCAAGTAAGCCAAAACCCTTTTCTACACCATACTGCTTATACATGTTCCATGTAAAGAGTAGGGAAGTGGATCAATTAAGTAAGCCATGTCTATGACTTCTTACAGCGTTATACTTTCTAGAGCAGAAATATGAGCTGGTGTATTTGTTACATTTCTCAAGATTTTTTTTTTATAATGACTGCCATTGTTTATACTTATAAACACAACAATGAAAAACCCTGTGAATATGTTTCACTATTTATTTTGTGAGGATATATTCCTAGAAATAGAATTGCTGGGTCCAAGGATGAGCAATTTTTAAAGACTTTGCTACACACTGCCAGGCTGACAAAAAGAAATATGCAAATTTATGTTTTCAATAGCAATGTATGTGAGTTCCCATTTTCCATATCCTCCCGAGGTATTATTAACTTGAGGTATTATTTCCCCCTTCTGCTCTTCTTCCTCCTTCTTTTGCTTCTGCCTTCTAAAAATATTTGCTAAGTATTAAAATAGCATTCATTTGTTTAATTTGTAGATATTTTAAAAATAACTAGTGAGATGCTTTTTCTTACAGATTTATGAGATCTCATTATATATTATGGGTATTCACTTTTCATATATGTTTCATATATGTTGCAAATTCACTGTTTCATATGTTTCTAATTTACTATTTGTCCTTTAATTTTACTTATAGCATTTTCTAGAAGTAATACATTTTCATATTCCCATTCCTTTTTGGTTTCTGCCTTTGAAGACTAGCTTTTCTATCTCAGGTTCTATATTTTCTTCTACTATTTTCACGGATCAACATTTTATACTGGAATTGCCGATCCATGTAGTATTTTCTTTCATGTAAGGGATGGGTAGAGGTAAGTGATTTTTCTGAGTATAATCTTTCCTCAAACAAATCAAAATTAACACATTTTAGACATAAAATATATTTAAACTAAATAATTTAATATAAAAATGTAAAAACATAATTAAAATATTGAAATGGTGCTGATAATGAACATTTAATAATATGCATGCCAGAGAGTAGGGAACAATTATAATAATATCACTCTAAAATATATCAAGCTAATATTACCATGAAAGTGAAATCAGTTGATTACCCCTTTATATACTAAAAATTTAACGAATTGTTCATTTCTAGAAATGAGTTTACTCTTTTTCTTTCAGATCCTGGCCCACACATTGTACAATTCTTGATAAATTTAATCATTTTTGATAAAAGCCTCCATTGCTTACTGAACAAAGCCAATCTATTTCATAATAAGGTCTGATAACAATAAAAACATCTATTGCTAGTGATTTACAAATGATATTAATGGAATTAATTAAATTTGGCAGTTAAGTTTTGAGAACCATACTACCCATTAGAAATTTCCCCCCTTTTTCTAAAAACATTGGCCTTTTACTACATGCAGAGCCAATAGTATTCTAAGTAAGTCTACATTATTCTCCAGATTAATCATTATTGTCATCATCATTATCATCATGATCATGGTACCATTACTTTCTTTTTCATTTGAAAAGTTTAAGAATTCTTAAAAAAAAATCCAATTATTTTCATATAAAAATTGCAATGGTGGTCAATAATAAAATCCAGTTCAATGAAATGACAGGTTAGAACATAACTCCTAAAAATGGAATATCTAGTTGATATTGAATTACCATTCATTGGCTTGATCCTCATCTATTTTAGAAATATTGACTTAGAGTTCAAAACTTATCATTAATTTTCTAGAAGAGGCTACACTGTATTAGTTAATACAATTCTTCTTCATCATGACTCTGTTAAACATCTATCTATCTCCTTAATAGAGGTAAATGTTTTCAGATAATTAGCTATTTGAGTGTCTAGGGAGCTCTAGAAATTAAAGCTAAAATGTTAAGAAACATTACCAACCATTCAATGTTAACAATAAAACATGATTTAAACAAGGGTTGACACAAATATTATTCAAGTAAAACATCTTGTCAAAATTACTAATTTAAAGCAAGTACACTAGAAGTCAATTTTGCTTCTTAAGGATGTACGTACAAAAACACTACAAAAGAAGCTTCCATCTTATGACCTCTCAGTTACAGTGACTTCAGAAATGGATGTGTACATATGGCCTGGTGTCAGGTGAATAAAGACCACAGAAATTTGGGTATATATTGGTTTTTACATACTTCTAAGCCCTAATGTCTGAACTGGCTGATGGCCCACAATGACAACTAAAACAAATTCAACTAGATGGATTTTTTTTTTTTCATTTCAATTGATAGAAAGGATCTATCTATGCCTGTCATGTATTTTAAACATGGAAAAGTGAAATGATAATACATCTTAGTAATTCCACCACCTCTACACTAGTCTATCTCTCTTCTTTGATATATAAAGATTTAACCCATTCTAGTACTCAAGAGAAAGAAGAAAGCTTGAGTAAGAGATCATTTATACTTTTACCTTTTCTCTTTTTATTTCTTGTGTCCTGTCTCTGTGTCTCTGTCTCCCTTCCTCTTTCTCTTTCTCCCTCTTTTATTTTTCCTTTAATAAAAACAGACCACTTTCTACCGCAGATATTGTCAGTTTTGAGAATATCATACTTTAAAATATTTTACCAGGTTCCATCTTTCACCAGTTTTGGGGAACTCCTTATTCTCTAGAAATAACAACTTAAACTTGTGAAAATATTTTATGCTTTGAAGGACATGATCATAGCTTGTTCTGTATTCAAACAACAAAGAGAAAAAGAAAAGAACGAATTCAGATACAAGCATGAGCATTTTACAAATGTTAGGTGTTATTATAATGCTTTTGATATTTGTTATCATGGAAACAGTTTTCTTTATTTGACCATGGCAACAATTGTTTTGAATAATGATTATAACTCCTTGCTCAAACTTAGAAGATGGCTAGGACACATGAAAACTAGAAAGACTAAGGAAATAGCAATGAAAATCACAGAGCATAAATAGATTTAACAAAATCAAAGCTTCCCTTTTTCAAGAAAGCACACTAACGATAAAACTTGAGATAATTTCTTGGCTTTTGTCCTAATTAGTGCCAGTTAACAGCAAATAACTGATTTTAGTTCACTAAAAACATATTTTTCGAAGATTTTCCTATATGAAAACACCACAGGTGGACAGTGAATACACTAGAATAACAGTGGGGCTCTGCTACTATTTAGTTAGGTTTTATCTCTAAAAGCTGCTGGGATAACTTTGTTCTAAGAGGAGAGAAGTTGCATACGTTAGCCCGTGGCTAAAAATTAAAGTAAATCCTAATGCCTTATGAGAAAGTCAAACATCAGACATCACTAGAAACCACGAACAAGGAACAGACATAAGTTATTAATAAAGAAATTTTCTTCTCCTTTCACTTGCTCTGTGTGTATGAAAGCCTCCCATTTTGAATCAAGCTGCCAGGGTGATATGTAAACAACGCGTGAGGAGGCTTCTGGGCTCTGGGAATTGATGCTTCACCAAGCCACAATGAATTGTTTACATTTGGTTCTTACCAGCCTCTGAGCAAAAGAGTTCATGTTACACTCACCCATATTGTATTTACTTCTATTTTTAAATCCTCCAACCCACACGCAACCACAATGCCTAAAAGAATAGAATGCTGATGGAAATCAAATATCTTGTAAAAATTACAGATAAAACTGAACTATTCATGTTGGATGAGGCTGGTAATAATATGATGAAAGAAGGAGAAAAAGCCTCATACCATAAATACACTAAATAAAAGGCTGGAAAACTTTGTCCTCCTGCTTAATTTAGTTTAAGAGACAAGTAGCTTTGGACTCATGTCACTAATAAGGTGTCCTTTAAGAAAGGCAGATGATTTCCAAAGAATAAAACAAGGAAACATTGCTCGCTTTCACATTGATCTGAAGACA
Source organism: Varecia variegata (assembly GCA_028533085.1). NCBI lineage: Eukaryota > Metazoa > Chordata > Mammalia > Primates > Lemuridae > Varecia > Varecia variegata. Next base: position 28,884,862 of record CM052443.1, read on the forward strand.
CCAATCATTGCATTCTTATTACTTTCCTTGCAGTTTTCTTTCTATGACTTGCACACATACACACTCATACACACTACCACCACAGAACTATGAAAATTCATAACATTTTAGACTTTCAAATTAAAAACAGTTGAAACCGGAGGTGGAGGAGCTGGTGGGGTGGGGGCAGGAGAAATTTGTCCTGTGCCCATGTGGGGGCGGGGGTGGGGGCGACAGTGAAATTCCACCCAGCAAGTTATGCCACTGCAACAGAAGTAAGAGAGTTCAGTTTCATAGATTCAATTGTACCTTACCTGGTTTTGTAGTTAAATGCACCAACATGCCCCTAATTCTTCCTCTGAAGTACTACATATGCTGAAAACTATAGTATTGGACCTTACACATTTCCAACAGAAGAAACTCCAAAGTAACCTTTAACTTCAATAAAAAGCTGTGTTCATTCTTCCCCTTGCGCTCAACACACAGCAATCTAATACACCTCATCATGTGGTCCGTTACCATGGTAGCAATGAATCCAGCTGCTGAAATACAAAAGACTGACAAAAAGTTGCTTTTTTCCCCTCCACCCACCCTGACAAAGTCAGTTTTTTTCCCCTGTATGACAAGTCTAATTTGAATATGTTTCTCTTGCTGACTCAACTTCATGAACAAGAAAAAAAAATGAGTAGCAGAGGTATAAGAATAAAAGGTCTCCCAAACATTTAAACTAATGAAATAACTATATGCATTTTTAAGTCGCCATTAATCCCTTGAAATACTGATCATTACTACTTCTACCAACTAAAATGTTGAAATGTCAGTTACTAACTCAATAGGAAAGGCAGCAATAATCCCACAGCTCCTTTAAAAACATAAAAAAAAAACCCATTAAATTATTCAGTAAACACAGATGCTGAGAACACTACATCAATATATGAAGGGCTAGTCTCAAAGTGCTTTTTTTCTAGAGCAAACTTCTAATCACAGCTTAGATGTGGGAGGCAAAATTCTTCATTTTCTTTTCTCCAAAAATCTGTATTTAACCGTTATTTAAACAGAGTAGACTTCAGTTCTATTTAAATTGATCATAGATTTGGATCTGTGCTAATACAGCCCCCTGTGAAGAACAAGGGTCTTGGAGTCAGAACCTGAAGCACCCTGGGACCCCCAAACTAATGGCTATGTAGTTAATATTTAAGGCATCACCTGCAGCTTAGTACCTGTCCTTTAAGGAAAGGCTGAGGGAGTCCCCGGTGACTGGGGCTTCCCCCCATGTCAGCACCGTCCTTACTCCCACCACGCACGTGCACCAGCCACAGCGGGTCCTTTAGTGGGCGGCTACTTTGTCCCTCAGGCCTCGCCTTGTCACTCTGCTGCTTGCACAGCTTTGCTTATTTCCCAGATGTAGCTCATATTTCATAATAATTTGTTTAAATATCTGCCTCCTCTCTTTAGACGTGGGCTCTCCTAGGAAGAGGAAGATTGCCCTATACATCTTTCTATACCAAGTCACCAGCAAAAGATCTGGCAGGAGGCAGGGCTGCTCCTCGAATGGATAAAGAAGGGAATGAAAGCGTTACCTCAGCTCCTGCAGGACTGTGTTCACAGCACGCCTCGCTGTGGTTAAACCCTCCAGGGATCTGCACAGGCTTTTCCTTAATACACCACATCACAAAGCGGGGCGGAGGAGAGCAGCTCTTAAGAAGAGCAACTGGGGAGTTAAGCAGATGCGGGTTTGAAACCCGGCTCTCGCCCAGACTACTTTTGTGATCTTGGCTAGATTATTTAACCCCTCTAAACCGCAGTGTACTCTTCTGAAAAATCCTTACTTTAAAGAGTTAGGAAAAAGGATTAAATGAGATAGTCCAAGGAAAGCAACAAGCACTGCACTTGAAACGTACTAAGTGCTCATTAAATTTATTATTTAGTAAATATGTTTATGATTTTTGAACAAGAGGAACAATGAGAAAGCTGACTGGTCCCTGACTTCCCCTTGCTGGTAAAACTGTCATTTTCGGCAAGATACACACTCTCAATTATATACTTCCTAATATGGGTTTGGTTAACAGCACAGCATGAGATAAGTATAGTGACCATTTCCTGCAAATAGCCAGGGCTGCTTGCTCTTACCTACAAACCATCTAGGAGCGAATGATCAGTCAAAAGGTAATACATTTTCCTAGTACGAAATGGACTGTGGAAAGAGTGTTAAACTTGGTAGTCGATTTTTTTCTATCTTTATGTGTGAAAAACATATTAAGTAAAGCAGTTCATTGAGATACTCATATTGGATCCTTAAAAAATGGGCTATATTCCATTAGTGATATTTTTAAAAATTAAGATGGAGTATAAAGAATCTTTATCATAAAGGGCTTCAGAATAGAAATTATATACATAGATTACATTTTTAATAATTAACCAATATTAGATTAATAGTTGCCTTTAAAAGGTCACCTTGATCTGAGACAAGTACTGTAAACTGCTCACCAATATAGACTTTCAGCTGCTTTTTTCCACAGTCATATAATTCAGGACATTACCTGACATCAAAGCCAATGGCATAGGAAAGTTAGCATTAAAATCCCTTCAAACACTATTGCACAAAGAAGTAGTCAGAAGTTAAAAAAGCCTGTGGCAGAAAATAAACTTTTCATTGCAGGAAGTTATCAGAAAGAATAAAATGAATGTTGTTCATTGCAAGATTTCTGTATCATTAGAAGAAGGAGAAGGAGAAGAAGAAGAAGAGGAGGAGGAAGAAGGGGAGGAAGAAGAAGAAGGGGAAGAAAAAAAGAAAAGAAAAGCACTACAACAAGTCAGTTGAGATGATTAAAATAGCTTTGGCACTGCTACAACCCTGAAAAATCCTTAAGTGTGGTGACTCAGGAGGATACAATCTTACAAAACGTGTGAGGCAGAGCAGGCAAAAAGGCACGGTGCAGCCACACTGGAAAATTAGCACTCCCTAATCCTCTTCAGAACAGCTGATGAAGGAAAGACTAATAGAACCCCAATGTGAATAATCCATAACTATTCTCATGTGTGGCTGGCTGAAGAGCGACTCTTTGCTTGCATTCATTTTGTTGGGAGTGTTTACCTTATACAGTTTTTCTTCACATGTAATGGTTATGTGGCCATTACATGGTCTAATTGTTCCTCATTTTGTAAATTCAAGAGCCTATCATTTCTTTAGTTAATGTATACTGCTCTTAGAGCATTTAATAAGATCGGCAAAATAAGATGCGTCCTTTGTCAGATGTTACAGCAACTTGTTTGATTCTTTCTTTAACCATTAGGGAATACGATATCAGTATATTTGGTTTCACAAAGTTTTACATCCTCTTTTGCAAATGTTATTATACTATTAACTTCCCTCTCAATGTGAACAAAATATGTAACATAATCTGCACTGGTGTGATCCACTTAATTTCATATGAAGAATCCAATCACCCAGAAAGAAACAGTTTTTGTGACACAGGTGATAATGCTTCAGAATGTACCCCACGAAGTCGATTTGCCAAGCCCTGGTCCCACAGAAGTAGGAGGGAGCTTAGAGGTTATTTGCTTCACTGCCCTCTCTTCGTATCTGAGGCTACCAAATTGCCCACAAACTCAAGGTAACAATATGGGTTCAGAGGTCGCTAGCTTAAATTAAGCAGCATGGCTACAGAAAACACTGGCTGCCAGTGTTAATGAAATTAAAAGAAGCAAAATAATTTGAGCCTCTGCAAATGCAACTTTTCACATCACATTTTATTGTTAGGGCACCGGTTTAAATTAAATAAAAAAGCTTGTTAACAGCAACACAAAAAAGATTGTAATCTACATGATCTACTGAACAATTTTTGCAAGCACATAGTTTCTTGGGCGACTTTGAGCAGCTGACCTAAAAAATATTAATCGGATTAGTATCTATTCTATTCATAAAAATTTCTTATGAAAGAACAAGGCTGTTGAAAGCCCTCTCAATTTATATAACTCAATATCAAGATATTCCATTTTACCCTTAAGATGTTTCAAAATATGCACTTTTCTTTTGAATTGTAATAATGGGGCTATAAATAATAAGGATTTCTTTATGTTTTCCTACTGTAGACACATCACAGAAAATATCTGTTTTTAAATAACACTATGATATTGATAGCTACACATCCTACAGATAACCTATTGTGAATCCTGAATCATTTTGCCCTATCATTTATAGAAATTTATCCCCAAACCTCTATTTTTATATTTTTTCATTTCTTTACAATTCATAATTATATAGTTGTATTTTAGATTTATCCTTAGTGAAAAACATATTTGGCTTTTAAACTTAATAATAACAAGTTGTACTTCCTGTCCATTTTCTTACCAAAAGATATTACATGTCCATTGTAGAGAAGTTGAAAAATACAGAAAATATTTATGAAATAACATTAAAAGCATTTATAATTCAACTATCTGAAATAACCAATATCAACATTTTGATGTATCTCTTTATATATGAAAAATCCTGGATAATTTTGAATATTTCCTTTTCACTTAATTAAAGATATATTAGATAAGCACAGTATGGTATTATACATTCTTTGAAAATATTTTTTAGTGGCTGTATAAAATTTTACTATTTATATGTATCAGAATTTATTTAACCATCCCTTATTATTAATATAGATGTATATTTAGTCTTTTCCAGGTTTCTTATTATAAGCAATATATCTTTGTATATAAATTTTTGGTTATACCTTGAGTTATTTTCTTAGACTAGATTTCTGGAAGTGGGGGAAGATTACTGATTTTAAGTTAGACAATCTAAGCACAGAATTTAAGAATTGGCAGGATCTATATCCATAATTTAGTCTAATACTTCATTTTACTGATTTTATTGATGAGGAAACTGAGGCTTAATGAGGCGAAATAACTTGCTTAAAGTCCCATTATGAATTATTCTCGCACTAGAACAGAAACAGGATTCTTTGTGAATTTACCTTGTTTTTGGAATTTGACCATGTGACTCTAAATGTCAATTCCTCTCTCAGCGGCTGCCTCTCAGTTCCAGTTTGATGTCATCTGTGAAACTCCATGCATGTGCTCTGGCGTCTAAGTCAGGAATAGGAGTTACTTTGAGGTGGGTGATGCTGTTTTTGTTTGTTTGCTTTTTTGTTAGGGACAATCTATGTGGCAGTATCTCCAAAGCCACCTTCCATGGATGGCAAAACAGAAAGGATACTGAGAAGTAAATAGTCTCCCAGATCAAAATCGGTTCTGTAGAGAGCAAAATGGAAAGATTCCAAGAGGGTTGAGGGGTCAGGATGCTCATAAAGTTAATGAGCTGAAATTGACATAAAATGATCAGAGCTCTTTTATGGCCTCTGAGTTCTTTTATGGCCTTGTAGTCTCTTAAGAGAGCAGAAGATCTGGTGACTTGAGTGGCAGACTGTCGGGTAACTCAAGTACCCGTGTGGTCACCCTCTGTGACAATCCTATATCCTGTAAGCTCAAGTGTGTTTGCAAAGCCATGATGCTGTCTCCATTTGACAGGATATATTCTTTTTCAGCTAGAGGGGAAAAGAAAGGACATTTCTGAAAACCAAGTCTACTTAAGAAGTCAAGGAAACAGGCAGATTCCTGAGAGCTCACTCTTAAAAGAATTCATTTTCTTAGTCTGAATACACAGTACTAGAGATTATTGTTTCCTGGTTTCTTCTATGTGGCTTATTCTAAAATGAGGTGACTTAGTCTAATTCAATAAATTTTAATTAAGTGCCTTCTAAAGACACTTACTGCACAAATATAAATGGCCTATAGTCTAGATGGGGAGATAAGAATATGGATCAAGGAAATGTAACTGTAGATATAACAATACATGAGAAAGGATATAATCAACTGACTTGAGAGTAGATAGATAAGGTAATTTAATTAAGTCAGCATAGGCAGAATGTTTATGGGGAAAAACGATCACCCATTCAGTGTTCCCCAAACTTGGAAAGCATTTGTTGTTGGGATATTGGGTGTATTTTTTTTTCATATACTTTTACTTTGTGTCCAGGGACTTGGAATACATCAGCACAGCACATATTCTAAAGCTCTAATGCCTGATGTATCCTAAGAGCATATTCAGTGGCTAAGATGAGATGTAGGAGAGATAGAAGCTACTGAGTTTCTTCCTTCCTTCCTTTGTAATGTTCCCCTGGGAAAGAACAAGTAATTAAGTAGTCAATGGGCAAGGGGAGGGTGGACTGGAGCTGCCTATCAAATAATATGTATCTATATATCATAGATAATGGGAGGAAAGGACTGGGAAGCAAATGCAATGTCATGTACCTTGTAGACACTCAAAGTTAATTATTGATGACACTATTATAAAAATAAAGGGCATTAGAAAATGAATCAAGTTAGAAAAAAACTACAGAAAATCTATAGGAGAATAAATTATTATGGAAAAACAATTTAAAAAGACTATAAGGAGATTTGGGGGGAAAGAAAAAGAGAAGCGTATGTGGTTCAAGAAAACACACTAGACATTAGGAAGGACTTCCTGATAAACTACCAAGAAGAGGGGAATAGAAAAAGAATACTGAAGAAATAGAGACTATTGAGAAAAATGTTTGAATAAACTGAGACAAGTAACAAACTAATATTTGGAATTTCATTCCATATGCTTAAATGAAAAAGATCCATCTAGTAGTTAAACAAATCTTATATAAATGGACCCATAATATAAAGATATCAGGCATTTTGGACCTTTCTTGGTGTCTGTGGTGGCAAATACTCTGCTGGCAAGGACCGTCCATCTGATATTTCAGAGGTTCCCTGGGGTCAATCTGGGAGGCATTATCCTTGCTCCACACGTCACACTGGTCAATTCTTCATCAGGCCATTGCATTCTGCATAGAGACTCACAGTGACATGTGAAAGAGAGAAACTGGAGAAGGTGCGGTGTGAACAATAATAGAAAGGGAAGTGGAATGAAAGCCTGTGAGGGAGGCGTTTAAGCATTTGAAAGCCTACCTGCCTGTAAATAATAGTGAACAGGTGTTCTTTCTTTTTTACTGAAGCCACCACGGTATGCTTTTGCCAGGTTAGACATTACGAAGGACTTCCTGATATAATCCCAAAATTCTGGCTTATAAGAGGCAGAAAGACATTAGTTAACATTTTACGCTGTTCATCAGAGATGAATAATGTTTTCAAAGGATATTAGCCACTCATATTCACTATACACGTAAGAACTCCCTACATCACAGGGATGACCCAATTTTGGGTTTATATCCTCCTATACATATGTATGGAGCACAGAGAAACCGAATGACATACATTAGACCCCTGTGGTTTGGCTTGCCCATCCATATTGTCAATAAATATCCAAAAGACTGAACACAAAGACTATTTTTTCTTTTTGAGACAGAGTCTCTCTCTGTTGCCCTGGCTAGAGTGCAGTGGTATCGTCATAGCTCACAGCAACCTCAAGCTCCTTGGCTCAAGTGATCCTACTACCTCAGCCTCCTCAGTAGCTGGGACTACAGGCACAGACCACCATGCCTGGCTAATTTTCCTATTTTTAGTAGAGATGGGCGTCTCACTCTTCCTCAGGCTGGTCTCAAACTCCTGGCCTCAAGCAATCCTCCTGCCTCAGGCTCCGAGAGTGTGAGGATTGCAGGTGTGAGCCACCTCACCCGGCCTAGACTGTTTTATCTGCTTCAGACTTGATGATAATTTTGGTAAACGTTGCAGACCGATTAAAAAAATAAAAGTTGCAAAAATATTTTCTAATCATTTATAATCCCACCAACCACAGTTAACATTTTCGTATATGTCTATTCATATTTCTCTCTATGTAAGTATGTAGCTTGATTGTAAAATGGATTGGTACTTTTCAAATTACAGCTTTTTCCACATTTTAAGGGAGGCTAGAGAGTTTATGACTTTATCTTTAAAAAGAGATTGCTCTTTTTTTGTGGAATAAACTTTAAAAGGCCTATTGACTACATATAGCTTAGTCAAGAAGAGAGAGGTGGGGGGTGGGGGAAGAGAAACTAAGCCACACTATGTAAAAGAGAAAAATGTTGTGTTCATTACGGGTGGTACAGCTGGAAAACTATGAGTTATTAATTGGAATGGGGACAGGACTAGGAACTAGATCCAGGGAAAATGGGTGTTGAGGTCTGGATGTGGGACTGAGCTCCAGGTCAAAGGGAATTCCTACTTGTGAGGAAAGTAGGTTCTAAAACATGGTGGCCCAGGAAGAAATAGCCAATAGAGGACCTCTTATGAAGGGTGCAACTTACAGTCTAAGGAATAATGATGCTGATGACTAATTTTAAATATCCTGAGTTGTAATATCTCTACTATCATCAAGATTTTAGGAAAGCTCTGGGAGCTGGTCTCAGCTTCACAGTAGGTAATTAAGTCTGTGTCCATGCTTGGTTGGGCTGTGAGGAAAGAATGTCCTCTCTAAGTTGATCTGGTGGTATCTCAGACCTCTCTGGGTAAAGGACATTTGAGATGACACCTGTGAAGAATGGGAGGAGGCATTTCCGGCCGATGTGAGGTCCCTGAGGGGGAGAGACCCTGATGTGATAAAGGAACAGAAGAGCAGTGTGGCTGGAACACTGTGTATAGGTGGGGAAGGGTCATACTGGGACGAGGACTTTGTAGGCCACGTTAGGGATTCTGACATTTATTCCAAGTACAGTGGGAAGCTTTTGAAGGATCTGAAATATGATAGTAACATAATCCAACTTTCATTTTTAAAAGAACACCCTTGCACCCTTGCTATGGAATGGAGAATGACTGGATGGCGCAGGGAAGAGTGGATAAGGTGAAACCAGTTTGGAGGATGACTAATGATGCTGGACTAGATGCTGACAGCAGAGGCAGTGACAAGTGGACATGTCCAGATACATTCTGGAGGTAGAATTGACAGGAATCAGTCATAGATTGAATGTGGGAGAAGGAGTGAAAATAAAGTATAAAGAAAAACTCCCAGTACTCTGAAATAAGTGGAGATGCCATTTACTGCAATGCAGACAGGAGCAAGCTGAGGGAATGAAACGAGGAGTGAGGTGTGGGTGAAGGAGAGTGTTGAATTTGAGATGTCATATAGGCTATGTCTGTATAAGCCTGAAGCCCTGAAGATAGGGCATGGCTGGAGATACACATGTGGAAGTTGTAGGTACAGAGGGATTTTTTTTTTTCTTTTTAAAGTCATAGGAAAATAAGACATAGCATGCCCCAGGACAGAGGGGCCAAGGAAGTAGGAGGAAAACTTCGTGTAGTGTAGGTTTCTATGGAAGCTAAGACAAGGGAGTTTTTCAGGAAGGAAGGAGTTGTTTTTATGTTGAAAGCTACTGAGAAGTTGAGTAAGATGAGAATGGAAAAAGCATTTGTTAGCTTTGGAATATGGAGATAACGATGACTTAATAAGAACCTTTTTGGTGGAATGGCGAGGGACAGGAGAAGGATGGGAGGTGAGGAAGTGCAGTCAGTCTGTGCAGACAGTTTTTTTTAAGAAACTCTGATTTGTAGGGGAGCAGAAGTAGGGCAGCAATTGAAAGGAAACACGAAGTCAAGGGAAGATTTCTAAATATAGGAGACTTAAAAATATTTACCTGCTGAATGGTCCACTAAAGGCAGGGAGTAACGTAACATTCAATCCCATATTACTTCTTGCCTACAGAACTATGGGAGAATAAATTTCTGTCATTTTAAGCCACCAACTTTGTGGGAATTTGTTACAGCAAACCTAGGAAATTAACACAGGGAGTTTCTGAAAAAGGTCCCTTCACTCAAAAAAGAGATTCACAGGGAGAAATGAAAATGTTGGTGCATCAGGGGAATGGTGAATGGCTGTGTGGCCGGGGCACAGGTGAGTGGAGAGTCAAGACCCAAAAAGAGCCAGAAAAGGAAATAAAGCTCAGTTTGCCACCACCAGGACTACTGATGAAGGAATAGGTCAAGGGGATCATGAATCAAGAAACAAAAAACCATTCTCTGAAAATATTGTTTTTGTTTTCTTTTCACATGCTATAGATGATGAGGTTCTTTTTCTGCATGTGTTGGCTAAAGTAGATTATCTGCTTCGTTTTTTTGTGATCACCAGAAAATCCTGGGGTTGTCCTTACCCACGCCTGATGGCTGCCTTTGCTCCTCCAGTAGCTCAAATTCCCTGAGGGGCAGGCAACAGGCAGGTGGGTGGGCTCCTCCAGCAGGAAGAGCTAGCCTGTCACCTCCTAGAGAAGATGAGTATGTTGCACCCTGCTGCAATGCTTGCTACCTCAGGCTCTCTCTATTTCATACTGTCAAATTCCCTGGTGTACAATTTGGCCTTTTCTACCCTTTAAGTCCTATCCTGGAATTCCATCTTCCCCATCAAAGAGGGACTTTTATTTTTTTTTGGAGACAGAGTCTCGTTCTGTCACTTGCCCTGGCTAGAGTGCAGTGGTGTCATCATAGCTCACAGCAACCTCAAACTCCTGGGTTCAAGTGATCCTCCTGCCTCAGCCTCCTGAGTAGCTGGGACTACAGGCATGTGCCACCACGCCCAACTGATTTTTCTGTTTTTTGCTTCCCGAGGTCGGAAGAGACCCGGCGCCTTCAGGCTGCTGTGGCCGTAGGCTTTTCTGTTTTTTGTAGAGACGGGGTCTCACTCTTGCTCAGGCTGGTCATGAACTCCTGACCTCAAGCAATCCTCCCGCCTCGGCCTCCCAGAGTGCTAAGATTACAGGTATGAGCCACCGTGCCCGGCCTGAAGTGTCCATCTTCACAGTCTTAGCACATGGGGTAGGGTCTGGAGACAGAATTACCTTCCAACACTGACATTTCTTTGATATCTTATTTTTCCCCTTAAAAAACTCATGCTAATTTTGCTTTTAACTCAATAGTATATTCATTACTGTTTTCATAAAAATGTAATGTTTCCATTCCTCTTTAAAATATGACACACTTTAAGATGAGGAGGTATAGTATCTTGGGGCTTTGAAGTTCCCAGCGTATGACCAAATATCCCAGTTAGAAAAGAATGGCATTAGGGGCACTTTAAACTGTTGATGGTGTTTTCTTCAGAAGGTATCAGCTATTTTTTATTTTATGGGTTAATTGCACCATCCTGCTAAAAGTCTGCTTATTCTACCCAGTTTTTCCTTTGCTTCTACATTGCTTTTTAAAGCAAAAGCCTCATAGAATAGGGGGAAATGTTTCAGAATCCTTAAAAACTCAACTTGAAAAACATAATACCGCCAGAGAATGGAGTAAACACTGAAATATTTTCCCAGTGAAACTGAGCAAACAGAATCACAAGCATTTGCGAAAAGCTGCCTGAGCGTGTGGAGTCCTAGGCAGACATTTCCTTCTGTATTCTGTAAAAAGTACTTCAAAGACATTAGGATCCAGTCCTGTTGTTTCTATGGTCATTCTCCAAACCCCTTTCAGACCACAGAGAAGGACATTATGTTAAATGCTAATTCTCATTTTTACGATTTAATGAGCTACTTCTGAGAAAGCTACTGTTTCGCCAGCCCATTAGCAATGTCTGGGATGGCTAGTGCAGAGTTAAGGCTTAAGTCACCCAGCTGAAACTAATGTGGATGTTTCAGTTATTCATTTCTGATTTTCAGGCTCTCTGACACGCCCAACCGGTTACCAGGCAACCCCAGCTTATTGCAGGTAGTATACATTAAGCATGAACTCCAGGTATGACTATGAAAGGGATCTGAATATTTTAATGAGAAGGCAATCATGAGCTGAACTTGATTATGACCTTTGTTATTAGGTAAGACAAAATATGAGGGCCTTAACTATCAGGAGTTAATAATATTTTGCTGGAGAACCTGCATGCTTCCATGTGACGACCCTATACACAACAGCCTCAGGGCTGACAATATGGAAAATCTCAAAGGAGTCCTGTTTATCAGATGGAAGAATTCCTGTTAAGAACTGAGTTTACGGGGGGATTTATAAGCCTTGCTTCTTAGGCCCTTTCACTGCTTGTACTCTAGGAGGGGAGCTGCCCAGAGAGAAAGGGAAGGTTTTATTTATTGTAGGGCAATTTTACCATTGTACTTCAAGTCTGCAAACATTGCTTGACAAAGGAGAATTCAGTGTGCAGTGGGAAGGTCCCAGGGATTCAGGTGGTGGCATGCTCTGTTTTACAGTGACCAGCTTGACTACATAGGAGGAATATGAACTGAGAGGCTAAATCTGTTGCAGCATAAAACCAGGGCTTGTTTAACTGAGGTCATGAGAGGCTCATTTGCTGTGGCTGAATGGGAAAAAACATAACTTTATCTGGAATGTACTAATGCTGTTTTCTCTTCAAATAGGTGCTTTGTGGATGACACTACTCTGGTAGAAATCGTTTCAGAAGGGAAACTATGTGATAGTAGAGTTGTTTACATACATTAGGAAGACATGGTATAATAATAAAAACCTGTTCATAAAAAAAGACAGCCTCCTTACTTATGTACTCAACTAGGATTGAAAGCAAAAAATACTGTATTTATCTGAGTCTGAGAGCATATCATACACAGACACAAATGCAGTAAAATTTCTAGCCCACTGTTATAGAATTGTTAGGAATTGACAAAATTGAGAGACACATTATTTATCTGCTTTGCTGATTTAAACCTGTCATATTCACAGTTTAAGATTTTGCTAAAGTCTGCACAGACTTAAAATTCACATTTGAAAGTTAAAAAATCAGTTGATGGCTAAAAGACAAGGTCAAACAATAAACTGTCACGAATATGAATGCACTGACATTAAAGCACATTATTATTAACTTTTGTAAATGCATCATAATCCCTAGTATTTGGTAGGAAAACATTGCTCTATCCATTTTTGTGATAACATAGTTTTTTACAAATTATTCTTATGTAAAGATAAATGGCATTCTGCAAACTCTTCTTGGAAATAAACGGGCAATTAACAAACAAAAGATAACAAGTCAGGGGCATAACCTGGGAATGTGAATAGAATTCTTATTTCTTCTAAGAAGACACTATATATTTATCTTACTTAAAGATAGATGCAGCAGTGTAGATACGCTACTCATATAAATTTTTTGACTTCTGGAATGTTTAAGTAAATAGGAAATAGGTACAAAACAAATTATTCAGATAACAGTAGTAGACCAAAGACAGAGAGATGTATCTTTTCAATGTAATATATAAGATGTTTATGGATTGTACTGTTTTACCTTTTTTAAAAAAGTGAATATAAAAAAATTAAAAAATAAAAATGTGAATATGTTACAATTAATTTAGTTGCTGTTTTTAGCATCACATTATTCCTGTCATTGCCTGGACTATTTTTGTATTTCCATTAAAGAGCAGTTTAGCACCTTCATGCTAGAGTTTTACACACACACACACACACACACACACTCTCACTCACATGCATAAAAGACAATAAGCAAGATGTGGGCCAGGAAGACATTTTTGTTTTCTTAGCCATAAGTCCCGCTCCTAGCAAACTTCCTGATATTTAGTTAATTGTCAATAAATACTTGATGAATTGTAAATCTACTTTTAAGTATTATATTTAAAACCCAAATCAACCTTATTTTCTCAGTCTTTTCTCCTTAGACCTGGAAACTTCTCTTGGGGAAAACAAAATCAAGAATATAGGAAATATTAACTAGTTTGCTATATTGTAGAGAGTTGCTGGGTAGTAGGAGACTTATACAGGTTCTTCTTGTGGCTTTCCTGCTAATTATTGTGGTAGAACTTAACTTTGCTGGTCTTTAATTTCCTCAAATGAAAAATTAGGGAGTCTGGCTAAATGATCTGAAATACCTTTTCTGATGCTTCAATTCTATGATTCAAAGACATAATCTATGATACATCTAACTAGGATATAACTTGGAATAATTATACTTTATCTCAGGCTCCTCGGTTTCTAGCATAGAGTCAGGGAATATAAGAGATGTGTAATATATATTTAAAGATGAACAGATGATCATTATAGGTATAAAAGCTGCCTATGCATCCTTAAGATCTTTCACAAAAGGAAGGAGCCCTTCTCTATGGATACTGATTTTTGCAATTAAAATAAATTCAGAAGATTGCTTTTGGAAATTTTGAGTTTTATTCATGTAAATTATTATTCTTAGTATGGTATTTGAATAGTGCAATAAAAAAAAATTCAGATCATGTTTATGTACTTCCTTAAGACGTGCTAATAGTATCACTATGTCTAGGAAAATTTTTATTTTGCATCCTAAACAAACCCTTTCACAATTAGTCATAAATATTCATCTCATAAATATTCTTAAGGAGTAAAAAGGAAGAGAGACAGAAATCCTTGCCATAAAAAAACCCCAGCTCCAGTGGTGATTCTAGGTAAGATTTAGCCCTAAAATTCTATCAGTCTACAGCTTTAGACATCATCATTTCCAGGCTTATGTGCACAGCAATAAATAAGGTTTATGCATAAATAGGTCTCAGAACCACAAGGTACATTTTTAAACTCTTATTGAATAGAAATAATGCCAATTTTAGCATCAGCCTAAACATAAATTTATTTGCCAATAAGAAAAGATCTGTGGCGTTATAAATAGCTTACTCCTCAGGAAATACTTAACACTAAATATGGAAATGGAAAATTCTAACACTATCTAACATACATATTCTTCTTATACGATTAAATTGGAAAGCTCTTTCAGAGTAGCAGTTTGCTGCGGTAGAAAGACCTAACATTCTTGTTCTGCTACTTACCAGAAATATGACATTGGCATGTTACCTAAACTCTTTGAACCCTAGTTTTATTCTCTGAATAACAGGGATAATAATAGCTAACTTGAGGGGTTATGATGAAGATTAAATAAGATAATGTCTATGGGCCGGGCGCGGTGGCTCACGCCTGTAATCCTAGCACTCTGGGAGGCCAAGGCGGGTGGATTGTTTGAGCTCAGGAGTTCGAGACCAGCCTGAGCAAGAGCAAGACCCCGTCTCTACTAAAAATAGAAAGAAATGATCTGGACAGCTAAAAATATATATAGAAAAATTAGCCGGGCATGGTGGCACATGCCTGTAGTCCCAGCTACTTGGGAGGCTGAGGCAGGAGGATCGCTTGAGCCCAGGAGTTTGAGGTTGCTGTGAGCAAGGCTGATGCCACGGCACTCATTCTAGCCCAGGCAACAGAGTGAGACTCTGTCTCAAAAAAAAAAAAAAAAAAAAAAAAAGATAATGTCTATGGAGCATCTGCTTTGGTGCTTGGCAATGAGGGCCATAGCCCTTGTCTGTGGGGTTCCCTTTCACTAGTAATGGCTGGAAAAAGTGCTACAATCTTCACCACACTGAAATCCTCAAGCATACTTCAAAATATGACCCTCTATACTGCATTCAAAACCAGAAAGGAAGACCACTTTGAGCTTGGTAAGGGACTTTCAAGATGAGAAAAGACCTGGCATTTGTCCTTGATGAAAGATTCAGAGAAAAAAGAGATATAGATAACATAAGAAGTTATAACATGATGCTGTGAGTTACTGAATGAAGGCTGGTATCTTAGTCCATTTGTGTTGCTACAAAGAAAATACCTGAGGCTGGATAATTTATAAAGAAAAAAGGTTTATTTGGCTTATGGTTCTGCAGACTGTGCAAAAAACGTGGTGCCAGCATCTGCTTCTGGTGAGGGATTCAGGGAGCCTCCAGTCAAGGTGAAAGGTGAAGGGGGAGCAGGCGTGTCACATGGTGAGAGTGGGAGCAAGAGAGGGAGGAGGTGCCAGTCTCTTTTAAGTAACCAGCCCTTCCATGAACTAATAAAGTGAGAATCCACTTGTTATCATGGGGAGAGCACCAAGCCATTCATGAGAGATCTGCCCACCTGACCCAAACACCTCTCACTGGGCCCCACATTTAATACTGGGGATCAAATTTTAACATGAGATTTGGAGGGGCCAACCATCCAAACCATATCAGTTGGTTTTCTTTCTGTTGTCTACACTAGGTGCTGATCTTCTAAAAGTGGCCCAAAGGGCTATGAGGATTCAGAAATAGAACCGATAACTGTTGACCCAAGAGGAGTTCATCGATGATCTTGAAAGATGACTATCATATTGCAGTCATGGAAGAGAACCTGGGTGCATGTGGATGGGGGGATTTGGAGAGGAGTGTGGATGGGAGGAGAGTCTGGATAGAAAAAACATCAGGTGCAAAAGCAAAGGCATGGAGAGCACAGCACAGAACAGGCAAAATATTCCTATGTTAGCAAAGATCAACTGATGAAGAGCAGATACAGGCAGTGAGACCCAAGAGGCCCATTGTGCCTGTATTACGACGTGCTAAGGAATACAGGGCACAGAGTTTGTTCTGCAGTTGATGATGTGGCAGCCAACACTATCTTTGGGACCAAAGTGGATGAGGGTAATTAGATCATATTGTCTACTGTTTGTCACATACCTACCATGTAACAGGAATCGTGCTTTGTCGTATTATGGATATTATTTCCTAGTCCTTAAAACAAAATAGACATATCTCTTCAGGTGGGGAAACCAAGGCTCAGAGAGCTTAAGCAACTTGCTGCTCAAGATCACACATTCTAAAACGCATCTTGTAAAAGGAGCAATGGGATTTTTAAAATAGTCAGAACAAACCATTGAAGAACGGAAATGATGGGATGTGAACATAAATTAGGAAGCTAATTTGGGCAGTCATGTTTCAAAAGGAGAGAAAGAACACTGAGAAGAGCAAATAGTGTTCAAAATGAGGCTGTTCAAGATTTGGGCAAGATCTTTTAATATAGGTGTGCCCTGGAATGACAGAACATTTTAAATAATGAAAATGTTGTATCTATGTTTTAAAATTACTTGGTGATTATTTTACACAGGAAGCAGTGGAGCATAATAATTAAATGCTCAGGATCTGAAGCCAGACTGTCTGGATTTTAATTTTCACCCCTAAAGTACTTAACCTTGGGCAGGTTATTTAACCCCTTTGGACCCCAGTTTCCTAAACTTTAAAAAAGGAGATGATAATAGTGTCTATGTCATAGGGCTGTTTGAGCATGAAATGGAATATATGCGCACCTAGAACAATGCCTGGCATAAACTAAGAACTCAGTGAGCATTAGCCAGCGTTGCTTTGTGCCTTTGCCCTGACTCACCAGCCCTTTATTTAGAAAGTATTTGCAGTGTGCCAAGCACTGTGCTAGTTTTTATAGATACAAAGATAGATAAGAGCTGATTTCCACCTCCAAACACCTTTGATTCTTTTCACATCATCTGCTGTGGTTCAGCAGAAGTGCTGCAGACTACATCGTGGTTAAAGCACTTTCCTGAACTATTGGGGCACCAGTGATTTAAAATCTCCTATCACAATGTTGTTCATTAGTGTTAGTTCTAATATGTCCACTCCTCCTACTCCTCTCCCCTAAGATGACATTAAGATCTGTTCAGCCTGGGTTATCTTTGATGTCATCTATTTCCCTTCACCCACCAGGCAACATTATAAAGTCAGTGAGATTAGTTCAGTAGCCTCCTCCCACTTATCAGCAGCAAACCTTCCAAAGCTGAGTGTTTGCACCATTGCCTCAGGGGTCTCTTCCTTGCTACTTTATTAGACTTAGGTGTTATGTAAGTATATATTATTAATGGCTGTATTTTTCTTCCCAAGGGTTTTTTTTTAAATAAAACTTTATAAAATCTGATTTCCATAAGCTGGAGAGAAATATTAATGATCTGAATTTTCAGAGCTACACCAAACTAAGGAGAAGACTTGTTTTGGGAACATTAGTTATTTACTGTCTTTTAAACCACATCATAAGGTTGCTCATCCCCATTTCTCCCAACTTTAGGATTAATGAAAGAGTCCAAGGAATTCTGCTCATGATGGCATTTGCACATTGTCTGAAAGGATCTAAATTAAGCACTGCAGGTTCAACATTAACATTGGTTGAATAGATGAAAATTGTTGGTAGAAGGGACACCATGTCCTTTTGAGTATAACCACAGTACATTAAAATGGACAGATGAGCAGTCGCGATGACCTCCGAGAAAAGATTGAAAAGGAAAATGTCTACATAAATAAATGAGAAGGAAATGAAAATAGCAAGGCACTTACATTTAAAATAACTAAGTGAAGTACCAAAATGATTAAATGAAAAGCTACTTTAATACCAAGGAAGCTCTTTAGAGTGAATGGAATTGTTGAGACACGGTGAATTGTTTAGCTGTAAGGAAGACAGACAGTGGCATCCTGGTCACATTGCTCTCCAATATATTTAGTATTTACTATGGGAAATGGGAAATGTTCAGATCATAAGACATCTTCAAGTACCAAACAACCATTACTAAAAATGAGAGGTCAGATCCCTCAACTGTAGGTAAAAAGATCAATAATAAAATGAATCAGATGCTCTAGATTTAAATGTGAATGCCAGAAGGAGACTGATGCCCAAAGAAGAAGTTCTTATATGGTACTTAACAGTTTCTGAAATGAGAATATTAAAAAAGTAAAAATCATATTTGGAATGTTATGTGAGAATTTAAACAATCTTCCTGCTGATTTGATATGTAAAATGGGAAAGTTGACAATGATTTTGTTAACAGCAACACATTAATGCTATAATACTGTATAGCTTAGAATATGGTTTTAAATATATTAAGTTAAAATTTTTTCAGTGTTAAAAAAAGAAAACTACTCTCCAAGAGAATGAGAAGACAAGCCACAAATTAGAGAAAATATTTGCAAAAGATAATCTGAGGAAGGACTATTAGCTAAAATATACAGAGAACTTTTAAAATTCAACAATAAGAAAACAAACAACCCAATTAAAAAGTGGATCGAAGGCCTGCACTGATACTTCTCCACAGAAGATATGCAGATGGCAAAGTAAGCATATGAAAAGATGTTCAACATCACTAGGGAACTGCTAATTAAAATCACAAGTATGCATCTATTAGAATGGCCAAATTCCCAAACACTGACACCACCAAATGCTGGAGAAGGAAGACACGGAGCAAGAGGACACTTATTCATATTGGTGAAAATGCAAAATGATACAACTGCTTTTGTAGACAGTGTGGCAGTTTCTTACAAAACTAAACATACTCTCACCATATGATCCAGCAGTCATGCTCCGTGGTATTTACCCATATGAACTGAAAACTTATGTCCACACAAGAACCAGAACACAGATATTTATAGCAGCTTTACTCATAACAGCCCGAACTTGGCAACAACCAAAATGTCCTTCAGTAGGTGAAGAGATAAAACGTGGTACATCCAGGCAATGGAATATCATTCAACACTAAAACAAAATGAGCTGTCAAGTCATGAAAAGACACAGATGAAACTTACATGTATATCACTAAGTGAAAGAAGCCAATCTGAAAATCATACTATACGATTCCAACTATATCACATTCTGGGAAAGGTAAAACTGTGGAGACAGGAAAAAGATCAATGGTTGCCAGGGGTTAGGGGATGGGAGGGATGAATATGTAGAGCACAGAAGATTTTTTAGGGCAGTGATACTACTCTATACAATACTACAGTGGTGGATACATGTCATTTTACATTTGTCAAAACCTATAGAATGTACAGCACCAAAAGTGAACCCCAATGTAAACTATGGACTTTGGGTGATAATGATGTGTCAATGTAGTTTCATGGATGGTAACAAATGTACCACTCTGGTGGCGGATGTTGACGGTGGGGGAGGTTGTGTGTGTTTGTTATATGTGTAAGGGGATATAGGAAAACCCTGTACTTTCCACTCAGTTTTTCTGTGTACCTAAAATGGCTCTAAAAATAAAGTTCACTAATTAAAGAAAAAAAGAATGACCTGGTACTATGAGACACACTGTGTGATTCCATCAGATGAAGTTCTAGAATAGGCAAAACTAGTCACTGGTCAGATAAGCCAGGATGGTGGTTTCTTCTGGGAGAAAAGAGCCTGGAAGTTCTCATGTGCAGGACTTCTCGGGGCGTTGGTGATGTTCTGCTTCTTGATCTGATTGGTTGTATACACTTTGTGAAAATCCACTGAGATATACACTTACTTGGGACATTTTGTGTATATGTCTTATATCTCAGTGTCTTAGTATAAAGCATTTAAAAGTAAAAAAAAATGACCCAACTTTACAATTACACATTTTGTGGAAATCCTTTGTTTTCCTAAGGTGAAGCATGTAATTCCTGTTCACTTTTCTTTCAATAAATTTTGGAAGACATTAATGCAGCATGGATGGAGTAGTTAGGATCCAACTAAGAAAACAGAATATATTTTAAGTATTTAAAATGATAGAATTTAATCCAGAGAAATGGTTACACAGATGACGGAAGAATTGGGAAGCTAAACTGTGGATAGTGGATCAAATTGAAAATTAGCAGACTCAGGAAGCCAAAGACACTACCACCCCCAATTCTCAGGGGACAATGGGAAGGGGTGGTGTTACTGGAGTTCAGGGTTCAAGGTCACTGTGGGAAGCTGAAGACAAGGGGTGGGAGGAGGGGAAGGCTGGGGATGGAAAACACAGCCCATGGCGTTAGTCCCTATGGAGCCGACAGAGGAGGGGCAGGGCAAGGAATGACCTGACAGTAAAAACAGGCACTATTGGCACAATTGGAAATTAAAGGGTTCAGAAAATAAATTTTTCATTTTCATTTTCCCTTCTAGAGTAACTGTTACAGCAGGCAAATTGATTTACTGGTATTTTTGATGGGCACTAAGTTTAGCTCCTGGGACTGCATTCAGCAAACAACTTGTAAATAAATAAAATTACCATTTTAGTTCTATATCCAATCTCCATAAACCAGATTTATACACCCTTAAGGTTATGGAAGAATTATTCACCTTCATTTTGAAATTAATGAGAATATAAAGAAAGAATCCCTGCCTTACAGACTAGATTCAGACAGTGGTCAATGTTCTGTCAGTTGCATTGTTGTATTCTGAATTATAAACACAGGCATATTCTGGTGTACTGAAAATCACCTTTCTTCAAAGTAGATAATAAAACCCCACTTTGAAAATTGAACTTAGGAAGAGTGGAAAGCCACACAATTTCCTCAATATGGCCATCACTCAATTTCTCCATTCCTCTCTGTTCTGCTGAAAAATGACGACGACATATTTCAGACTGATATTAAAGCACCAATTTGTAGGCTCTTGTCTTTTGTAGCATGGAAGGACAATTATATACCATGATATAAAATATATGTATTCATCCATTTTATGGCCTCACAAAATAAAGCTTAATGTGTGTGAGTTTGAGTGTGTGTGCTTAATTGTACATAGCAGTTTAAAATTTTTAGTGCACCTGACCTTAACCATGTCCTGCTTTTAATTCTAAGCAACATAAAATCTTCCAAAGGCAACATTTGGAAAGTTATCCCTCTCTCACACATAGATTTGTTAGTGACTAAATGACCATTGCCACCATCAAATTTTCCTTTGGTTTATTCCATTAAAACAGGGTTTTGTCTCATTCTGGTTTATTACTGATATTATATACATTTTCTATATTAAAAAATTAGTTAACCTTTAGAATAGAATGAAGTATTATGGCATTTGCTTAATAGAAACCAGCATGAGATTTCGGGGCCCTCTCTATGTCATACACCTCATAGTTCAGAGGGTTTTTTATAATAATAACAAGAAATAAACCCAAGGTACAGAGACCAAGTCTTTCATTGTCTGACATCTCACTAGAAGTGCAAAACTGAAAGGCATTGGTAATATTTAAATTTATTTTCTTTTCATGCAAAGGAGAGAAGCACTTTGAAGGCAAACAGTTCAATGTCCATCTTAAATGCTTCATCTTAAACACACTCACCTAAAATTCAATGAAGAAACAGCATGAACTTTCCAAAACCATCTATTTTCTTTTCTTTGAAATGGCGGTTGAGAATGGCATTTAAAGACTTCCTAAGGACTTCATCCAGGGACTGGAAATCCTATTTATCTGCAATGAGAACATATACTTTTTTTTAGCTAAGCAACTCACACTTACATATTTATTACACAAAGAGGAATCCAGAATTGGCAGATCTAGAACACAGGATATTTTACAAATCCCCTTGTACGCTATTCATGACTTATAATGTTCAACTCAGAACTTTGGTTTTCACTTATTAAAAGAAATATTTAGAAAAATAGACATTTATGCTAGAAGTCACTTGACAGAAGTGGATGGTGAGGCCCAGACGATGAAGTCACAGTCCAAGATGAAACAGCTGGATAGTGACAGAGAGCTGCTCGGAACCTTGGGTCCTCATGTAGCTCTTTGTTTTTAGTGGATTAAAAACCCAGAAATGGGAAAACATGGAATCTTCTATTTCTTCCAAGTAGATAACTTTCTGGAATGCTGTTTCACTATAATTTCTAGTAAAGCCCAGGAAATTACTGCTAAGGTCAGAGTCGTCAGACCAACATTTCCTCTGATGGTTTAAGCTTGAGCAGTTGTAAAGTAGATGCCCTGTAAGAATGATGCATTACAGCAAAGGTAACCTAATGTTATTTACTAATCCACATGATTTATTATGTTGTGTAGTAATAACATATACATAGTAAATAGTTCACAAAAGTGGCTGTTAATATTTCTTATCAAAGTTGAATGATTTTATAAGCGTTCGCCTTCTGAGAAAACTTACAGATGAGAATTGAAAGACAGAAGCTCTAGACTGCACTGCCCAAGGCCTGAGATCCCCTGTCCCTCTCCTGGGAGCAGCCCAAGCACTGTACCCTCCCTCCCTCCTCAGCCAATCTTCCCCAGCATCCTTCTTTTCCACCTTCCCTTTTCCCCTTGCTTCTCCTGGCCAACATACAGGCTGGATATTACTATCCCAGATGATGTGAAGCAGCAAAAATTTGAAGCTCAGGACACTGAGTGTTAAGATGAAGGAAAAGAATGGCGAGGAAGGCCACAGCAAAGGCAAGGGGAGAAGAAGGCATCTGGCAGCAGAGGGGGTGGACGGGAAGGGGTAGGAGAAGCCTCGCTCTGCACCCTTGATGGGTGATGCGTGCCCTCTGCCCTCAGCTCCAACTCTGTGTTTTCCTCTCCTAACTGTTTTCTTTAACCCAGCTTATCTAAAATGACCACAATAATTATTTTAGCTTTTGTGACTGGCTTCAGGCATCCTATGATTGTAGGTACATAAAGGAAATTCTCTAACAATCTATTTCCCTTCCTCTAATCCAAGTTTTCAGGTATATTCATTATTACAAGAGATTTATTTAATAGGAGGTAAAGAAATTTTCACTACACAATTAACCTTGTTCTGTTACATTAGGACCCAACAGTTTTTCTCTGTGCTTAGATTCTAGGGTCATACATGTATTTGACATTCTTTGAATTAAATGTATTATTACAACAGTAGTACTTTAAGATATTTTTTGTTTTCTTAAAATACATGCTTTTTTTAAAAAAAAATTGGGATTGGAGTAGATTAGATCTATGCATCTGGCAATAAGTTATATATTAAAAAATATTATTTCCCTTCATGAATGCAGCTCTCCAAGTTTCAGAACCAGAAAATAAATGGAAATCTTATGTAATCTTATATACTTTTCTATAAGGCTATATCTGTGTCTATAATAAAGTTAGCACATATAGATAAACTTATATCTGACTCTGTCTGGAAATATAGAATCACTCAAGAAATCCCTTGGTGTTGGCCTAGGGATCTCTTAGGATTTTGCTGCTGGTTGTTGCTCCTCTATCTGGCAATCTTGGGAAGGGTGAGTTGCATGTTAGTTTTTTGCCCAGGTGCCTGGGTCACCCCAGACTGCAGTAAACTAGGAGGGAGACTAGACAAGGCTCATACAGAGATGCTGTGCTGAAGTACCTGTGGGAGGCCTGGGTTGACACCTTGTGTGGGATCTACCATTAGGAAAAGTTGCACCTAGAATGATATTCTGATCATAAGTCAGCTTTTAGATTTTGCTGGAGAGGTGGCCTCTATTTCAGCCTGTATCTCACAACCAGTGATCAAAAGCAATTGTCTAATCTGGAAGCAGATCCATCCTTACCACTCTTGGCTTCTATCCCACATAGCAAGTCTCCAGTATGTAGAACTAAAGACACATAACTCTTTCTACTCTTCAACCTGAGGGTGGCAGCCTCCCAGGCTGCTACTGTATTAAAGGCATCCATTCTACACTTTCTTATTCCTATTGGACAATTGCAAAGCAAAATTCTCATGTGAACATTGGGTGGGAATAGAAAACAATTCCTTTCTTTAAATTCTTATTTAAATTGTAGGCCAGCTAACTTAAATTCTAGGTTGGCTAACGTGTCACTAGAAATTAAAATTTAGTGTCATGGGATAAAATTAAAATACCATCTCCTTTACTGAGCTCCCTGAAAAGCTTTCTGCCAGGGTCAGATTGGAGGTAGGAGTCAGTGTCTTACCACAGAGGACCAGAAGAAAAAGAAGTATTTTGGGTGCCATATTTTAGGCATATAGGTTGCATGAAAGTTGCAGGAGGCAGATTTTTGCTTAATAAGAGAACTCCCCTCAAATTAAACCACACAGAAATAGAATGAGTCACCTAAAAAGGCAATGGCCTTCATAGTACTGGTATCAATTTAAATAGAGGGCTCAGTAATCATTTGTGGCTGCGGGATTTGGTAAAGGGCATGCAGTTATTATAGAATGATGGAATAAATGGTCACTCCCAACTCAGATTCTGTGGGACCTACCCAAATATTAGACTGGAACAGAGTTAACATTCACATTGTTATTCATATTTATGCCCTTACTGATATTCCTACCTAAAATAGCACTCAGTCTCTATTGTTTACTCTGATATAGTCCCCTGTATAGCACTGCTACGCTCTGATAGATTATTTATTCATTATCTCTGCACGCTAGAATAAAAGTTCCATAAAGGCAGAAACTTTGTTCACTATTATAACCCTAATACTTAGAATGGTGGCTGGCACATAGTAGGCTTGCAGTAATATTTATTGCATGAACAAATGAATGAATGAATGTATATTTTGGGTTGGTACCAAATTTAAATCTAAGAAGAAGTTTGGAGTTTTTATCACAAAGATTTGCAAGTCAGATTTAGGATTCTAAATGATTTTATTTATATATACTTAGAAAATACAAAGTAGAATGAAATACAAGATTAAATAACAGGGATGTAGTCAAAGAAAATTCTTATTATATTCTCTTTCTTATTTTAAATTTTGTCTTTTCTTGTAAATATTTGGCCCAATCTCCTTTCTCTTACCCCTATGAACTCGTACCACATGGAAAATAATTTCATCACAATCTGAAGAATTCACAAGTTTTTTATGCACACCAAAAATATGAGGACCCTAAGCCGGCATTTTATCTACTTTCATTGTTACACAGGTTGAGTAGCCTAAATACCAAAAGGAGGAATGAGGAGGGTGCTCTTCAGGACTTCCACCGTCTTCCCTTTTCTTTTAATTATGGTTGAGAGATGACAGTGCCAGGAGTCTAGCTTACTAGATTTCAGAGGTCAGATTGGAGACTAATTTCAGATCGTTGTAGTCATAAATGGTAGGTTCATTGTTATGAGAACTGGTTAGGGATGATGATGGCCATCGATTTGCAACGGGTGCTCCAGAGTGAAGCAAAGATGGAGAGCAGTGCTGCATTCAGGTACATAAAGCTTGGTCATCTCTGGTGTTTGACACTGTTGGTCGGTGTAAATTGTAGCAGCTATTAAGGGAGTTTGGTTAAGACTGATGATAGCTACTTGAAAAGGAATAGCTAGACTTGCCTAGACTCGTCCAAATAATTTCCAAACAATGTCATAGGTCCTGCCTTTTATGATTGACGCTATGTTGCCATATTCACAAATTTCATGCTAGGGTTTCATCCCAGTGAAAAAAGCTGACCTCAGGATTCTTGCTAACCCTTTTCTGCAAACACAGCAGCAGGAAGATTCTCTACAACAATGAAGAGGCTGGAAGAGGACAAAAAACGTAACGTAGGTCTGAAAGATCCCTGATGCATCTCATGGTTTATGGAAAGGAGAAGAATTGGGATCAGAAGACTGGGTTTTATTTCTGTCTCTAACACTAACTAGCTGGGCAAGTCATTTACTCTCAACTTGGTTTCAGTTTTGTCATTAGTAAAATGAGGGTATTGGTTTCAACCAGAGGTTCTCAATCAAGGGTGATTTTGCCCTCACTCCTTGAGACATTTGTCTAGAGACATTTTTGGTTGTGGGGGGAGGGTAGGTACAACTGGCATCTGGTAGGTAGAGGCCAGGATGCTGCTCAACATCCTACAATTCACAGGACATCCCCCAACCACCCTTCCCCACCAAATAATGATCCATTCCAAAATGTCGATAGCACTGAGGTTAAGAAACCCTTGTCAAGATGGTTCAAGTCTCTCTCTGTCCTAATAACTATTCTGCAATTTCACCAGAGGTCATCTTTCAAAGTAGCACCTGTTACTATGTGAGATTACCATGAATTTTCTTATCTAAGAATATGTGCAACTTGTGGGCAGGGATCATCTTGCTTATTTCCTCATCATCTCTAGCACATCATTTTTAATGATAGATAGTAATCTTCACTAAATGTTTGAATAAATGAATGATGATGGGAAAATTGGCAAACATGAAGCTCACATTTTCACACCTGGTTCCTGCACAGAGCTGTAGTATAATAATCAGATAATTTCACCAGATTATTAGTTATTGGCCTAAGAACATCAAAGTGGCTTGGGAAGCTATAGTAAAATGGATTTAGAATCATGGCCCTTGGACTAAACTCAGAATCAGCCCAGACACAAGGATATTAATTAAGTCAGACTCAGAGAGAGCACTGCTGGGAAATGGGCCTTTCTGGACACTTAAAAGCTGGAGACAGAATCAGTGCTCATGGATACTTTAGCATTCTGTCCATTTCAAGGAGTTGTTCTTGCTGACACAGCCTAGTCTGAGATCAGGAAGGTCATAGATGTCTGTACATATTTCCTATTAAAGGCACAGAATATTATTCGACTTCAGCCTCTAGGATAAAGGGGCTACAGCTGTGATAGTGTAGTTGTTCAGATCCAGTGCTGCACCACCACTGAAGGGCAAGAAATTAATCTGATCTCAGAGGGGGCTGTGCATGTGTAACTCCTCTCCATCACATCACAGTCCACTGTTTGCAGAAACACGGGTGCACTTCACAATTCTAGCAATCCAGGTATCTAAACAGGCCACTGCTGTGCCTCACTTTTCTGTTGCCCACTTTAATACTTACTCCCTATAACACCTAACAAGACAGCAAGAAGGTAGCATAGTATAAAACAGTAGCAGAAAATTCAGCTTTACTCTTGATATTTCATCAAACTGATAAAAAATCATACTTCATCACTTAGGTTTGAGCAGAGAAAACAACATT
Organism: Varecia variegata; assembly: GCA_028533085.1. Taxonomy (NCBI): domain Eukaryota; kingdom Metazoa; phylum Chordata; class Mammalia; order Primates; family Lemuridae; genus Varecia; species Varecia variegata. The sequence goes on from CM052443.1 coordinate 28,912,145, forward strand.
TGGACAAAACAGCTGTCAAAAGGAATGGACGTGGACGTTCAGCAGTGAACATAGAATTTTTAACATAACAAAGTCAAAGACCTGCTGACATTCGGGAATGCTTAAGAAATAATATGGCAACTTGCCTGTCAATATCAGCTCAGTTGGGCATTCAGTCAACTGTTTTAAAGGTGCTGAGAAGGAAGAAGGTGGTTTTTAAAGCATTTGTCAGCTCTGCTTCTTGCACAGTATTTTTTTCCTCCAAGGAGCTGCCTTTGTGTTTTTTTCTGTTGCATTTTATGATAAGGTTAAAGTAGTTGCTGGCCCAGATGATATTCGCATTTTAAAAAGGCATTTCCCTGTTTATAATGTGTATAATGATTTACACTGTACCTGGGCGACCTCAGCAAAGCAGTGCAATCACTAAGAACTCACTTGAGTGCCCATAAATTTTTTTCTTTTTTAAAATAAGAAATGTAAAGATAATTAGCTTAGATGCTAATATTTATTGGAAAGTAAGTTTTATTAAAAATAGATCAAGAGATGTCAGGAAACTTACAGAGTTTTTAAGCTTTTTTTTTTTTTTTTTTAAATCAAATAACTTTCCTTTTAGGAAATGTAGAAAATAGGATAAATTATGAAGAATATTAATATCACCTACATTTCACCTCAGAGGAAATCCCTATGAAGATTTTATACATTTACTTCCATTTGTATACACACGTGTGTATATATCACATACTACATAATTTTTAATGGAGTTGAGGGGTTATAAACTATATATAATTTTGTTTCAAGTTTTTAGAACTTTTTGTGTGCTTCTATTATTAATAATCCACACATATTCAGCATAAATACTTCCTCTTTTTATAGATATGAGATTATTTTTATTCAACTTGCTAATTAAAGGATATAACATGTATGAAGATATGGGACATAAGTAGTCACTGAATGCTTCTTTATTTTATTCATGTACTTTATACACACTCACATTTGCACAGAACACATTTCGGCTGCATTGAAGGGTAAAGCAGTAGGTCATCACTTTATTTTTATAATAATGCTTTTTTTATTATAGAAATCTCTATTGTACAAAACCCAAGTATCCCAAAATATCAGAAAAATAGAGGTGACTTTCTCAGGATAGACTTTTAAGGAGAGTGGTTATCTCATTTTGTATCTTTAAAAAAATGCAATTGCGAAACCATTTACTTACACAATTCCTAAACTTAAGTATCTTAAGCTTTCTTAGATGAAAGTCTCCTTTTATTAATATAAGTAGGACAATATGTAACTAAAACCGACTACAGGCAAATGCCACTCCATAGTGATGGCCTTATTAAACCTTGAAACTCTCCATGTTGAAATGAATTCCAAGTAAGGCAGAAAGATTAACATATTTTTGCTGATCAGGACAAAAAAATGATTGCCCAAGCCCAGCTTTTTGTTTCTTGCATCTCAGTATACTTACCAAATTGGTCAGATTAAATTAAATTTTGAGAGTTAAAATACAAATGTATCACAGATTATTTCAACTAATTTTTTAAAAGACAATTTTTAAAAATTTTAAAATATTAAGGGGGTACAAATGTTTTAGTTACATTGATATCTTTTATAATGCTTAAGTCAGGGCTTTTAGTGTGTCCATCACCCAAATAGTGTTCATTGTACCTGTTAGGTAGGTTTTCACCCATCCCCTCCTCTCCCTCCCCACTTCTTGATTTCCTATGACCTTTATGACTCTTTGTGCCCATCAATTAGCTTCCAATTATTAGAGAGTATATGTGGTTGTTTTTCCATTCCTGAGACACTTCACTTAGGATAATGGTCTCCAGTTCCATCCAAATTACTGCAAAAGGCATTAAGTTATCCTTCTTTGTGGCTGAACAGTACTCTATGGTATAGATATACCACATTTTGTTAATCCACTCATGAATTCATGGGCACTTGGATAGATTCCACATCTTTGCAATTGTGAATTGTGCTGCAATAAACATGCAAGTGCATATGTCCTTTTGATAGAATGACTTCTTTTTCTTTGGGTAAATACCCAGTATTGGGATTGCTGGATTGAATGATAGGTCTACTTTCAGTTCTTTGAGGATCTCCATGCTGTTTTCCATAGAAGTAGTACCAATTTGCAATTCCACCAACATTGTATAAGCATTCCTTTCTCTCTGCATCCATGCCAGTGTCTATTGTTTTTGTACTTTTTAATAAAAGCCATTCTAACTGGGGCAAGGTGATATCTTGTTGTGGTTTTAATTTGCATTTCTCTGATGATTAGTGACGCTGAACAGTTTTTCATATGTTTATTGGCCATTTGTCTATCTTCTTTTGAAAAGCTTCTGTTCATGTCTTTTGCCCACTTTTTGATGTGGTTGTTTGATTTTTTCTTGCTGATTTTTCTTTGTAGATTCTGGTTATTAGCCCTTTATTGGATGTATAGCTTGCAAATATTTTCTCCCATTCTGTAGTTTGTCTATTTGCTCTGTTGATTATTTCCTTAGCTGTGCAGAATCTCTTTAATTTAATCAAATCCCATTGATTTATTTTTTTTGTTGTTGTGATTGCCATTGGGTCTTCTTTTCATAAATCCTTTGCCTAGGCTGATATCTAGAAAGAGTTTTTCCTATATTTTCCCTTAGTATTCTTATGGTTTCATGCCTTACATTTAAGTGTTTTGTCCATCTTGAATTAATTTTTGTGAGTGGTGAGTGAGATGGATCATGTTTCATTCTTCTGCATGTGGCTATGCAAATTTTCCAGCACCATTTATTGAGTAGGGATTCTTTCTCCCAGTGTATACTTTTGTTTACTTTGTCAAAGATCAGTTGGCTGTATGTGGATGGTTTTATTAATATATTTGAGTTTCTGTTCTGTTCCATTGCTCTATGTCTCTATTTTTGTGTCAATTCCATGCTGTTTTGGTTACTATAGCCTTGTAGTATAGTTTGAAGTCTGGTAATGTGATACCTCCAGATTTGCTCCTTCGCTTAAGATTTCTTTGGCTACTCAGGCTCCTTTCTGGTTCCAAAGTGTAGAATTATTTTTTCTATATCTGTGAAATATGGTGTTGGTATTTTGATGGGGACTGCATTGACTCTGTAAATCACTTTGGGCATTATGGACATTTTAACAGTGTTGATTCTACTGATCCATGAGCATGATATATTTTTCCATTTGTTTGTATCATCTGCAATTTCTTTTCTCAGTTTTTCATAGTTCTCTTTGTAGAGCTCTTTCACCAGACAAAATTTTAATCACCTACATGTTAGTATATCATAGATTCTATTGAAGTCTCCCTGGTAATATGTGACTGTGGGCATCTTGCTCATATTTTATGTTCATTCATTTGTTAGAGAAGTCCACTGCACACTTCTAAGAGATTAATGATATAGTGTGATCTGGTATAACTGTTTCTGTTTGATTTTACCATGATGTAAAGATCAAAACAATTAGAAAAGAAGAAAGGAAGGAAAGGAGGGAGGGAGTGAAGGAAGGAGGGAGGGAAAGAGGGAGGGAGGAAGGGAAGGGGGGGAGGGAGTTTTCTATGTAAAACTAGATATAGAAAAAAGGCAACATAAAAAAAGATTTTATAGAACCTTTATCAGTTACATTAATACCATTAAAAAGGGGATGGATGAAGAGTGGAGGAAATATTTGCATGCAGATTACTATACTTCCCACAAATATCCTGAATTATGTTTGTACTAAGCACATTTTTAAACATTATTCTTCTTTAATATGCATAAAACTCCAACCATAAAGCATACTCTCATAAAATAACACGTATGCAAATGTAGCAGTTATTTGGACACAATTTCAGTGACAAACTCTTGGCATGAAAACCAGATTCTTAATTTTTTTGGTTGTTGTTGCTTGCAATGTATATCTTGCTTCCCCAGAAAAAAATATTTATGTGCAAAATAGGGGTGGTTGTTTGCTTAAACAAAGAAATACTTTTTCTGGAAATCATAAAGACCCAGAAGCCTTCTAATTCTGGGAATAAAGGCTCTGGTCTTGCCCTTTAATGGTGCATTTTGACTTTGATTGGTGGCCCTTCACATGCCAAATGCCTTAGTAGCCACTTGAGGGTTACTGGTATCTTAAGTTATAATTTTTATCTGACTCAGAGGGCATGAGTGCGTTTTTTAAAAAATGAAGATAAAAGATATAAAATTTAATTTGGTATCAACAGATTGCCATTCTATTTTGGGGTTAAAAAAGTGATATTATACTCTATATCAGAGATTTTTAAACATTTTGTTATGAAAACCCCAAGAGCTTTTGTCTATGTTTGTTATATCTATCAATATTTATCTTAGTAGAAATTAAAACTTAGAAATTTAAAAAATATTGACTTATAAATTCATTTATGTGACAATGATAAACCCATTACATGTAACATAAGAAATATATATTTTTAATAAAATAGAAATATTTTCCAAAACAAAGATGTTGGTGATAGATATGGCATGGTTTTACATTTTTGGAAATCTCTTCAATATCTGGCTTAATAGAAGATAATTGGATTTTTGTATCTGCTTGTGCATATAATCTATTGCAATATGTTGTTTTGGTTGAAGAATATGAAGAAACTCCAGGCTCACACAGATATGCAGTTTGAAATGGCAGAGTCTTTTTATAGGCTTTCAGATTATTATGGATATTTTTCTTCTACATGACACTGAAACTCAACAAGTGGCTGTTCCTAAAAATGAGTTGCAACGTGGAATCTGAAATGTATCAATGAACTCTGTATTGTGTGTTACATTAAAATCCACAATCTGTCTCATATTGGTATAGATTTTTTTTTAACCTATGGATGACTTAGGTTATCAATAACATCATGAATTGGTTATTTGAAAAATATTGGTTTACTAATTAATGCAGATCTTTCAAATGCTGACACATTTCATTTTCAATAATGAAAAATTACTTTTATTAATATCACCATCAGTCTCATCAGAAAAGTATTTTAGGGATTGAGAAGCTGTCAAGCTCATAGTGGCAGATGTAAGCTTTCCAAAATTCTAATTTCTATTTGAAAGTTTAAATTTTACCATTGTCAGAAATTTCTGTCACTTGTTTTTTGTGAAGGGACATGCTCACTTCATTCATGTTCAAGAAAATATTTTCCAAATACCCTTGACTGAATAACCATAGTTTGTGTGCCAGTTGTTCTTTCAAGGAAACATGTTCTATGAAAGAAGTGGCTAGTTCCACTTGTACCTCAAACAGCCATATTTGGAGACAACTATTGTACCTCAATATATTTTCAAGTATGCTTTATGCATACTTTCCATTTCCTCACACTGAGTATTTTGAAGATGTGATTTAAAGTTCCAAGATTTTCATAAAATGCTCTTGTTGTTTCTTCCTTTGTTTTTCACTGGAAGTGCATGGGAGTGCAAAGTATAATAGCTACCAGTAGAGTTTGGTGCTGTTGTCTTCATTAGTATCAATAACAACGTTCTAGCACTTTTACCCACCATTACTTTTGCACCATCAGTGCAAATGTCCACATGGGGAAAAAGGCAAATAATATGTTAGAATTATTGTTAAAATAGTTTTGGCCTAAAGAACCCCGAGAAAGTGTCTTGGGACTTAATTTTGAGAACATTTCCCTACAATGAAGGGAATATATTAAAGTGGTTGAGTCAAGGCCCTGAGATTGAACAAAGCCACAGGTAAATCTTGCCTCATTACTGATTTAATATCTATGTGATGTCAGGCAAGTTACTTAACCACTCCAAGCCCCATTTTTCAGACCTCTAAAATAGGAATAATAACAGAGTTGTTCCTAAAGATTAAAGGAGTTCACTTAACATGGTGCCTGACACACAGTAAACTCAACAGATGTTAACTATGATTAATAATATTTATATTACAGCTTTTTTCTGAGATCAAGAAGCAATGATATGAGTACTTTGGAATATTAGCCGTTTGTTGAAATTTATCCTACCCAAATTCAAATCTTAGTTCTCCATGTCCTCAGCGAGTACAAGCTACATGCAGATATGTTTTTTTTCCCTACCATATTGAGTAACATGATTGATATTTTGTCCTTTGTATGTTGACTTTGCAAATTCTAGTGTAGTCAGTCCTGAGACACATTTCTTCGTAGTTAGTTAATGGAGATAAAGGAGAGATGGTTTTTGACTGGGTCCAGGATCTCCCAATCCCTGATCTACTGCCTGCCACACCATGTTCAGAAAGCAGATATTACCAAGGAGTACGCTACCACCAGAAAGCTAGACTACAAGGAGTGCCAGAGACCCCTTTTGCCTGAGGCCTAGGACAAACACGTTAGAAATGATTTTCTTGGAACATTCACTCTTATGTTAATCTCAGTCCTCCAGATTTTACTACTTTATGGGGAAGACTGACTTCAAGGAGATGGACTCAATAAAGGGTGAGGTGTGTGTATGCACGCACTCTCACAAGCAGGGATTTGACATGAAGTGAGTGCTAGAAAACTCTAAGTTCACAGGGGCATCAAACTGACATAAATGGTGGAAACAGTGAATGCAAGGCAAGGAGACCCAGGCACATTGTGCCTGCATATTTTATCCTTATGAAAATTCTTTGCTTCCTCAAAGAAATATGTTCTCTCTCATTTTCCTTGAAATTGTAAGAAGTTTGCTTGGTTTGTTTTTCTTTTTAGCATTCTTCATATATATGTGAGTAAAAAAAGAAAAAATCCACTTCTTAATAACGTAAAAAAAAAAACAATGATGCAAGCTTGATGATAAGCAGCACATGATATGTAGTCTCAGTGTTGGAAAAATAAAGAGTGGTAGCAATGGAGTTGAAAGGAAAAGTATGTGCCCTGTTTAAAGAGAGAGGCTCCCCCTGACTGCTACATTGAGGCACAGATACAGCATGGCCACATCTTCTTATTTTCAAGTTCAGGATAGAAATCCAGATATTTATGTGAAATCTTCAAATTTATAAATGTTGCATGGAACTCGGTAGACCAAATAAAACATGTTGGCAGAGTTTGCAAGGTGACACATTTTGGATTTCTCTGAAGATATAATTTAATTTCCTTTCTTGATCTCATGGACCATTATACTCTGCACTTGACTTACCTCTTATCACCTTTCCTCCCTTGGGGCAAAGAGGGTGGGAACAGGGCAGAGAGGAGCCTTTATCTCCCTCTAGTGGTAAAATATGTCAAAACAACTAGCTGAAAGCTCATTCATTCTGTTTATTGAAAACTTTCAACTATGTGAAATTCATCATTCATCTCACTAAAATCAGCAAAACAGACGCTGGCTATTATGTGTGAGATGTGGACCAAACATAAATTTTACAGTCAGTGCAGATTAGACTCTGGGGTAACAGGCACCCAAAAGAGGGAGAAGGGAAATCAGCTCAAGTAGGGACTTAGAAGACACAAGAGTTCTAGACCTAGCCACCAGGAAAAGAGAAGACTCTGAAAACTTGTACACTAACAGGATGAAGGGACAACAGTACATGCTGCTGCCGGAACACTGAGTTTTGTGTGTAAAGATGAGTAGAGTGTGAATGATCAACTTATCCACTAGCCAGAGCGGTATCTAGGAGGTACCGCTAATTTGATCCCTGTTTTAACTATTTAATAGTATCTTAGCACTTATTAATTAATGGAGAACATCTCTCATTCTTTGTTTAGAAGCTTCACTTGAGGAAAGTGTTTCTAGGGTGGAGAATGAGATAAATTTTTCAATCTTGAAAAAGTAAATAGAATTTCAAATCGCTCAGTAATACAGAGCTAATAAGTGATGCTGAGAAAGTTAAAATGTAGATCTCATGACAGCTTTGTTTCATTTGGATGCCCACGTTGTCTTAGAACACGGTCCCCAAGTATTATATGCCTGTAGCTCAAATGTCACCCTTCAAGCATGGTTCCCTCTGTAGATTCATTTCTTTGCTGTTTTGCCCTCCTTGACACACTCCGATAACTTAATGAACTGAAATACAATTGCTTTTAGAAGCTCAATACTTCATTCTACTTCTGTTTTGAAAACAGTTTTTGAGTTGAGAGCATGTCAGCAAAAGCAGCCCAAAGAATGTGGCTGTTGTTACAGGGTCAGCTTTTCTGAAGCTGTCGGCAGCCATTATTGGCGTTCTGTCAAACAGTCACCACGGGCAGCAGGGCCATTCATGGGCAGTGAGTCAGCAGCTCTGACAACGCTAAATACGGTAACTGGTTAATGCGCAAGATAATAGGCTCACGTGCTTCTCCAGGAAGCACTGGTGAGAGGAAATATTTTACTTTTCAGGTTTATTTAATGACCCATCTAGAAGGAAATGTGGATGTTAATTTGTGTGTGTGTGTGTGTGTCTGTGTGTGAAAATCTAGATTAAAATACTTATACATATGGTTTCTTCTGTAAAAGAGAAACTTGTCTAAACTAAGAACTGAATTATGAGAAGCTAGGTATTTCAGATGGGATATTGCAAGAGGGAGACATGCTTTATACCTGGGCTGTCCACTCCAGTAGTCCCTGGCTACATGTAGCTACTGAGCAGCTGAAATGTGGCTTGTCCAAATTGAGATGTGCTGAAGTGTAAAATAGACACTGGATTTCAAAGATACAGTATAAACATGTACAAATACCTCTTTAATAACTTTTTATATTGATTGCATGTTGAAATGATACTATTTTGGATATATTGGACTCAGTAAAATATATTATTTAAATTAATTTCACCTGTTTCTTTTTAGTTTGTTTTTAATGTGGATACTAGAAAATTTAAAATTACATATGTGGCTTTCATTTGGATTCAGTTGGAAAGCGCTGCTTTAGAGGAAGATTTCTGATATCATCTCCTTCCAGTTAACACACACAAACACACATAACACATGCACACGCATGTGCAGGAAATGGCTAGAAAGGCAGCCTATAGTAAGTTGGCATTTAAAAAATACAGGCTTCAAAATTCCATTTAAGGTGCTGATTTGCAGATCCCAGTTCTCTAAGCCAAAGAATGGCACAACGGAGGAGGCCACAGCACTACATTCTACCCTGAATTGCCAATAGGCCTCATCTCTGGATCCAGGGGTGAAAGAGCATTTGTCATAGTTTATTTAATTCTAACCACTTTATTAAGAAGGAAAGGGAACTGTCAAAGATGCTGAGAAGTGCCACTCTTAAAGAACAAAGTGAGCTCTGTAGCAATAAATTGATGTAATTCTCTGGACTTCTCAGTTCTATTTTAGCCTTGAATGCCCTCAAGTCCGATTTGGCAGTGGTGGTCAAGACAGTATTATAACACACTGGGCTAAAGCATTGCCTTAATAAGGATTTTAATAAAGACAAAATTTGGACACTAATTTGGTTATTTAAATCAACCAATGGAAAAATCATGATTTCGAGATTTGCCTGAATGTGGTTTTTGTGCTTTGTCACTGCTACTAAATTGTCCCCCTAAATTCTGGCTAGTGTCGAGAGGTTCCTAGCAGCCTTTCTCCTGGACCTTGCTGCATAATCCATCTTTTTTAGTTTCAGTGCTTGAATCAGTTGCACTACTCAGTTGTTTTTTTTTTCCTTCTTCTTAGCCAACAACTACTTTGAGGACATTGAAGTCCTGGAGTCCAACAACTACCAATTTGGGGCTCCAAAGTCACTTAACTCCTCTCCTTTAATTTCTCTTTCATCCATTTTTAACTTAGCTATTGACTTTAATGGTTATGAGCACAGCTGGAAAACAAAACAGCTGAGCAGAGGTTTCATTAATGGTGTCTAGGCCTTTCTGCAAGATTGTTCAAAGGTGTATTCCAGTGATAAAAAATGGCATTGTGCATGGCTCCTGCACTAGCTGGAAGAAAGGTAGAAATTCTTCAAATGTTTTTTCATGAAGAGCCATGCAATGTCTCCCCTCCTTCCTAAATAAATAACCTAATTTTGTCCTTGAAATTCAGAAATTGGGACCACTCTTTGAGGGAGATTTCTATTGGAGAATGGCTCATCATAGTCTCCTAAAATCACTGTTTAGTATTTTTCCTTCTCTAAATGAAGAGTGATGTACGTGAAATTTAGTGTATCAATTTAGAGTTATCGAAATATTTTAAAGAAAATTAATAGGTTAGTATTCTGACAATTTTTCATGTATTTTGCTTTCTCATTAAAAAAAGGATATTGTGTTATGTTATGAATATTTACTTAAGAGATAAAAATACATAAGGTTCTTTTACCATTCTTTAAGGTAATTGTTTTTTAACTCTTTCAGTTTAGATAATGAAAGGAAATGGACTGATTTATATCACATTTTACTTTTTGACAAGTTTTTTAATCTAAATTCTTGAGAAGTATTTCTGAGCAATGCCCAAAAAGTGCCACATTTGGAAAATATACAAAAGCAAGAAAAGTTTAAGCAAGCTAGGACAAGCTTGCAGTGTTTGCAGAATAACAAATTTATGTTATCTGATTCCAGTGGTGGTAGTTTAAAAGACAATGCAAATATGAAAAGATTATGTAGAGTAGACTTGACTTCATTTCACTAAACTTTTAGATAACTGCATTACAGTATTTTTTTAAAAAAAGCATTTCTACATCTAACAATTAGAATTTCCTCTTCTCTTTATTTTAGTTTTTATGATGTAAAATGTAATAAAAATAAGGGATCCTGTTTATAAGATTTTATGGGTTGTTAATGAAACTCCTTCAGAGAAACCAATCAACAAAGAAAATCCACACCATTGGAGCCTGTGACATCTGTAAAATGTGGTTTGAGGACCCTGATAGGGATTGGAGGACTTCAATAGGAGAGTGAAAAGCAAATTGGGATTTCTCCCTGACCTGGAAGTCCAGAATGGAAGGGGTTAATGGTGACCGACAGATCCTTTTAAGCCCTTTTAGCACCAGTGCCCTTAAGAGAAAAAGAACAATGACACAATTCTCAGACATTTAGGTAAGAAGAGCTCCTCTAGTCTTTGAACTGTGCCTCCTAGCAGAACAATGTGCAAGAGATAAAATCCAAACTGTATAGCCTTGGCTGACTTAACCAAGATGAATCATTTTAATGAATGGCTTACTTCACCTCTTCTAGGATTGACAGTTTGAGCTTAGTGCTTAGTGTTTAGCAACACAAAAATTGGAAATTAAATCATAACCAAGATGTGCCTAATTCAAGAAATAAAAGGAACTTGTAACTATAACTTTTTTAAAAGGAGTTTATAAGCTATGCGAAAATTTGATAATGATGTGAGCCATCCTGTAATGCAAACCACAGGATTACTGCCAAGAACATAAAATCCATTTATATAGTCTGATTCTGTCATCTGCAGCAAGAGAAGCAGTTGACAATTGAATATCACTGTGTGTGTGTTTGTGTGTGTGTATAAACATGTGCATGTGCTCATGTGTGTAAAGCCTCCCTTTTTGCTCATTTAAAAGAGTAGAATGTGAAAATTGACAAGTTTGAGAATAAGGTAAAAGGGAGACTTATTAATAATTTCTTTGTATGTATGAATATTGACTTTTTTTTCAAATGTCTGTTTACTCCATGGCAAGGTTATAAGACTCCTGGAAGGACTAGCCCATTCACACTCGAACAAAATAAAAGTTTTATTATACTCAGATTGACAAATAAATTGGCAAAATGCACAAGAGTTTTCTTGTCTATCTAAGAACTTTTCCTTTTCACTTCAGAATAGCTAAAAAGATGAATATAATATTCAAAAACACCTGCTTAGTTATGCCTTTAGCCACTGTTGCCTTTACCAGGAAAAGTTAAGCAGGTATGATTCTGGGCATCTTTGAGTAGGGAAATGGAGGGCTGAGGGGGTGTCTAGGGGGACAGGCATAGGAGGCTCTGGTGGACTGGAATGATCTGGGTGACACTCCCCCTTACTCTAAAATACCACCAATTGTGTAAGAGAGAGGGAGGCAAGGATTATTTCCAATAACTGACCCAGAGAAGGCCTCAAGTTGGTGGGTGTAGCATGGGAAGGTCACCACTTGAACTAGGCAGTTTACTTGCCTGTCTACCTAGACTGGAGTTTTTTTTTTTTGCCTGGATGAATAATGGAATACCACATATTGCCTGCATACTACAGAGTCTGAAAAAATTACATATATTAGTAAAAGAATTCCCTAATATTATTATTACTATTTTTTTATTCTTTAGTAGTTTTACAGTCAACTTTCTAAATACATACATAGTAGAACATAGAAGATTATTTCACATGGAAGATAAATTCCAAAATCTGCGTTTGGGTTCAGAATATAAGGTTTGTTTTGAATATGAGAATGTACACAAGAGATTAAATTTCACAATTAAGCTTTGCTCCAGTTCGTGGTAAATGTACCGCATGTGCCCTGAGTATATATTAATACTTGTAAGTTGCAGGAGTACAGCATAGTGACCAAGAGCATGGATTTATATCTGTGACTTACTTTCTCTAAAGGTGTTTCCTCATCTTTAATATAAGGATAATAATAGAGCTAATCTAGAATAAACTTGAGGTCTGGATTTAGATAATGAATGTATTATACTTAGCACACAACTGTTACTCAGTAACTGCTAACTGCTCTGGGATTATTAACCCGGGTAAGGGATGGGAAATAACTAAATAGAAATGGGGGGGG